>CM059614.1:4104078-4556578 GCA_030412105.1 Cyclura pinguis | reverse complement strand
GGATAAGGTAGGCTCACCTTGTACTTCGATTCGGGCAGAAGGGACCCCCGACGGTCATCTAGTCCGAACCCCGTCAGCGTCGGAAGGCCGTGCCAAAGCACCCGTGAGAGGGGGCCGCCCGACCTCTGTTTAAAAGGTCCAAGGGCGAGGAGCCCACCCCTTTTTAAGGGGGTCTATTTAAAGTTTATATCCTGCCCCCTGCTTTGCTCACAACGTCTAAACCACAGAACACAGACAGACCTCATCCACCACCAGGTTGTCTTCGCTCTTGTCTCCGTCGCTTCCCTGAAAATAAGAAGAAAAAAAGATAAAAGAAAGGGGTAGTAGAGGACATTTCAAACCCACCCTCCGTGAGACACCGGGTCCAACACAATCAGTTCTGCCCGCAACCGTTACTCCCCAGCTGCTCATCCACACTACACACTTACAGCATTATCATTCCGTTTTAACTGCTACGGTTACATCCTATGGAATCCCGGGATTTGTAGTTGGAGGAGGCACCCGAAGGGCCTATTTGGGTGACCGTTCAAAATATCCCTGCTAATCCCAGGATTCCACAGGATTCCATGTTGCTATGGCGGTTAAAGAGGAATCATACTGCAATAATTGTGCAGAGTGAATGACCTCGCAATACTAAGAATGACGGAGTGGTCTTGTTTTCCTCTACCCTCCCCGTGCACATTTCCTTTTATGCCGATTCTAAGTCTCAATTTTGCCTCCTTTTCCAACTAACTGTATATATGTACATCTCTCTCTCTCTCTCTCTGCATGCACTATAAACTCTCGATAAATATATCAGAAAAAACAACAATTTAAGAGTGTCTAGGTCCCGACGGTGCCTTTAAGGTTCATTAAACTGTTCCGTCAGACTCCGGCAGACCATTTAATAAAGCAATTAAGCCGACAGAAGCCATCCCCGGGACAGAAAGACTCACGTAGTCCGTGCCGTATTCTTTCTCCTCCGTCTTCCTCTTCTTGCTGCTGTTCAAATACTCCGAAATGGCACGCATCCTTTCTCCGTTTGCTAGCGCTAAGGAACTCTGCGGGACGGGGAAGAGAAGAGTTGTGATAAGGAATCTGCTCGGCCCGCTGTGTTTCAAAGGTTGCTGTGGAGCACGCTGGGCTTTACAGTCCTCGAAGCCATGCCTATTCAGCCTGATGGGCCTTATAGTCCTTGAAGCAAGACTCAGTTTCCAAAGCACTAGGAATCCCCTATCGTCTATTCTGGGAACTCCGGCTTCCTTGCAATGCGCCCGCCAAAGACGAATACTGATAAGCTGCAGCACATTGAAACAAATGTCTTGCAAGGTTTATCCTGCAAGCGAGAGGTAAGAAAATAAGACAGATGTTTCACCCCTTTCTCTTCTTGCCTAAACTCCCTTCTTAAGCCTATCCATATAGAGAAGCCAAGGTTCCCAACATATAAAATCCGTGTCTGCCTGTTACTCAGTGTTCACCGTTTTTATCTTTGACGTGCCCTATTGCACCGTAATTGCTCCAAATAAGAACCTCCTTGCTTTTGAGATTGCTGTCTCTTATGTTTTCCCGGGCCAGAAGGGACATTTCTCAAGACGGAGAGACGTCAGCCGAGAGGACAACACGGCTATATATGTGCATATGCATTTACTGAAGCAATTAACAACCTTAACAAACTTCTGGGCTTTGTAGTTTCCTGAGGCCAAATTGCTCCCTGGCTGAGAATTCTCAATGCCCCTCCCTAAACTGCAATCTCAGAATTCTATAGGATGTTGAAAGTGGAATAATAACACTATAACAGTGCAGTGTGGAAATGGCCGTAGTCCAACACTCACACCATCCCCCAAATCGGCCTAATTTCTTCATATCCGGGGCGCTAAGGATCTGAGGCTTTAAAAAATATAAATTTGGGGAATGATCTGGGGAGGGACTGATTTTTGTTTCCTTTCTTTTCCTCAGTGGGTGTTCCCATCCCGCTCCCACCACAAAAAAAGAACAAGACACTAAAGTCAGATGGAGAAAACCTTTCGGCCATTCAATCCCCACCACAAGGAATGGAATCTCCCTCCAAATGCCTTCCTCTTGTCCAAAAAGATGAAACTATTTTCATGTAAAGAGAGAGAAATGACAGATAGATGACAGACAGGTAAATAAGACAGGTATATAGATATATAGACGGACGGACGGACGGACGGACAGACAGACAGATAGATAGGCTGGTTGGTAGATAGATAGATAGATAGATAGATAGATAGATAGATAGATAGATAGGCTGGTTGGTTGGTAGGTAGGTAGGTAGATAGATAGATAGATAGACAGACAGACAGACAGACAGACAGACAGATAGATTAGATAGATAGATTAGATAGATAGATACATAGATAGGCTGGTTGGTAGGTAGGTAGGTAGGTAGGTAGGTAGATAGACAGACAGACAGACAGATAGATAGATTAGATAGATAGATTAGATAGATAGATACATAGATAGGCTGGTTGGTAGGTAGGTAGGTAGGTAGGTAGGTAGATAGACAGACAGACAGACAGATAGATAGATTAGATAGATAGATTAGATAGATAGATACATAGATAGGCTGGTAGGTAGGTAGGTAGGTAGGTAGGTAGATAGACAGACAGACAGACAGACAGACAGACAGACAGACAGGTTGGTAGGTAGGTAGGTTGGTTGGTAGGTAGGTAGGTAGGTAGGTAGGTAGATAGATACATAGATAGGCTGGTTGGTAGGTAGATAGATAGATAGATAGATAGATAGATACATAGATAGATAGATACATAGATACATAGATAGATACATAGATAGATACATAGATAGGCTGGTTGGTAGATAGATAGATAGGTAGGTAGATAAGATAGGTAGATAGATAAGATAGGTGGGTGGATGGATGGATGGGTAGGTAGGTAGATAGGCTGGTAAACAGATAGATAGACAGACAGACAGACAGACAGACAGACAGATAAGATAGGTAGATGGATGGATGGATAGATAGGTAGGCAGGTAAATAGATGGATGGACGGATGGATGGATGGACGGATGGTTGGACAGACAGACAGGTAAATAGGTAGATAGGTGGATGGATGGATGGATAGACAGACAGACAGACAGACAGATCTGAACTCCCCAGCCCATCCCTTTCTACATGGCTGAAAGTGCGCATTGTATAGAGAGCTGACGAACAAGAGACAGAAAAATAGAAAGAAGAAGGGCGGGGGGGGGAACCAACTTACGGGGCCCGGGTCTCTCTCTGTCACCATGGCAACGCAGATCAGCAACAGGGCAAGGATGGAAAAGACGAGTTTAGTATTGAAAACGGCGGAACGTCTCCTCCCCCCCCCGCCCGCCCCAACTTCCGCGCTCGTGCAAAGATATATCGATTTGAGATTTGCAAAGGAAACGCGATGGGGAGGAGGGGATGTCAGAGGGCTTGGAAACAATTTTTGCTCTCTTTTTTCCAAACGGGGTGGCGGGGAGGGGGGGGAGAAGAGAGCGTGGCAGCATTTTCTCCTTTCCTCGCCTCCGTCCCACCTTAGAAGAGCATTTTTTTTTTTTTGCGTGCGGTCGCCTACGGTGAGCGCACAAATACCTCCAGGCAATTATCCAAGAAAGCATTTCCATGGCAAGGGTTAAATATAACACGGGCATAAGGATTTTGCAACCTCATCCACAGATGAAAGGACAAATAACTTCTGCAGTTGTCTCCTTGCTAAATCACTTTTTTGGGGGGGGCCTCTGCTTTTGCCAGAGGTACCCCTTTATGTACCCCGCCGACCGCCGCGAAAAGAGCCGAAGCAATTCTTAACGTAGCGACGCAGATTTTCTTTCGGATAAAAAAGACGTCAGCCAGCGCAGGGCTGTCGCCTTTCACGCCACGCGGCCGGCCGGCCGGCCGCTCGCGGAGACGGAACGCCGAGTTCGAGAACCCCAGCTCTGCCCCGCCGGCGACAAAGAGGTCAAGTTCTGCGTTACCTCTGTGATCGGAGTCGAGGAGCCCTCGGTCGTCTTTCGCGACGAGCTGAGCCTGGGCTCCCAGCGCCCCGGAGAGGGCCAGCAGCCCCGAAGCGCCGCCGATGGTGGCCAGGCTAGCCGACTGGAGGCCGGAGGGGTGAGGGGTCAGCGGGATGGGTGGGGCGTGGTGGGAGAGATGCTGCGCCTGAAGCTGATGCTGGAGAAGAGACAGAAGGGGACCGTCCTTAAAAATGGGCCAGAGAGGGAGGACAGAGGTGGGGAAGAAGGTGCCCCGATACGCAGCCTGACAATACGTGGCACCCGTGTGGCACTAAGCCTTGACGCAATGAGTCTGCGTGGCTACTTTTTCCAGCCTGGCACAGGTGGCAGTGGGTGGGCACCGCTTCCTATTCTCTGCACTCTGCGCACGCTCTGAGAAGCACACCACGCACCCTGACGTATGCGGGCCCTGTGTAGCCCTAATTTTTCTCTCCATTTTTTTAAAAAACGCCCCCCCATATCCCTCTACCGGGTGTAGCAGCTCCACCGGGAGCCAATAAAATAAACGGCAAACAATGAAAACGAAATAAAATCCTGTTCACAAAAGGTAAGCGTCTTTTTCAAAGGCGCACGGCCCTCTAAGGTGGCACGGAGGGCCAAAGTACCCCCCAGCAAAAGCTAGTTTTTCCCTTCTGTCCTAGGAAAACGCGAGAGCCTGAGAACCAGCTAGCCCAGTGGCTACAGCGAGACAGGACTTGCCAGGACGCCCCGATTCGGAAGCCGAATCTCTTAAGCACGCCCGGTTTTGCTTCCTCGGCAGAGCACTTAAGCCAGGCGTCTGTGCAGAACCGTGAGGACTAGAACCTTAGTGAAAAGGACGCAGCTCCGTGCTAGAGAAGCAGATTTGCCCACAAAAGAACAACGGCTCAATCTCTGGCATTTCACAGAATCGTAGAGCTGGATGAGACGCCAAGGGCCATCCAATCCAGCCCCTTTCTGCCGTGCCAGAATACCCCCTCAAAGCACTCCCGACAGGTGACAATCCAACCTCCAAAGAAGGAGACTCTTCCAGGCAGCGTATTCCACGTTTACAGTCAGAAAGTTCTTCCTAATGTTTAGACGGAATCTCTTTTCCTGAAGTTTGAAGCCACTGCTCCGGGTCCCAGTCTCCGGAGCAGCAGAAAACAGGCTTGCTCCGTCCTCCATATGACATCCTTTCAAATCTTTGGCTACCATGTCTCCTCTTAACCTTCTCTTTTCCAGGCTGAACAGCCCCAGCTCCCTCAGCCACTCCTCATGGTTTCCAGGCCTTCAACCTGCCTCGTGTGCGCTGGGTTCCGGATTCAACTCCTCCAGACCGGGCAGGAAAAGACCCATACCAGATACCCCAAAGACCTGCCCCACCGTGCAGACAAGCTGGAGTGAGATTAATTGGCGTGCCGCCTTTTTTTCCAGCTAGGTCTAGCTGCAGCAGACCAGTGGGAAAGAGCTTCGCTCCAAACTAGGGAGCCCCGAGTTCCGATCCTGCCTGTGAAACCAAAACTCAGATTTTTTTCCCCCCCATCTCCCTCAATATGACATCCATATATGATCCGTCGGCATATCAGTTTGAAGGTCTACATTGCATGGAAGGGAGGAGGTTTGTTGTATGCTAGCAAACCGGGAAGTGTTTTGGGCGGACGCGATTTATTTCTCCTCCGCTCCCGACATTTTCCCGTTTTCTCCCCTTCTTTCAACTCCCTTCCCGCCCCACCCTCCTCTCCTTTTGGGGGCTTTGTTGTTGTTTTCAAAAATACATAGGTTTTGACAGAGCTCACGAAACTGGGTCAGCGCTGCTTTCCCTAGGCTTTTAAATTAAATATCACCGTTCATGCTTCCAAGCACACACACTCTCACACACAGAAAGACACACACACACGGATTTTCAAAAAGCCAAGCCGACACTGGCTTGGCTTTAGTGCCCCCAAAATATTTCCAACCACTGCCTAACCCATTTTGCAGCTAGCAAAGATTTAGATTTTGCCCATTCTTCCTTCCTCCCCACCTCCCTGACACGCGGAACTCGCACTCGCCACCAATGCACGCTTCTAGCAAACTCACCTCCCTGTCTCTCTCTGGCTTCCATTTCCCCAATCCTCTTTTCCACAAAATAATTATATTTACTAGAACCAGAGTTCAGAAGTGGCTAGCCAGTCCTCTCTTCCTCTCCGTCCCTCCCCACCCGTCGTCCGCACAAAGCGATGTTTAAATATTTGAAAGGATGCCCTATGGAGGATGGAGCAAGAAGGGAATTTGCCTTTTCCTCTGAGGCTGAGAGAATGTCACTTGCCCAAGGTCAGCCTGTGTTTGAGAAGGGCTTTGCATCCCAGTGCCCAGAAGCCTTAAATAAATGCATAAATATTTGAAAATTTAAATAAATATTTGAATATTTAAATCTTGAGTGAAGTCTTGGGCAAAAAAAAACCAATCATATTTGCGGAGGGTCCCCAGTAAAGAAAAGGTTAAGAACCAATGGTCTAAGATATACGTGCGAATGCAAGAAAATTTCAAGGTAGATTTTGCACATTTAAAGGCAGATTTTGCAGTATCTCCAGAAACGCTTTCGCCAGATATTATGGGCAAAGATTTGGATCGTAAACATGGACTCCTTTATTTTATGACAACAGTTGGAAGCGTATTTTTTGCACAAATTCCCAGCTGCCTTCCATCTCGGCCTGACCTACCTTACAGGGCTGTCGTGAAGACAAAGACCTCGGATGCTGGTGGGATGGAAATGGAAGTAATAAAAGAAACAAGAAAGGCTCTCTAGGCAGGAAAAGGTTTCCTTTTAAAAAAAAAATAAAATTCAAAGATGACATTTGGGAATTCCACCAAGAGGTTGGGAAGCGGGATGGGTTCCACATACCCCGATCGCCACGTTCAGTTCGGCCATAGTCACCTGCTTGGCTCGTTCCACCGCCTGGACCACTTGCTGCTGATGCTGAGCGGAGAGAAGGATGGGCAGAGAAAAGATCCAAACCACCATCATCAATCACTACAGTAATTATCGTCACAATTATCATTTCCAACATTATTAATCCTGGGCAGAAATACAAGATAATAGCCTTAGATAGAACAAAATGCAAGGCACAGATATAGAACGGGTAACTTGGCCACAGTACATGTGAACAGGAGTCTCAGTAGACCACAAGCTGAACATGAGCCCGCAGTGTGATGCGGCAGCTAAAACGCCCAATGCAATCCTGGGCTGTATCAATAGGAGTCTAGTGTCTAGTCAAGGGAAGTGACGGTACTACTCTGTTCTGATTTGGTCAGACCCCACCTGGAACACTGTCTCCAGTTCTGGGCACAACAGTTTAGGAAGGAGATGGACAAGCTGGAAGGGCCAGAGGAGGTCGAAGGCCCGGAAACCATGAAGTCCTATGAGAAATATGAGGAGCGTGCAAATATCGAAATGTATGTGCGTGTCTGTGGGAAGGTGAGCCTATCATGGGGTTTCCTGGGGCTGAGAGTATGTGACACGCCAAAGGGGTTTCCAGGGCCGAGCGGGGAACTGAAACCTGGTCTCCACGGTCATTGTCCAACGCTCAAACCACTCCACCAGTCCTGGAGACGGGACCCAAGTCTAAACATTAATTTATGGTTCACCTGCACCTAGTACACAACTGTATGGTATACAATTGCCCAATTGTGTACCATATTTTTAAATAATTTTGCGCTGAGCTATCGGAAAGCAAAGATATCACCGGCTCAGACAACCACACGGAGAATCTGTGGTCGTCCGGCATCACCATCATTACTGACTCCAAAGGTTTCGGGGCTCGGAGCATTTTCGGATTCGGGAATTTGGGATGCCCAACGTGTGCTACAAAATCTTCTAGCTGGGTAGCTAGCCATGTCTTTAGTCTTGATCTTTCGGAGCTCTGCCCCCAGATTTTAAAATGGGCGAAAATATTAGGCCGTTAACAACGGGGCCAGGGCGCTCGGGGAGAGTCGGCAAGATTGGGGACGCTCACCTCCTGGGAGAGGAAGGGGATGAGCTGGGCGCAGATGACATTGAGCCGCTTGGCGATCTCCGTCTGCAAGGAGGCGGGGAAGAGAGGAAGAAGACAGACAGACAAACAGACAGGAAACACTACAAAACATCAGATCGGCCATACGTGGTGCAACCAAGAGTAGAATGTCACGGGGGGCGGATCGCCCACTTTGCACACCGAGGGCCCTAGGGTTCGGCCCTGGGCATCTGCAGTTAAAAGGACCTGGAAGGGAAAAGCGTTCCCTGCCCGGGTCCTTGGCGAGCTGCTCCCACTAACGGAACTGGATGGGCAAAAATTCCAACGTGGTACGAGGTACCTTTTGCATTTAGGCCTATATTTAGAAATATCGTGTCCCGTTCTGGGCACCGCAGTTCCGGAAGGATATTGACAAGCTGGGAGGTGTCCAGAGGAGCGTGACCAAAATGGCCGAAGGGCTGGAAATCATGGGCTACCCAATCCAATCCTATTCTGCCATTCAGGAACGCAAAATCAAAGCACTCCTGACAGACGCCCGTCCAGCATCGGTTTAAAAACCCCCAAAGGAGGAGATCCCACCACGCTCCCAAGCAGCAGCGATTTCCACTACCAAACTGCTTTTAGCATCAGGAAGTTCTTCCTAATGTTTAGGTGGAATCTCTTCTCCTGTCGTTTGAAACCATCGCTCCGTGTTCTAGTCTCCGGAGCAGCAGAAAAGAGGCTTGCCCCATCTTCCAAACGACATCCTGTCAAACAAGCACGGCTTCCGTGTCCCCTTTTATGTTCCTCTGCTCACCTTAGGATCGCCGTAAGTCGGAAACAACTTGAAGGTACTCAGCAACAACAAACAGGACGAGACCTGAGAGTTTTAAGGAAGGTAGAATTTTGACGGAACGTCAGAAGGGACTTCTGGAAGTTAAGAGCAGTTTGGCAGTGGGACCAACGCCCTTGAGAAACGGCGGGGTCTCCTTCTCTGGACGTCTCCGAAAAGAGTCGAGACCAGCAGTTCTTAACCTTTTCTTTACCACCAACCCCCTTGAAACATCTTTTGTCGTTCGGATCACCAAGGCTTGCCTTAAAACCCCGAAGTGCCCCGAAGGCATCCAACAACCATCGCCATGTTCCCTCTTTAACGTCATCTTCTCCAGGCTAAACATCCCCAGCTCCCCAAGCTGCCCCTCGTAGGGCGCTACGTCTTCCGGGCAACACTGTCTGATCTTGCTTTCCATCTGCGAAATTTGGACTGGGTAGGGGACATCTTTTCAGACGGTCTCGGGTAACCCAGGCCCAGAGTCTCCGCGCTGCAGGTCTACTTCCGGGGAAGGATTTTGCAAGAAAACACGACCGGGGGAGAAGGAACAAATTGCATTAAAAAAAAAAAAATTAAAAATGCATGAGGGAGAAGTCCAATCGCCTGATAAAAAAATAATTTTAAACCAACACATACGCACAGGTACATCGAGGGCCAAGCTTATACGCCTGGAAAGAGAGAGGGGAAACAATCTAGATAGGAGAAAGGGGGAGAGAGAGAAGGAACGGAAGGCGAAGGCTTGGCAAGTAGGTACATTCTGGGAAAGATTTAATTCCCTCCTGGGGCCCTCGGTAATGGATTCTCCGTCCTAATGCACTGATGGGCAGCCGGCTCCTCGGGGAGCCCTGCCTCCAATTCAACCCGCGCTCGTTAATGTTCAATTTAGTGGCACTTTAACGCTCGCGGTATGAAAAATGATCGGCACAGCTTCCCCTCTTCTCCAATCTCCCCTCCCCGGCTTCCTCTCTCCACTTTCCTCCTCGGCTGTGAGAGCAAACAACTCCACACAGGCGGCTTTTGCAAAGGGTACCCTTTCCTGTAGCTTGGGCACGAAGAACCCCAGCTTGCCGCTTTCCAAAACCACCGGAAAGGCTTCGGTCGTCCCCCCCCCGAAAAAGGCCCAAAGCAGACGGTAAGGGGCAGCCACCGGCGGGCGTGCCAAATTGCGGTTCGGAGGCGGTTTGGCGCGGAAACTGCGGCGGCGGGAAGGAAGCCCTCCGCCAACTCCCTTGGCTGCCCCCAAAATAAAGCGGCGGACGCGCGGCGGCATCCTGTCCGATGTTTCGCAGGTGGGAGCCAGGAGGCGTGGGGCCGAGCAACTTCCGAGTACGGTCAAGAGGGCAAAGGTTATTAATAAGGAAGGATACCCAAGCTAAGGAAGGCTGCGGTGTTTTGCTTTTGCCTGAGTCTGCTGGGAAGTACACGATGCCATCCTCCTCTCAGCTTTCTGAGTTAAATGAGGGAAAATTACAGTCAGCCCTCCAACATTCCCTAGGTTTTAGGGGCACAGGATCCTTGCAAAAAAGTGGGAAAATGGCAAATAGCCAAATGTGCCAAGGCATTTTGGAGAGAGTGGGCACCCAGCGTCCAAATGAGGTCACAGAAAGGTTGCAGAGACCTGTAAAAACTTGCCTCTGGTCCTCCTCCACCAGCCACTGTCTGGCCAGCTAAGGACGGACCGCAGCCTGATTTCTCACCACCGCAAACCCTCTCCCGATGCCCGCCACACACCCCAGGAAGGAGATGGGCCAGAGAAAGGAAGTGTAGGGCCACCATGCTAGTCTACCCCGTTTCCTTCTCCTTTCCCTGACCTGCTTTGGACCCTGGGCGCCTGTTCTCTCCAAGCCTCGGCCCCCTTCCCACAGACACACAAGGACATTAGGACATTAGGACATTAGGACTTCCAGACAGTAAGAATTAGCTGACAGTGGACCGCTCTGCCTCAACGGAGCGTGGTTCACTCTCTTTCTTCGGAGATTTTTAAACAGAGGCTGGATGGCCATCTATCAGGTTTGATTATGTCTTTCCACACGGCAGAATGTCCGTGTTAGGGCCTTCCGCACTACGCTGTTATAGTGCTATGATTCCACTTTCAGCCTCCTGTGGAATTCTGGGGTTTGCAAAGAGCTCCCTGGCCAAGAAGTCTAAATGCCCCTCCCTAAACTACACATCCCAGGATTCCATAGGAGGTTGACAGCGGAATCACAGCGCTACAACAGTCTAGCGCGGAAATGGCTCGCGTCTGGGAATTCTCCCTAAACTGCAAACCCCAGGATGCCACAGGAGGTTGAAAGTGGAATAACAGAACTATAACAGTGTCGTGCGGAAAGGCCCTGAAAAAATCAATAAGTATGAATTTTACACGCAAGGGGAAAAATTGCCCCTGCCACCAAAACTGGGTTACCGGTGTGTCAACGGCCTGACCTTTAGATGCCGGTAATAAAATCCGCTGGCAATGGAAATGGAGGGAGAAAGATGGGGATTGAGTAGCATTATAAAGACACCTGCAGGGCCCATGACGGGGGGATTTAATCTAAGGGGAGGAACCAGGCAGAGAGAGTGTGCACGAGAGAGAGAGAGAGGAAGGGTGAAGGAAGGAAGGAACAAAGCAAAGAAAGGAGGAGAGGAGAGAGAGAGAAGGATTTACGATCAGCCTGCCAAGGTGATCGCCTCCACGTCTCCCGCGACTCCGCGCTTGTCACACCGGGGCCAGACTGATGAACCACCTTTAAAATTATTTTTTTTAAAAAAAAGAGTTTGGGGAGGAGAGATGCCGACAGCCGTCTGGCGGGGAGCCAGCCGGAGACCTGAAGCCGGTGATAAATTTTTGGCTGTCTGCATGCCACAGGGCGGGGAGTGCAAGCAAATTCCAAACAGGAAAAAAAGAAAGAAAAGAATTTCAAACGGTTGGGAGGGAAAGAAAGCACACAGCCAAGCTGCCCCCGTTTATGGATGGTGCCTCGGCACAGAGGAGGATGGGCTTATCACCGGATAAATCCAATTTTTGTCTTAGTAGTTGCATTTATGCCTCAACTTTGCTGCAAAGGGGTTCGACGGGGTGTACACGGTTCTCTCTTCCTCCTATTTTGCACACGCAGCAGCCTTGCAAGGCAGGCCAAGACGCGAGAGCCCGACAGGGCCAAGAGACCTGAGACGAATCCAACTATTATGGCCCTACGACCCCACTTTTAATAGAATCCCGAGATCCGTAGTTTCGGAGAGGCTGCCTGGGATCGCTGGCAGAAAACTCTCGGCGAAACTACAGATCCCACCCTTCCATCCACTGGAGATACAGCAATCACGGCGGTATCCATGTTTTACCACTACATCGTTTGGAGATCCCCCTTTTGTGCCGCTTTGAGCTCTCTCGAGGAGAAAAGCAGGGTACACAGATTAATAATAATAGCAACAATATTATTATTAAGTCTCTTGGGTCGACAGGGAAGCTCTAACCGTTATTCCACGCCGTCTCTGAGCCGAGACACTTCTAAGAAAGGACGGGGAGCATCGCCGGGCTCTTCCCGTCCCACGCTGGGGTAGACTGCCACCGAATAAGAAGGCTCTATTACGCAGACAGGGTGAAACCCACCTCCTCCCCGAGCCAAGGACGGATCACAGTCCAATTTCTCAGCACCGCCACTCCTCTCCTGACGGCCCCCAAACATCCAAGGAAGGAGATGGGCCACAGGGAGGATATATAGGGCCACCACGCCAACCCACTCCATTTCCCTCGCCTTTCCCTCACCCAGTTTGGACCCTGGGTGCCCGCTCTGCCCACCGTGCCTCGGCCCCCTTCCCGCAGACACACGCATTTTAATATTTGCAATTTTCCCACTTTCACTGGGGTTCCCAACCCTGCACTTATTTCTCCCTTCTTTCCAAATCCGAACGCCCCTCGGCCACCAACTTTCGACAAATACTTGACGCGCTTTAGACTTTTAAATCTAAGTCTCGGTGGTCCAGAGCAACAAAAGACGTTTCAAGGTGGGGTCCGTGGTAAAGACAAAATTAAGAACCGCTGGTCTGGACTCTCGTCAGAGATGTCCAAGAAAGAGACCCCCCCACCACCTCTCCAGGTTGTCGAACCGCCCTTAACATCAAGAAGTTCCTTTTATTTCTACCAGAATCCACCCTCTTGAAACAAAACCTTTAGATCTGGATTCTACTCTTGCTGTTTCTGCATGCCTCCAAGTTCTTTCTTACGGAGACCCTACGGCAAACTGATCGTGGGTTTTCTGCGGCTGAGAGTATGTGACGTGCCCAGGGTCACCCAGTGGGTTTCCATAGCCGAGCAGGGAACTGAACCCTGGTCTCCAGGGTCGTAGTTAAATGTTCAAACCACGACACCAGGTTGGCTCTTTTCTCTGGGACAACAGGTCTCCGGGAGTCACAGTCCAACATTCAAACCGCTATACCCACGCTGGCTCTCTTTCGGAAACAGTTTGAGAGCTGTGGAGCCTTTCCGCACCACGCTGTTATACTTCTATTATTCCGTTTTCAACCTCCTGCGGAATTCTGGGGCTTGTAGTTTCCTGCGGCCAAAGAGCTCTCTGGCTGAGAATGCTAAATACCCCTCCCTAAACCCCAGGATTCCATAGGAGGTTGAAAGTGGAATAATACCGCCATAACAGCGTAGTGCGGAAACGCACTACAGAGAGTGGAAGACATTTATTAACTCTGTACATTGGCATACGTTCCTGCTTTTGCTTTAAGACCAAATACATCCACGGCGTCACAGAAATCAGCCAGTTTCCCCCAACTTTAATAACCTTTTAAAATGAATAAAACCCAGACGCGCAAACTTTCCATAGGCTTACCTGTTTGTGCATTTCGATGTTCAGCCCGTAGGACATTTCATAATACTGCAAGGCAAAGCAAGGGGGAAAAAAGCCGATCAGGAAGGAGATTTAAAAACACACATGCACACGCATTGATTCCATGTCTTTTGATTTTAAACCAGTTATTTGGCAGGCTTGGCCTCGATCTTCCACCTGGGTTATGGGCACAGCAGCCCCGGCCTACTTTGTAGGGTCATGATGGGATTACGGGGAAGGATTTACAGAACGCTGTGAGTCCTGAAAACTACTATTTTACGGTTTTCCCCTTCCCTGCTTCAAGTCGTCCGATCAAGTCCGATCTTGGAAGCTAAGCAGGGCCGGCCCTGGTTAGCACTTGGAGGAGAGACCGCCAAGAAATACCACGTGCTGCAGGCAACCCTACGGCGAACCTATCTGTGATAGAGCTGTTTATTTTATGGAGGTTAATCTACGGCGGTTAATCTACCTAATCAATAAATAAAATAAACTAAACCTATCACAGGGTTTTCTGGGGCTGAGAGAGCAGGACGTACCCAGGGATGCCCAGGAGGTTTCTCTGGCCGAGTGGGGAATCGAACCCGGGTCTTTGGATATAGGGCAAGAAAATATCTTGCCCTATATCCAAAGGATCAAAAAGTGGCTTCCAAATCACATTAAAATAAGAGGTTCAACAGTTTAAAGCAACAGAAACAATTTTAGTAAACCATATCTTGTAAGCAATATACCCGTTTATTTGCATTTGTATTGCAAACAACACAAATGAACGGACAGCACCTGAGCATGTGCAGAGCGCCTCACTTTCACTGGAAAACAATGCATGCGTGTGTCACCTGTTGACTTACGGCGACCTCATGAATTTTCTTAGGCAAGAAATCCTCAGAGGTGGTTTTGCCAGCCCCTTCCTCTAAAATCTAGCCTACAGCACCTGATCTTTGTTGGTGGTCTCCCCTCCAAGTGCTAACCAGGGCTGACCCTGCTTGACATCCAAGATTGGACAGGATCTGGTGCTTTTAGGGTGCTTAGGCCCTACAATGAACAAGATGGGCCCTAGAGACCAGGGTTTGATTCCACAGAAACCCACTGGGTGACCTTGGGTGTGTCACACACTCTCAGCCTCAGAAAACCCCATGATAGGCTCGCCTTAGGGTTGCCATGCATTGGAAACAACTTGAAGGTACACGATAAATATGAAATAAATAGACCTGAGTTCTAAGCTCTGGTCTTTATAGGAGCTTGGACCGACCAAGCATACATTCTTTGCTAAAGCTTACAACATATATAATCTATACATTTTCTATATATATTTTACACCCCCTTTCTCCAGTACGAGGCCCAAGGTGGCTCACAGCGAGCTTAAAAAACAACGTAGCCCTGAAAAACCCTATTTTGTTTCAAAAGCCACAACAACAGATCAAGTTAAAAACACAGTATCTTTAAAATCCAATTCGTTACAAAAATGTGGACATGTCAAATAAACGGCCCAGCTCAAGTTAAAAAACAAAATACCACTAAATCCCTATTTGCTACAAAAAAGAAATCCCACTAAACAAACATCTTTGCAGACTTTTTGCAGGGGGAAAAAAAACCGATCCAGTAACTTTTGCTTTTGACAATTAAAAAGAAGAGGCTATTGAAAGAAGGGAACGGGTGGCAATTTTTGGAGAGAGACGGATGAATAAATAACCGGCGAAAGGAACACCGGAAAACACTTTGGGCCTTTCCGCACGGCGCCGTTATAGTGCTATGATTCCACTTTCAACATCCTATGGAATCCTGGCGTTTGCAGTTTAGGAAGGCGGCTCTTTGGCCTCGGTAAACTACAAATCCCAGAATTCCACAGGTTGTTGAAAGTGGAATAACAGCACTATAACAGTGTAGTGCAGAAAGGGCCTTTGTTCTCTTCTTCGTTCTTGTTGCATTCGCCTTCTGTACTCTCATATCTTTATTATATTTTCTTTTAGTTTTCCACCTTTCCTTGTTCTTTAATCCCTGCCATTCTTAATGGATTTTTAAAAAAATTCTCAATAATTTTTTTAAATAGACAGTTCTATTACAAACACTAAGCTGCAATAGTGTAAAAAAACTGGTAGAAAGACAATAAATTGGTAAAAGGACAATAACCACAATATTAATGTACATATGTACATTATGTACTACCCCATTAATGTACAAGCCAAGGGCCTTATAAAAAGATCTTTGCCTCCTAGTGGAAAAAGAACAGAGAGGGGGTACCCGGGCTCCACTGGACCTAGATTTTGCCCCCCTAATGCCCCAAAATTGCAACAAATCCAACACGGGATGCTGCTGGACGCCCACTTCCAATTTTGATTTTGGATCTTCAAAGAGCAGGACGGTGGGATCCCGGATCCCAGTGCAAAAACTGCCCTTCCTGGAGGCTTCCGGAACTGCAAAAATCATATTTTGGACCTTTTCCGCCCCCTGCTTTCATACGGGAGGAGGTATTGGGGGAGCCACAAAAATGCCCGGTGCAAAACACACAGCCTGCAGGGTAGGCTTGTCTGCTTGACGGGAAAAGAGACAGAACCCGGGGCGGAGCTATGCAAATAAGGGGGAGGGGCAAACAAAGAGAGAGGGGGCCACCACCAAACAGGCCCTGTCTTAATTCACCTCCGTTCTTTTCCTTTCTCCGCTGTGCATACATCTCGCCACAGTTTCGCTTGTTCCTCTACACACATCTACCACAACACACCCCAACAGGGCCACTCACCATGACATAATGGCGCTGGATTTCCGTTTTTTCCGTGGCCAGCTTCTCGCACTCGAGCTTTAAGCTGCAGAAACAGAAAGAGACGGGCGGTGAGGATCGTTCGCCCCCCAAAATCGGGGGGGCTCGGCTCCCCAAATCGCACGGATCTCACAACCACGGACCCGCCTGTGAGCCTCTGCTCTACCTCTGGGCTCGCAGGTAATTTGGTTGCCAGAACTCCAATTTGGCCCGTCCTCAGCCAAATCTATCTATGACCATGAGGTCTAGAAACCTGGTCTCCAAAAAAAGAAAACAAGAGATTTTGGGGAGGAATAAAACTCCGTCCAGCTTTTCTCCATCCCGTTGCAGGCTGGCGTCCCGGCGGCTAGTCCCAAATAGAGTAGACCCATTCAATCAATTACTGAACAGCGAGCCTCAGTCATAAGAACATTGTTGTTATTGCTGCTATTATTATTATTATTATTATTATTATTATTATTAGCCACACCCTGCTTTCTTTCTCAGAAGGACTCAAAGTGGCTTACGGTACTTTTCCAAATGAAAATACAGCTAAAAAAATCGCAGCATGCAAAAATTAAAACGCATTTTAACATTTGTTTTACCACCTCTGGCGGACATGTAAGAAAACCAAAACGCTTTGGATCAGCGCTCACCGTAAGACTCAAGATGTTCTTCAAATACAAATTTACTATCTCGCCAAAACGATATCTGTTAACTACGACTCAGGATCTGAATCCAGATCTTTCAAAACACTGGAGAACTATGCTGCATCTGATAACCACGGCTAGAATAATGGGGCAAAAAAAGCGATATTCCAACTACAGAGGAATGGCGACACAAAGTCTTCGAAATGAAAACTATGGACATCCGAACACACATAATCAAGGCGAATGATGAGGGAAAAAAATCAGAAAGGAGTGGAACATATTGGAACAAAAGTCCATTTCAAGATCAGTTAGACCCTGGAGTTACTTTGATATGAGTTAGAAGATACAGACGTTTCCAAATAAAAATAAATGATAGGAGCGATAGAATTAGTAAACCCAATTGCATAGGAATACAAGAGGACTCTTTTTTTTTCTTTTTACATATTTCTTTATTTATAGAATTATATAAAATCCTTCCGAGCATATACTGTAATATGCATTTTTACTCTTTTTAAGGTATTCAAAATTCTAAAGGTTAATAATAGGATTCCATCACAATGTTTAAACTAGCAACTACGGAAGACGGGAGATTACGGATACGTCGGCACTGTTTAGTCCGACAGCTTGATCCTCATGGGGTTCCTCTTGTTTTATGTTTTGTCTCATAATTATATCCGATAAAAATTATCTCAAAAAATAACGCTAAAATGCAGAACAAACAAAGAGCAATTAAAACCGAGTTGAAACGCATACTTGAAAGCGCAACTACGACGTCAGTTATGAACAGCCGGCACCTTCCGTCGGCCAAGCAACGGCCGTCTCTCGAGTGCCTGCCAAAATAAAAATGTCTCGGCTGAAAAGCATTGGAAAGAAAAAAACATCCCGTTTTACCTGTGGTACTGGTTTTGCAAGAACTGAAATTCCTCTTTGATCCGGTCCAGGATCTCGGGGTAAGTGAGCTTCAGGGACTGCGGGGTGGTGGAAACGACGCTGGCGGCGGCGGCGGCGGCGGCGACCGGCGGTGCCGGCAGGTGAGCCTGGAGGGGACAGGTAGAGAGAGCATCAACGGCCACCTGCTTTGGACAACACCCTCACCCGTGCATCCCTCTGCGAGGCCGAGATGACCGGCCTGAGGCTGTCGTACTTTGGCCGTATCGTGAGAAGACCTGACTCCTTAGAAAAGACGATAACACTTGGGAAAGCAGCAGGAAAACAAGACCCTGTTCAAGACGGACGGACTCAACTGCAGTCACGTAAGAATGGGGGCGGCGGCGAGGCGCTTCGCCCCGGGCGGCAATGTTTTTGGGACGTCCCAGCTCACGGCCACGCCCCCACACGCTCCAAGCTCCGCCGCTGCTCAATTCAGAAAGCTAAACCCCTGAATCTGCAAGACCTGAGCAGGGCGTGTTGGGAGTCTTTAATCCATAGGGTCACCTCCCGTGGAAGGAAGTTCCGCAGGGTAGGAGAAGTCACAGAAAAGCCCGTGTCTCCCATATCCTTAAATGTTATCCTCTTCATCCCCCACCCCCAAAAAAAGGTAGCCACCTGCCCCAAAAGACGACCTACTCCGAGACCCCGGAACATATCAACATATTGACCCGACAGTGAAGATTTGGGCAGTTAAGCTGCCGTAAAAGAAACGGTGTTAAAGGATTTGAAGACCAAGACTCAGAAGAATTCGGGAACCGGCCTTCCCGCGGAACCGTTCGGTCGGGGATCAACTTACCGGGGGCCGGTTTTGGGGGAACATCCTTGGAACAAAACCATAGGACCGCGGTTTTCGTTACGTCCCCTCCGTTCCCCTTTGGTCACGCAAACGCTTAGCCAGGAGCCCCTGTAAAACAAAAGGAAAACACTTTGGAGAAGTTGGGTCTTTTTACACCGTCACGGATAACTCACTGGAGGACGGTTTGGGTGCAACAGTTTCGTACCAAAATAATAAGGTGGCGGTTTACAAAACAAGTCAACGTGTTGGCAGAGCGTCTACTGAGAAAACCTCGGTTGAGCCTCGGTTATCCAAAGCGCGCAGGACCAGAAGCGCCCCATATTTTCGACTTTGGAATATAATACCTTTTTGGAATATCCCCACCTCTCGTCCATTTACTACTTCGGTGATGTTACGTGCAGCAAGGCCGGAGAGAAATTTGAGGATCTGTGAAATCCAAAATCCGAAACACTTCTGGTCCCGAGCATTACGGATAAGGGGAAATCCACCTGCACTGTGTGAGAGCAGAAAAGCCGCTACAGAAAACCGCCGGTTTTGGGATTGCTCGTTCAGAATCATCCCGGACCCAGAGGTTTCCGGGCCAAAACGTGAGACCGCGGAACAGCCCCCGGGGATGCCATTAAGCCAGAGCTTTCCAAACTGTATGTCACGACACGTTGTGTGTGTCAGCTGCGGTGTGTCGTGTGAATGTTAGGGGTCGAGGGCTGCCTCTCCTGCCGCCACTGCCACCCCAGGCCAAGGAAAACCCCGGCGAGAGCAGTGCCCACCCTGCTGGGCCAGGCCAGGGTGGAGGGGCTTCTCTTCCACAGAAGGTGGAGGCAGAGCAGAGCAGAGGGTCAGTCCTGGCAGCACCACAACTATGAGGAAAAGAGGAAGCTAACTTAGTAAATATATGGGTCACCTGGACAGTCTTTGGAAGCTGCAGCAACCAGTCAATGCACAACTTTGCAAATTGTAGCATGGAGCCGCTCTACTAGGTGAGCTGGAAATTTGCAGCTCTTTTCCCGCACCCGGAGCCGAGCCCAGCAAAAGCAGGAGAACCGATACCCTTGGGGAGAGGACCCACAAAAAGCGGAGACTGGGGGCCACCTCCGGAGACCTAGCGACCCGAACCGAAACGGCTGCGGGAATAGAAAAGTTTTCACTCGACAGCAAAAGTCGAGCAAGGAGGAATCACCCCAACCTTCCTAGGAAGAGAGTGATAAAGCCTGGGAGCGGCCACCAAGAACGCCTTCTCCATGCCCGGGACTGAGAGAAGAGCTATTCCCGAAGATGTTCAAGGCCTTTAAAGCCCTAAAATGGTTTGGGATTATATGGGATTGTGTTCTCCTGTATACTACTCCCCGTACACTTTGGTTTTCGGGAGGACGTTTACTTCGGTCAGCCCAGATCGGTGGGCGGCTGGCATCCGCAGGACATTTTCTTCAGCCGCCCCCAGACTGTGGAATGACCTGCCGGAAGAGATAGCTGGAAACGCTCTCCGAGTTTGAAACAGCACTAAAGACCAGTCTCTTCCGGCAAGCCTATCCACACGATATCTATACTACTTGGAGCGTGTCCCATTGAGCCCAATGCAATTTATTTCCAAGGAGGCACAGAAGGAATTACGCTCCTACCTCTGTTAGCTATCATGAGCCCGAAGTAGGACATCTATGAGGAATAACCTTCAGAACTGTAAAAGGAAGAGAAGGCTTAAGCTCCAGAATCTCCAACCCGAGCCTTAGTTTCCAAAATACTGTATGGCAACGAGAGTGCCTCTGGGCACGTCAAGAGTCTCCTTCCCACCACGCACTGAATCTCAGGGAGAAAGAACGCAGCTTCAACACAGGGGAGAGCATGGACTTCACGGAGCTTGGGTCTCTATTTTTAAAGGCAGGCATCTTGAATGCGTGTGTTTGTAGCAGAACACAAGATCCCGTCCACTCCTACGATTTTATGAGTTAAGCGTCTCCCATCAGCCACAGAACCAAATTGCTCCACTCCATCTCGACCACATCCTTCTTCCTCCGAGCTTTGCTGAACGGGGTGTAACCCGTTCACACCAGATCTTATCCAGTACTATTAACTTCTGTTTGATTTCTGCACAAACAGCTCCGAAGTTTGGCCAGTAAGGCATCCGCCGCAATTCCCAGTTTCCAAGAGGACCCAACCGGGATGGCCGCTCTCCTTTGCCGCTCTACAAATCCCCCTGTCCGTGGTCAGAGATAGACTGCGGCAAGAACTGGAGGTTCCACAGATAAACACACACATATCCTTACCCCTAGAAAACCGGTAGATCTCGGTCGCCTAGGTGGCACATTTTAGACTCACTTTTGGAATCCACCTAGAATTAAATCCACCATTTGGGCATTCCGTGACCTAAGATGAAAATCACACCCCCAACTTTCAATCCCCTGCCATATACAGCTTTAATTTTACTTAAATAGTCCAAAATAACCAGCTATTTTTGGACACTGGGTTATCTCAGCCAAAGTAACATTTCTTGCCCTGTGCCTTCAGGACATTTCTGACTTCAGGCAACCCTAAAGCAAACCGATTGCATGGTTTCCTTGGCAAATTTATTCATTGCCTTCTTCTGAGGCTGAGAGAATGTGACTACCAAGGTCCATGGCTGAGCGGGGATTTGAATCCTCCTGAAATCCTCGTCCAACACTCAAACGTTAACACTCTTAAGGCTTATTCGAAAAAAGTTTGCCTTTGCCTTGCTCTTAGGCCAAAAGTGTGTCACTTGGCTTTCCGTAACCGAGTGGGAACTCGAACTCTGGCCTCCAGTCCTCGTTTGACGCCCAAAACCAGCACACTGGCTGTCTCGATGTAATATATCAAGATTTTTTTTAAAAATAAGCATCACTTGCTGGGGTCTTCCAGTGAACCGGGTTGCAAAAAAAGCAGAGAACGCTGGAAATTTTTTTTAAAAGCCGAGAACGCTCCGTGGTTTCAGGAAATTCACATTAAACCTGACTCTTAACCGCATTGTCAACCCCATTCCTAAGCCTCGGTTCACTGGAATTCCAGAGGGGTCAGAAAAATAACCCACAAGTCACTCCATCTGGGTATCTTTTTTTAAAAATGGGGGGGAAAAAAGACTGTTGCATGAGTATTAAATATCCTTCCAGTTATTAAAATATTCCAACCCACTCCAATTGAGGATTGGGCTGAACTCCCAAACTTCCCATATTTTCTAAAGCTTTTCAAGCGGCTTTCGAGACCCGGGGGGAAAAAGGACGGATCTCAATCCAGCTTTTACCAATAATTATAACTTTGGATTTTAAATGTGTTGCTGGGCTTCTTGGCTTGCAACCGGTCACTGTTTATTTTCCTTTTTCAGTACAGTGAGATTTCTTTTTAGATAATGGGCAGAAAGAATATAAAGGGAATAGATAAAAGAATAGCAAACGCACAACCCAGTATTTCTTTTGGGAATACCGCTTGGAGATGTCTTTTTGGATATAAACCGAATAAATAAGCAAGAACCCTACAACCCGGCATCATCATCTACCAGGATTCAGAGCAGCTTACAAAAGTTAGAACAGGTAGAGTTTAAAAAGTTTACATTATTCAACCCTTTCAAATATAATTAAACTATTCCTAAATTAAAAAAAAACACTGATGCAAGTTGTTAAAAAGATCAAACACAAGGCTGAGCATCCCTTAGCCTGAAACCTGAAAACCTTCAAAAAATAAAAATGTTTTGTTGCCCGTTTCCACCTCCAAGGCGGCAGCTGAGGGTTTCCTACTTAAAGGCACACACAACACGCAAATATTCCAAAATCCAAAAATAATCTGAAGCTTTGAAACACCTCTGGTCCCAAACCGGTATTGGTTTAGGCAGCTCTTCCAGCTCTATGATTCTGGGGTCCTCTAGGGTGGGCAATACGTGGCCTGTTGGCACGGGCATCTTTTTCGATTTGTTTTGCTCCTAAATGTCCCCGAATATCATCTGGCAGTACGGGGCATCTTTCCACTATACTGCGCCCCCTCCCCATCCGTGCCAATTTAGTCCCGGGAGATGCCTTTTTGGGGAACCGGAAGCCACCAGGAATTGGCTTCCCTCCCCGTTGTGGAAAAATACAGTTTGGACAGCCCCGATTGGAAAATCCGAAAATCTCCAAAAGCAGAAACGTTGTGCCACCAGCCGCCCGCTACTGCCTTTGAGGTCTCTCTGCTCCTCCGTCTCTCTCCGGCCATTCGTCTCACACACGGCGCAAGAAGCAAACGGACAAGAGGCAAGGATGGAGAGAGAGTCGAGGGTCCACAAAAACGTCAATGAAAATCAGGGTCGCCTTAGAATCATGGAAGAGACCCCCCGGGGCCATCCAATCCAACCCCCCGCCATGCAGGAAGACACATCAAAGCGTTCCCGACAGATGGCCCTCCAGCCTCTGCTTAAAAACCTCCAAAGAAGGAGACTCCACCACACTCCACGGAGGCAGCAGATTCACTGCTGGATAGCTCTGAACCACCAGGAAGTTCTTCCTGAGGTTCAGGTGGAATCTCCTTTCCTGCAGCTGGAATCCATTGCTCCTTGTCCTAGTCTCCGCAGCAGCAGAAAATAAGCTTGCTCCATCTTCCCTATGACATCCCTTCAAATATTTAAACATGGCTATCAGGTCCCCTCTCAACCTTCTCTTCTGCAGACGAAACATCCCCAGCTCCCTAAGCCACTCTTCATAGGGCATGGCTTCTAGACCCTTCACCATTTTGCTCACCCTCCTCTGGACATGTTCCAGCTTGTCAATATCCTTCTTGAATTGGGGTGCCCAGAACTGGACACAGGATTCCAAATGAGGCCTAACCAACGCAGAATAGAGTGGTACCATTACTTACCCACCAGCCTTATCCACTGGTTACTTTAGGCACAGTACCGAGGGCCTAAGAAAATTTTAGGGACTCTGCAAACAGGATTTTACAGGTTACAGGCAATAGTGCATTTTCCCCCCATTTATGTTATTTATGGCCACAGACCAAACACAAATAAACATACAAATTCTAACCAAAAAATAATGCTACACCATTACAGCTAAAATGCATACAGCGAGTACTGCATATGCCACACGTATATCAAAAAACCCACATATACAAAATTAAGATGTGCAACAGCACATGGCGTATTCACCAGGCAAGACGCGCTCACGGCTTGTGCACGCAACACACACACCGAGTTGTGCAAAACTGTCCCGCAAAGCCACAAGGATAAAGTTATGCCCTCTCTGCTCTTTGCAGGAACCGGCCAAGGTCGAGTTGCGTACCTGGTTGGCACACAAACAGGGAAAAAGTTAATATATAGCCCAGGAAGATGGTTAAGGGGTTATTACAGGAGAAATGCAACAGCGCAACCCCGGACAGGACAGTTTGGAAAGTCAGTTCGATTTCGGGCCGAACGACGCTTCTCTTTCCCAAACCGGGTTTTGCGTTTGGGAGGATTTGAACCCAGAACCCTGAAGCAGCCACCTCGGGCAACGGCTTCAGGATGCCGTTTTGGACAACGGAGAGATTCTGCCGGCGGGGGCCCTATCCACCATAAGAACCACTCCGGCCCAAGGAAGCAAAGTTCTAAACCCTCGTTTCAGTCTAAGAAGCCGCCAGGGTAACGGCCTCCAGCTCCCATCCTCCCCAACCACTGGGACTGATGGGAATCGGAGTCCAACAACTTTCCCTTACACTACTTTGGAAAATGAGGAGGGTGGGAGGGCTCGCTGGATTTCCCACCGGGGAGGGGTAAGAGCTGTCTGAGCATTCTTGGCAGCGCGACGGTAAGGGATTATGGGACCTGTAGTCCAAAACATCCAGAGGGTCAAAGTGTCAGCTGCTCACCCCCATTCTACATATTAACAAAAACTCCCCAATGCACGGTACAGGCACAGGAGTAACTTTATTAAGGGCAAAGATTCCGGATAGTCTTCAAGCTCATTTAGGGTACCCCCAAGTGCCCCACAAAGGGGGACATTCCTTCCCCGGACCCGTCCCCCCGGCCTCCAGATCCTCTTATTTTCCGCCCCTTATATCGGCTCTCCCAGAAGGAAAAAAATACTCAATAGATTTCCATTCCACCGATGGGTTTGTGTGGTCTGATGGGGTTAAAACATCTTGTTTGGTACTTTGGTCTCCGCTGCCTCCCGTCCTCTAGCGACTCAACCTGGGCTGGGCAGCAGCAGCCAGAAAGCACTCTAGACATGCTCAGGAGCGCCCTCTGAATTGGCATTAAAAATAGGGTTAAGAAGAAAATTAAGCCGGGAGGGATTTTCCATGCCTCCCTCCTTCCCCCAGGGTGGGAATACAGGGGAGTGGGGCGACGACATGCCTCAGGGATCTCCGGGGTGGGAGACGGAACCCCCAAATGGACAAAATAGGGTGAAGGAGGACCCCAAAAGCCCTTCCGCGTCTCCTGTACAATTGTGGGACTGCAGCTCCCATTATCCCCGGCCGCTAACGGAGGCTGATGGAAGTGAGCCCCCTTTAAAAAAAAAACCCAAAAATGCACATATATAACGCCCCCCTTTTTCTCCCAATCCCACCCCACAGGGCCAAACACCCCCCCCAAAGAAACCCCACCCGAATCTCCGATCCCCCCCCCCAAGGAAGCCTCCCCTCCTCAAGCCAAACGAGACCCCCTTCCCCTCCCTCGAGCTGCGACCCCCCCATCGTTTCCTCCCTGCCCCCCAAATCCAAACAAAAGACCCCCCTCTTCTGTTTTAGCAACAGGAAAATAAAGGGGGAAAGAGGCAACCGGGGGGGAAGGGGAGGGTCTTCTCTCAGCAGCCCCCTCCCCAACGATCGGGCCTCAAAGCCCCCTCCCCATGGATAGGAACCCCCCCCAAAAAAGGCAAAAGAGACTCACCCAAAGGCTGAGATGGGGGGCCTGGCAGCCAAGCAGGGGAGGGAGGGCGGGTGGGTCAGGGTGGGCGGCGTGACTCCCCGATCTCAGCCCCCTCCCCTCATTTCCACCCCCGCTCTGCCTCCCCTTCCCTCTTTTCTTCTCCCCTCCTTCCCTCTGCCGGGGGGAGAAAAAAAAAGGAATCAATGGGACCAGCGCCAGCTCCACGTGGGGTCTGGCTCCTTCTCTTTCGCTACAGCCCGGCGCGTCGGAGCCAATCAGAGGGCGTGGAACGCGGGGGACCGGGAGGGGGCGGCGGGGGATGACTAAATAAGGAGGCCGGGACCCACGTGGGGGAGGAGGGAAGCGGGAAGGGGGAGGGAAAACAGGACAAAGCGGAGGGCGAGGAGCGCTCCTGATTGGTCGGGTCCGGCCCGGCCGGAGAGAATGTGTCAATCTAAAGAGCTGGGAGGGGAGGAAAATGGGGCTGGCTGGGTTAACCCTTAAAAGGCCGGAAGGGGTTTTAAAGGAGCCGAGGCTGGGTTAACCCTTGAAGGGCTGGAACGAGGGGAGAGAGAAGAAATTAGTTTAACCCTTTAAGGGGAGTCTCCTGCATGATTAACCCTTGAAGGGCTGGGAGGGTCTTAAAGGGGGCCGGGTTAACCCTTAAAGGGCTGAAATGGGGGGGGGGGAGAAATTGATTTAACCCTTTAAAGGACCCTATTTAACCCTTTAAATGCTGGGAAGGTATTTGACCCCCTGGAAAGGCCCTGAAATGGGGGTTAACCCTTTCGTGGACCTTTTTAAAGGAGCCAGGTTAACCCTTAAAGGGCTGGAATGGGGGGGAGAAGAAATTGATTTAATCCTCCAAAGGACCCCCCCCCTACTGGGTTAACCCTTTAAGTGCTGGAAGGGGTTTAAAGGGCCCCCAGCCTGGGTTAACCCTTAAAGGGCTGCAATGGGGGGGGAGAAATTAATTTAACCCTTTAAAGACCCCCCCCCGGTTAACCCTTTAAATGCTGGAGAGGGTTTAAACCCCTTTAAGGGCCCTGCGGCAGGTTAACCCTTCGAGAGCTGGAAGGAGGAAGAAATCGACCCTTAAAAGACCCCCAAAGGGATGGACCCCTAAAGGCCCAGCGAGTTAAAACCGGTTTAACTCTTTAAAGCCCCCCTTGCCTTTAAAAGCTAAGCTTTAAAGGGCCAGGAAGGGAAAATTAATTTGATCTTTTAAAGAGCCCCTCCCCAAAAAAAACAAAAAAACCCTGGGTTAACCCTTAAAGATCTGGAAAGTTTTAACCTTGTAAAGGCCTCCTTTGACCCCGAAAGAGCCGGAAGAGTTTTAAAGGACCCCAGCATGAGTTAACCCTTCCACGAGCGGCTTTAATTTAACCCCTTAAAAGAGTTTTATTAAAAAAAAACCCCTCTAAAGAGCTGGAAGGTTAAAATCCATGTTTTTCAAAGCCTCCCCCCTTAAAGGAGCTGGAAGGTTTACCTTTCAAAAGGTGGATTGACTCTTCAAGGGAGAGCCGGGGAAACCGGTTTAAGGTTTGAAGGGTCTGAGAGCGAATTAACCCTTAAAGAGACCGAAGGGTTTAACCCTATAAGGGCCCTATATGGGTTGCCCTTTGGGGAGGGATGAATTTAACCATTTTAAAAGAGCCTGGGTGGATTAACCCTTAAAGGATTGCAAAGGAAAATTCCATTTAAAAGGTCCAGAAGTGGTGAGCCCTTTAAAGGACATGGCATGGGTTAACCCTTAAAGGGCCAGAGAGGACGAAAGGTATTTAAAGGGGCCACGGCAGGGTTAAACATTTTAAAGAGCTGGAAGGCAAAAGAGGGGTTTAACCCTTCAAAGGATCCCAATGGGGTTAACCCTTCAAGGGCTGGAAGGGAAAAAATGGACCCTAATCCTTTCAAAGACCCAGAACAGATTTCTCCCTAAGGAGACGGAGGCGGAAAATTGGCTTAACCCTTCGAAAGAGGCCACGCGCTAATTGGTTTAACCCTAAAAAGACCGGGTTGGGTGGGATTAGTTTAACCCTTCCAACACGGTCAAGCCGCCTCCAGGCCCTGGACTACCGCTCCCATCACTGGCTGGGGATGATGGGCGTTGCCGTCCGGCCACATCCGGAGCGCCACCGACGGCCTCTGGAATGTCGGCGATCCTTGGTCAACCCTAACAGTGCCGGAAGAGAGAAAACGCTGGAGTGCACAACAAGTTCGCCCTTAAAAACCTGCAGGAAGGTTCACTGAAACCTTAAAGGGGCGAGAAAAAAGAGTAGGGGGGCTGTATTGGAAAGGTATATATATTGGCATAAAGAAACCATAGGACGGGGCGATTAACCTGTAAAATGCTCGGTTAGAGAGCCGTCCGTCCGGCAAAAATCAATTGCATATCCCCCCAAATTTCACAGATGGAAACCGAGACGAGCGGCCAAGCAACATGAGCAAGGTGGCCAAAGTTATTTATAAGGATTCGCTTGCCCAAAACGGGGTCTCCCCCGTTGGAACAGGGAATCGAACCCTGCTCTCCCGGTGTCTTCCTCTGACACTCACATCGCGACATCAGGCTCTTAAGTTCCCCAAAGGAAGCAACCGGCATAGTTTCATCCAAGGCAGGACATTGTCTAGATCAAGGAAGTAAAAGTACCCCTCTGTTCTGCTTTGGTTGGGCCTCGTTTGGAATCCCGTGTCCAGTTCTGGGCACCTCAATTCAAGAAGGGCATGGACAAGCTGGAGCGTGTCCGGAGGAGGGCGGCCAAAATGGTGGAGGGTCTGGAAGCCATGAAGCCCTACGAAGAGCGGCTGAAGGAGCTGGAGATGTTCAGTCTGCAGAAGAGAAGGTTAAGAGGGGACACGATAGCCATGTTTGAATATCTGAAGGGACGTCATGTTGAAGGGAGCAAGTTTGCTTTCTGCTGCTCCAGAGACTAGGACAAGGAGCAATGGGTTCAAGCTGCAGGAAAGGCGATTCCACCTGAACCTCAGGAAGAACTTCCTGGTGGCCGGAGCTGTCCAGCAGTGGAATCTGCTGCCTCCATGGAGTGTGGTGGAGTCTCCTCCTTTGGAGGTTTTTAAGCAGAGGCTGGAGGGCCATCCGTTGGGAGTGCTTTGATGGGGGCTCCTGCATGGCAGGGGGTTGGATTGGATGGCCCCTGGGGTCTCTTCCAACTCTAGGATCCACATTCACCATACATTGCAAACACGCAAAAGCCCATTGCATCTTCACAGCCGAAGATGGGCCTCACGGCTCATGCGTGTAGCACACGGAGTTGTCGCTCTGCAAACGGCTTTGTCGTTTCCAGGCCTTCCACCATTTTGGTTGCCCTCCCCCGGACACATTCCAGCTTGTCCATCTCCTTCCTGAACTGGGGGGGCCCAGAACCGGACGCTGTTGGGGTCTGTGGTACAGTCTACAGAGGAAAGCAGTGGCAAAACCCATCCAAGCAAATTTTGCTGCAAAGATCCCAGGGCGGTGCTGCCCGAAAAGCCAGCGTGGGGCGGTGGTTTGAGCATTGGTCCTGGGAGACCAGGGCTTGATTACCTGCTTGGCCATGGAAACCCACTGGGTGAGCATGGGTGTGTCACACCCTCTCAGCCCCAGAAACCCCCATGATAGGTTCGCCTTAGGATTACTGTAAGTCGGAAATGACTCGAAAGCACAAAAAAGCCGTCGTGTCACCTTTTGGTTTGAGTGTTAGACTAGGGCCACGTCTGTACTACACTGTTATAATGCTATTATTCCACTTCTGCTCCAGTTTAGGGAGGGGCCTTTCAGATTCTCAGCCGGAGAGCTCTTGGGACTCGGTAAACTACAAACCTCAAGGATTCCACACGATGCTGAAAGAGGAATAACAGCACTATAACACTATAGCGCGGAAATGGCCTGGGACTCTGGGAAAACATAGTTCGAATGCCGGCTCGGCCACGGAAACCCGCTAGGGGAGCGTGGCAAAGTCACACTCTCTCAGCCTCGGAGCAAACTCTCTGAAGGACATCCAGTCGAGGAAAAAAAGCCATGTTGGATACGTTCGCCATGAGCCGAAAAGGCCTCGAAAGGCCCCCAATAACCCGAATTAGTGCAACCAATCTTTCAAAGGCTTGGGAAGAAATGGGAGCGTTCATTTGGGCTCTGCGGGTGTATATTGGTGGGGAATTTAATAGGACTGGAACCTGAAATTTGGATCCCCGACCCAGAGGGCAGGAAGGAAATTTGGGGAGCCGGGGGTGGGGGGACAAGGGATTAATTTAACCCTTTGCTGCCTAGAGCATGGACAGAGGAAGGGAGGCGATTTAACCCTTTAAATACTCAGAGTGGCCTGGAAGGAAAAAAATATTAGAAGGTGGGAAATTGGTTAATCCTAAAGACCGGAGCAGGGAGGTTAATCTTGGAAGGGTTGCAAAGGGAGAGGAGAGAGCTTAACCGTCGGAGGATTGGAAGTGGAGAAATTGGCTAACCCTACAGAGGATTAGAGGGCTGGTATTTTTCCTTTAACCCCTTGAAGCTGGGGGTGGGTTGCCCTCGAAAAAGGACAGCTTAATCCATGGAGTTTGGCACATTTTCCCATATATATATGTGTATGTATGTATGTGTGTGTGTATATATATATATATTTAAAAGCTCCACACAAGGCAGAAGTTCCAGTGATGCAGCTCGCCTGCGTCGTAGAAACGCGGGTTTTGTTGCTGCTGGACAGCAACTCCCATCAGCTTTCACCACCGGCCATGGACGATGGGAGCTGCAGTCCCCAGACCGAAGAGAAGCCGTACTCTTAAGAGCTGCGCCCACGCTTTCCGGATTTTTTGGAACCTACACTCCATCCTAGCATTTTCTCAGCATGATTTATTCAATACCTCTATTTATTTATTTATTTATTTAAAGGGAAAAAAAAAGCGCTGTTTCCCCCTCTTATCCAACACACACATAGAAATTTCCCTCCACCCTTTTAATCTCTCTTAAACATGCCACCCACCAAGGGGAACCTAAACCCTAAAAAAAAAAAAAAAAAAACACACCACCATGACCCCCAATTTTTTTTCCCCACTTTTTGGCCACTTTTTCCCTGTGCCTTGCAAAACAGAGGTCTTCTTTGCAAAGGAGGAAATTCAACTGGCAGAACCCGTCGGCAACGAGGAATTGAATGTTGCACCCGTTGCATTTCCACCTGTTGCACAAAGGATCAGGCTTCTGGCTCAAAGATGTAGGGTGAAAAGTGCTATAAGGCAGACAACAGCATATTATAGATAGATAGATAGATAGATAGATAGATAGATAGATAGATAGATAGACAGGTAGATGTAGATACACCTCTCCTTCCAAGAGTCGCTCTATGTACAACGGTGTAGTAAAAATGGAGTCCATTATACAAAATTGCAAAACCAAAATTTGCTTTTCCGAATCTTTTTTTCTTGGAATATTTTTAAACTCTGGATACAGGAACCTGTGGCTACGGAGAGCCGCCTTGGACTGTCCCCGGAGGCCGAGAGACTGTGACTCGCCCACGGCCACCCCGTGCCCGAGCCGGGATTCGAATTCGAGTCGCCCGAAGACTTGGATAAATAACTACATATTTGGATATTTAAACCTAAATTGGAAGATTTAAATCTTGAGTTAAGTCTCGGGGGTAAAATTATATTTGGGGGGGGGTCCCCCGGGAAAGAAAAGGTTAAGGACGACCGGCGTAGGTCATCCAAGCACGGCTAACAGTTTTGTGGGGAGGAAGGCTGGGGGATGCTAGATCTAACCCTTGCTGCTTCATTTCCATCTTTTAATCCTGCTTCCCCCAAACCTCCTCCCAAAGTCTGGATAGATACAGATGTAGGTCACCCTTTCTCCCTCCCTCCACGGCCTCCTGCTGGAAAAGGGAGCAATTTCTTTTTCCTGCTTCCCTCCCCAGTCTTCCACCTCCAAGAATAAAGACAGAGAAGGGGGAGAAGGAGGGAAAAAAAAAAACAACATTCCAGTCTAGCCTTTTTCTTTTTTCTTTTCTGCAACCTCCAATCTCCCTTTCTCCGCCGCCTGCGTGTCAGAACGGATCTTTTTCAATCTGTTTCCTTGAGCTCGGATGAGGTCGGATTAAAAGCAGGCGCGGAGGCCAGGGAGGACGAGGGGGGGGCGGACATTAAAATTAAAATAGATGCCTTGTCATTTAAACCGGGATGGGGGGGGTGAAAGAACGAAGTGGGTTTTATTTCGAGATCTTGGAGGGGAATTTCTTAGTAGCCAGAGGCATCTCCCCAGAAGGGAGAAATAATAATCCAAGTTTTGATGAGAGCTTGCTTGCTTCTGGTTCTTGTTGCTGTTCTCCGGCACCAAGTCCATCTGGGGACCCGAAAATCATAGAGCCAGAAGAGACCCCCAGGGGCCATCCAGCCCAACCCCCTGAAAGCAGGAACACCCATCAAAGCACTCCCCACAGACGGCCAGCCAGCCTCTGCTTTAAAACCTCCAAAGAAGGAGACCCCAATACACTCCGAGGCAGCAGATTCCACGGCCGGACAGCCCTGACCGTCAGGAAGTTCTTCCTGAGGTTCAGGTGGAATCTCCTTTCCTGCAGCTTGAATCCATTGCTCCTTGTCCTGGTCTCTGGACCGGCAGAAAACAAGCTTGCTCCATCCAACATGACATCCCTTCAAACATGGCTATCATGTGCCCTGTTCACCTTCTCTTCCGCAGACTAAACATCCCTAGCTCCCTCCGCCATCCCTTAGGGCACTGGTTTGTCATCCCGAAGCAAAAAAAGTGCTTCCAAACCATTTTTCAATGCATTTGCTCGCCACCTCAGAATATTAAAAAGCCTTAGGCAGTGGCGAAAAAGTGACAAATTGGAAAAAAATATGCATTTTGCAATGCATTATATTGTGTCTTGGACACCGTTCCAACCACCTGCTGGTTTTTGGGGAGGTCTTGGGGGTGCTTTGGGGAGACAGGGGTGCTTGGGTCTGACCCAAGGCTGAGGCCCGGCCAAGCGTCCAGATTTGCAGCCGAAGAGATGGGCCCCAGGGGGGGAAGAAAAAATAACTTCCCATCCTCCACCTGCCAGATGTAACACAGCAGCTTCCATTTGATTCCCTGAGAAACACACAGCGGGAACACCTCCCGCGTGGACGGCTTTTTAAAAATCACTCAGCTTCTGCAAAGGAAAAAAATCCTTAACTGTGGACACAGCGCTCTCTACTGACCGTGGCCGTCAAATTCTCATTTTTCTTCCATGTCTGGAAGAAAAATGCCTTTTGGAAATTGCAAAGGGGGTTCCCTGGCCCCCAGGAGTGTAACTGGGGGGGGGCGGGAAAAATGAAGCCATTGCCTCCCAATAAGAATTCTGCCCCCCAGGACTTTTTCATCCAGTCCCCAAATTTCTCGTCTTGCAACGGCGAAGGAAAGACGTCCACCCGAAGGTTGAGAAAGGGGTTACCGGAAGTGTTAAGGGGGGAATTGCTTTGCCATGAAATATATAGGATTTCCTTACTGTGCGTAAAACACAGTATATAAAGAAGTCCTGCATAGAAATATATAGGACTTTCTTACTGTGCATAAAACAACAGGCAGGAAATTTTATATATTTCTTTACAGAATAATTCCTCCCTTAACAGTTTTGGTAATGCATTTTTCCCAAGTAAGAACCCTATTTGCACAGAAAGCTGTGGTGGGGAGAAAACACAGAAAACGATGCGGTTTTCTCTGTAGAGGAACTCCGACTCGGTGCTTCGGGATGTTATAATATGGGGAGAATAGAATCACAGAATCCTGGAGTTGGAAGGGGCACCAAAGGTCATCTAGTCCAACCCCATTCTGCTGTGCATGAAGACACAATCAAAGATTCCCTTAAGAGAGGCCTAGGGAGCTGGAGATGTTTAGCCTGGAGAAGAGGAGGTCATGAGGTGACACGATAGCCAAGTTTAAATATTAGAAGGGGTGTCATATGGAGGACGGAGCAAGCTTGTTTTCTACTGCTCCAGAGACCAGGACATGGAGCGATGGCTTCAAACGCCAGGAAAAGAGATTTTACCTAAACGTGAGGAAGAACTTCCTGATGCTAAGAGGACAGAATCCTAGGGCTGGAAGAGATCCCAAGGGCCATCCAGTCCAACCCGATGCAAGAAGCCACAATCAAAGCATTCTCGACAGATGGTGGCCATCCAAGCCTCTGCTTTTAAAAACCTCCGAAGAGGGAGACGCCGTCACAATCCGAGGCAGCGTATCCCACTGTCGAACTGCTCTTAATGTCACGAAATTCTTCCTAATGTTTAGATGCAGTTTGACGAGGGAATCCGCTGCTGCCTGGGAGCGTGGTGGAGTCTCCTTCTTCGGAGGTTTTTAAACAGAGGCTGAACGGCCATTTTCTCTTGAGTGCTTAAATTTTGCAGGCCTGCAAAGCCGGGGGTTGGACTGGATGGCCCTTGGGGTCTCCTCCAACTCTAGGATTCTATATCGCAAATCCACTAACCGCTATATATACTCACATAACTCCCGTTTCCCCCCGGAGTGCACGCTACCAAATGTCTAGTTTACAGCCAATACGACCACATCCGCTCAGAGCCACAGAGTTTGGAGATGCCAAACTCGTGGCATTAAACCAAGAATTCCTCAAGCTACGTTATCCACCATGTGAAGTTTAAAAAAAAACAATTGACAAGGCCAGAGTTGTAGCCAGAACTAATCTATTGCAGAATAGACTGAAGATGCTAGAAAATGGCAGAATCCCACTTGTGGTCACATACGGAGATGTATCGCCAACGAACTACGACCGATTGACCGTACTGCTGCCCTCTCAAGGCCTCTCGATGGGAGGCCTTTGCTCACCGAGAGATCATTTCCAACATTTTACTTACCTACCGGAGGAGACGCAAGGTGGATGGGGAGACGGGTGCGAGACCTTGCCACCAACTCAGATGCCAACTCCGCCCGCACATTTGCTCAGGAAATATCACAGTGTCGGGGGTTAAAAGATATTCCAAGCCGTTTAGCGTTTTGCTTCTGAGCGCCTAAGCAATTCCCAACAAGGCGTACTTGCAACAAGGCGTACTTGCAACAAGGCGTACTTGCAACAAGGCGTACTTGCAACAAGGCGTACTTGCAAGAACTTTGTGTCAAAAGTTCATTAAGAGACCCGACAGCAAACATGTGTTTGCACACAGAAAGAAGGATGCCCGTGTTAGAATGCCGAAATGATCTGTTCTCCTTTCTCCTATCTTGCAACTTAACGTTCAGCATAAACGGTCTCAACGAGCATTTTCTCTCTCTTTGGCAGCTCTGTAAAAATCCTGCTGTTTTAATACAGGCTGCTGCCTGGAGTGCGGTGAAGACTTTTTCTTTGGAGGTTTTTAAACGGAGCCTGGATGGCCATCGGTTGGGAATGCTTTGATGCACGGCAGAATGGGGTTGGACTGGATAGCCTTTGGGTTCCCTTCCACGATTCTACGAGAGTTCTCGTAATCAACTAGTATATCCATCATTTAGTACAGGAGGGACAGTTTTGCACACTATCGAAGCATTCCTGGCCGTCCAGCCTCTCTTTAAAAATCTGCAAAGAAGGAGGAGATTCCACCACACGCCCGGGCAGCACCATACGCCACTGTCGAATGGCTCTTACACTCAGCAAGTTCTTCCTAACGTTCAGATGGAATCTCTTTTCCCGGAGCTTGAATCTACTGCTCCATGTCCCAGTCTCCAGACCAGCAGAAAACGGGCTTGCTCCATCCTCCAGATGACACCTCTTCAAACACGGCCAGCGTGTCCCCTCTTCACCTTCTCTTCTGCAGACTAAACATCCCCAGCTCCCTAAGCCGCTCCTCACGGTTTCCAGGCCTTCAACTATTTCGGTGGCCCTGTTCCAATTTGCCCGTATCTTTCCCGAATGGTCTTTTAACTCGGAGGGGAGCAACGGGCCGGGTATCTTGTGCCCTGTTTGAAATAAATGCACAGGAAAAGAAACATTTTTTTTTCTTTAAAGAAAGCAACCTGGAAGTTACGTCAGGGAGTTTCCGCGGGCCACAAAAACCTACAGGTCACCGCAGCCCGTCTTCTGACCTCGAAGCCGACGACCCCGAAGGGAAGCACAAAAGAGCCGCCAAAGCCAAAGCATCAGTCCGGAATGCTGTTGTTCTCCTCCTCGGATTTCTTCTGAAGTTGCAAACAAAACTGCCATTTTGGCAACGGCAGTGCTGGACCGGTGCCTCTGCTCCAGGAATATGTTAATGTTCCCCCATCCCGCCCTGCGGGTCCGTCTGCACACGTCCTTCGCCCTTCCTTCCTGCCAAGAACCTGGAATGCGCGGCGGTCGCCAAAGCCCTTTCCCAAAACTGCCGACACCACCGTCTCTTTCCCCGCCATGCTGCTGAGCCTCTTTGCCTTCCTGTTTCGAAAGGTCCAGATCCCCCAAATTGGGAAAGTTGCAGATTCCCCCCCCCCCACACACACACAATGTCTGGCCTAAAATATCTAAACCTTTTCAGCCTCAGCTTTAGAAATACGCCCGTCCTGTATCTCTCTGCTATTTCTCAGCTCTGGGCCTCTTACAGATACACTTCAGTTTTTAAAACCCTCCGAAAAAGGGGTTTCTTTTTTATAAAATCTTCTTACGCCTGCCCCATCTTCCTTTTCCTCTGTCCTGCGGGAAGGGGCATTTTCTAGCAGCATCAGCACTGGGACCCTGGCAAAGGAAGGCTGGCGACACACAGACTTTCAGTGCTGGGTTGGAGCCTTCTCTTTCCACTAAGCACGGGGATAAATGGTGCTTTGACGGCGTCTTCAGGGGGTTGGACTTGATGTCCTTTGTGGTCCCTTCCAACTCTACCATACTAAGATAAAACCAGAGCTGGGAAAGATAAATATTTGACGGTGCTTAGGGAGGCAGGTATACTCCTGGAACCAAAAAATCTCAAAGTGTGGCTCCCTAGCTTGTGGGCACCCCTCATTTGAGGGATAATCAAATTGGTATGGCCTGCCATTCCCATCATCCCCAGCCTGAATGCTGCCCTCATGACAATTCTTCAGGGTAGGTGAGGCCAAGGAAATTCTTGTGAGATCGAAGCACTGATTTTCAGGATTCGAACTCGGTGCCATGGATCCCCCTTGCCAGGCTATCCCTGCAGTTCCAGCCCTAGGGACCTATCACTCACTTTGCCCTTAAATCCCTTCCCGGATTGGGTACCTGGGCCTCCAGGTGATCCCCTATTGTGGATTAGCAGCTGTGTTGTTCTGGTCGATTCCACACAGTAAGCGTAACCAGGCCCTCCACCAAACCTACTACGAACAGATAAAAATAATGCTAAAAAACAAACCAGTGGAAGTTTAATAAAGACAAAATAAAATCATATATTAACCCTTGAGCTACTAAATCACTTACAGCTCCCCAAAACCTTCCGAATTTTCCATCTGCTCCACCCATTCCCATCTCTCCAAAATCCCCTCCCTCTCCGGGTGCCGACTTTTCACCATCTGCCTCCAGAGCCAAACCTCAGCTTTTATACCCTTTCCGCCTTCCAGGCTCCGCCCCTTCCCAGCATTCCTTGAGCTCTGATTGGCTGCCTTCAGCCACGCCCGCCTGACTCCTCCCATCCACCCTCCTAGTTTGATGCTTTGACCACTAGGCTATACTGCCTTTCCGGGATAAACCGGCCGGGCGTTGCCGGGCGCATGGGATTTGCAGTCCAAAATATTTGCACAGCCTTCGAATCCTGCTGTCTGGCTGCTGTTGACGTCTTATAACTAATTTTATTTATTTTATTTTATTTTATTTTATTTATTGTATTTGCAGGCCTTTCTCCCATGGACTTCTGGAGTTTTAACTAATTTTGGAGTGACCGTTTTATATTTTACAATCCCCCGGAGCGCTATTCGAAGTACGTTTTTTAAACATTGAATTAATTGCTCTTCTCCCGCCCTTTCCCGCCTTCCTTTTTTTTTTTTTCATTTTAAACAAATATGTCATGCCCAAAACATCTCTATTAATGGAGCGTTGTTATAAAAGCCTTCGAGAGGGGAAAATAAGACGCAACGATTTCCCCTTCAGGCTCCGAGCGAGGAGCAAGAAAGGACTTGAATCAGCTATTCTTTACAGGACGATTTTTCTTTTTAAAGGGGAAAAAAAAAAAAAGGAGACAGAAGTTAGAATTGCATAAAGATTTTCAGTCCAATCCCTGCAAAGGTTTCCATATTAGGACATATTTCTGCTGCGTGTGTTTTTTAAATCCGTCGTTGTGACGGGTTTGTGTCACGGGCAAATTTTATTCTTCCACGTTAACTCTCAAATAGTATTTATCCTAACGGGGCAGCCGTCCCGCAGCGTTGAGATCTAAGACGCTGGAAGTCAAATACGACCCGGACGAGCGGTGCCGGCACCGAGCAGGTATTTGGCAAATAGTCGGAGATCTTGGAGAATCTGCAACAGCCATATTTACCGAAGACAATTGTCAATGTAGGAGAGAGAAAAAAGCAGAAAATAAGTCTGCCACAGTTTGGCTTTGGAGCGCTGCCTTGCAAAAAAAAAAAAGAAGGTGCACATAAAGGTCTTGCACGCTTTGGGAGCCAGGCACGATCTATTTTATGTCAAAAGACGGGAAGCTTAATTTGCTCTTTCGTCGCTTCCGAATTAAAGGCAAGTTCGTCAGTTCCGCTAATTTTGCTCTTGCGCCAGTTCTTCTCGCTTTTGGGGGCTCGCTCGGAACTCCTTGCACCCGTGTGCAGCTTGCAAAGCGGCTGGAGAGGGGAGGAAAGATGCGAAGGTAGCCGAGAGACTTTGCAAACGGCGCGCGCGCGCGTGAGTCTCCGTGAGTCCTTCGTGCTCCCCGTAGTACGGTATGCAGGCTCTGCTTTTCAACCAGTGCTCCGGCCGCTAAATAAGCGGGGGAAGTCTGTATTTGCAAGAGCTTGGAGTAATTCCTTGCTTCGCAATGACTGCTGGGGTGTGTGTCATGCCCCCGTCTCGGGATGGAGACGGGACCCTTTCCAACGGCCGCAGCACAGCAACATAAATGGGCCAATGCTTACCACAGCCAGCTTAGGTGGAAAAGAGAGAGTCCGGGAGATTCGGAGCATTTATATAGTAAGGACGCATCAATTAGGCAAACAGCTGGGGCAGGCTGTCAGCCTATATAAACAGGGAAAGGGATGGAAATAAGCCGTTGCAGACAACGGGTCTTATCAGCGGAAGCACCGCGTCTCATGTTTGGCTCGTGTTCCTGGAAACCTCGACCCTTGCTTTGCGTACGGACTTGGCTACTGGACCGTCGCTCCGGATTTACTACGGACTCGGACGGCGAAAACAACGGCCGCTAAATGGCTAACCAAGCGTTACGAACTTTGCTCGTGGCTGCCGATAGAAGACTCTCATCGGAGAGCTTGGCCGGTTGCCGACACGGGAGAGGGGAGTTTTGCCAAAACCTGAATCAGAATGATAGGCAAGGTGGTGAAATGACCCACGCGCGTTGGTTCCAACGCACAACAGAGAAAGGGGGGATCGGAAGCAGATTTCGGGGAGACAGGACCAGAGGGAACAGCGACGGCAGAGTCCGACAGAAGGAAGGACGGACTCCGGTTTTGGGGAGCCGTAAAAGATTTAGCAGTTCAAGGGATAGTTATTTCCTTGTGTTGTAATAAACTTCCACTTGCCCCAGAATTTCTGGCTGTCGCTATTGAGGTCACGCTTATCACAACTGCATCGAGCCATCAAGTAATTTCCTGGGCATACACTGGGGTTGCCAACTTATTAGGGAAAACGGAGCACCCTAGCTGCTCTTCTGCCTTTAAAAGGACAGCCCGGTTTCCCAAAGACCCACAATGAACAATCCCACTGTACCGTCTAACAACCACCTCTGCAAATTAAAGCATCCACTGAAATGAACACGCAGCCTGCTGGGTGTTGCTGGACCCCAATCCCATCAGCCCCCGCCTGGCCAGGGATAATGGGATTTGTAGTGCAACTACCTCTAGAGTGCTCCAGCTGCTTTAAAGTACACAGGGTTTAGGTTTATTTTTTAAAAAAAATGACAGAAGCGACGTTAGGAAACATTCACAAGTATTCCGAGTCAGATCCCGCAGGGGTGCCTACTGAGGTTTGTTTGGAGCAGAGCTTGGAAAAGTTACTTTTGGGGGATTCCAGCTCAGGTCTGGCTAGCCACGCGGCCGCCTGTGGCCACACTGTGACTGGGGTTCCCAGGAAAGGTAACCCAAGAAAGTAAGTTTTCCAAACTCGGCTACGGAAAGGTTTAAAAACACACAAACGCACAGTTTTGTGGGAAAGTTACAGTCCGTTTCCTAACCCTCCAGAATTCCAAAGTCCAATAAAAAACAACAACCACTATGCAGTTATATAGGGCATAATAAGACGTAGAGGAAATATTTTTAAAAACGCACGCACGCTAAAAATCTCTCATTTCGTCCGGCAAGTCCAGAAACGACGCACAGACGCTTGCAAGGAGAGGCGCTCGAAGATCCTTCTCGGTCTCTGGCAGATGTGCCGCTCTCCATCCCAACAGAAACACACGCACGCGCCCCTCCGACTGTTCAGGTAGGAGAGCGGTAGCTGTAATGATTGTGATCCGTTTCGCTTAACGGAAGCGGGACGCTGGCCTTGTGTCCCACGTTTTTATCGGCGCACTGCAGCGGGGGACGGTCTTTGAAGAAGTCGGAGATGTAGCGGACCTGGGTGCAAAAGGAACGGAAATCAGCGGGTGGAAGGTTTATACGATACCCCATCTATCCATTAATCCTTTCTAAGCGCGTCTCTTACGTGGTTTCAATGTCGTAAATACTCAATTCTGTCTTAAGGTTGACTTTCTGGGTGTCTTTAAATATGTTGGACTCATTTTAACTTGGAGAAGAGAAGGTTAAAAGGTAGCTTGATATATTAAATATTGGAAGAGATGTCATCAGGAGGACGGAGCAAGCTTGTTTTCTGCTGCTCCAGAGACCAGGACACGGAGCAACGGATTCAAATTACAGGAAAAGAGACGGCTTATAGGTCATTATCTGCTGATAGGCCTATCCATTATTTCTTCTTTGTATTTGTTAGTATTGGTCGAGCTACTGCGGTGTGACAGGGCGTTCGTAAATATTCCAATCGAGGAGGAATACGTTGTTATAAAAGACGATGGTCACTTTGGAAAGGAGAAATAGGACTGCGTAGGACTCCAGGATGGACAGCCCAAGCCACCAAGGGAATAGGAGGCTCGAGTTCAAATTCAGCCCTCCCGTATTTGATGGGGAGTTGGGGATTGAAAGATCGCACCCCGACTTTGTTCGCAAGGCCCGCCCCGCCCCCCCCAACCCTCGCACACTTACCACTAGGATTGCGATGAGCGCCCCCTGGAGGAGACCCACCAACACGTCGCTCCAGTGGTGCTTGTAGTCCGACACGCGGCTGTACCCCACGTAGACGGCAAAGAAGATAAGGAAGAACTGGACGGTGGGACGCACCAGCCGGGCCCATCTCCCGATCATGCGGGCTTGGACGTAAAGCTGGAACCGAAGCCGGCGGCCAGGGAGAATCCGAAAAAGGAAATGGAAAAAATAGACTTTGAAACGGGACACGGTTCTATCACCCACCAGGAGACAGCTGCCCCGATACCATGGCAGATAATTGTATTTATTAGTATAAGCGTAACGTCACTGAATTTTACCCTGATGGTGGGTTTCGAAAAATTAAAACACAGCACCGCACAGCTAAAATCACAAGCATGCATGTTTTCCCACCGAGCTGTCTCTAGAGGGAGACAATGAGCAATTTTCAAATAAAAGGCCTGCTCGGTTGGAGGAAGTGGGCGGGACAACCTCTACAGGAGAAACACAAGTTTCTAGTCCTCGTGTTTCTGAACAGAAGGCCGTTAAAGAGGGTTTTTCTAGGTCCACCATTTGGGGGCAACTAGGGGTCAGTTTTCTGCCTTCGAGGGGCCCCCCAAGGGCCACACGGGAGGCCAAAAGTGCTCCGTAGTAAAACCACACGTTATTGAAAATCCAGATCTAAGGTTTGAGAAATGGGCAATATTTTTGGTGTTCGACGGTGCAAAAACGGAGGGCTGCAACCTATCGGAAAGGCGAATCCAGCAGGAGAGATTGGGGTGTTTTGAACTGAGGACTCTGGACAGAAAAATAGATCCGGCGGCCACGTGCCAAAGTTTGTCGCTGACCATTGGCATCTCTCAAGGGTCGGAAAGCAGGAGTCTTAGACAAGCCCGGGCATTAAAGCCGGGACCGTTTGCATGCCAAGGGGGCATCCCGACCGCTGACCCGCGGCCGCCTTCCTAGCGCGTATTCTACGATTTTGGAAAAACGGCCCACGTACCGCGAGGAACATCATGCAATACATTCCGAACGAGGAGTGTCCCGAATAGAAAGACAACCTGAAAAAAGAGAGGACGGGGGAAAAAACAGAGATTTGCACACCTTCCTTTCTCATAGGCCGTTTCCGCACTGCCCCGTTATAAGGCTATGATTCCACGTTCAACTTGCAGCCCCGGAAAATCCCATCACGGCTTCGCCTTCGGGTCGCCGTGAGTCGGAGAGGGCCGGACGGCACGCAGCAACAATGGCTGGGGTTGTGGCCCTCTAAGACCTCGGGGCCCCCCGTTGCCCACCCCCATATAAACTGAGAAGAACGAGGGGGTGCAACAGCCGCAACCGTATCTAGCGGTCTCTCGCTCCTTGCTTTCCTATCCGAACCTGGACTCGGTGACGTTCCTGGCTTGACCTCGGCACAATCCTTCCAGCTGGACGTAAACCGAGCAATTCACTTTCGACCAATCCGGGTCGCAGACGGCCAGGAAGTTGGGGCGCAAGCGGCCGATCATGTACTTGGCCAGATCCGTCAGCGACTGGCTGACGGCCCCGCCGAAAAGGAAGGTCCCCACGACCTTGTACAGAGCCGCCAGGTAATTGTTAAACTCGGACCGCGAGTAGAGGCGTTCTTTGTAGACGAGGTAGGCCTCGCCGGCGGAAACCTGCAAACGGAAGAGATCGGGACCGAATCAACGGAGGAAGGAAATCAGCCGTATTTCTGGAGAGGAGAACGGAAACAGGTCCGGGAAGCAAAACCCGGCTGGAAAAAAAATGCAAAACCTTCATTTTACTGGTTCTTAGAAGGAGTACGTTAGGAGTAATGACGCTTCCTGTACGGTGCTAATTCGGGGAGAGTAACAACACTCCTTTGAAAGTAACCGATAAAGGAACAGGTAATCCCATTACGTGTGTTTTTCTGTAAAAAAAAAAAAAATTGCCGTATTTGCCGGCATATAAAACACACCCGTGTCTAAGACGCACCCCATTTATAGACTGGCAAATATTATTTTCTGGTGCGTAAGACACAGCGGCGTATAAGACGCACCCCGTTTTCCCACAGTGTTTTTTCAGGGAAAAAAAATTGAGTCTTATAGGCCAAGCTTGCTGATTTTTATCACGATTTTATGGGGCCCCGAGCACACCAGGATGGGGTTCGATTTTGAGAGGGTTTCTTCAAACGTTAAGCCATTTTCTTACCGTTTCATCCCATCCCACGTTTTGCAAATGAAAAGCGAGACTCGGAGGTGGCCGAGCAACACCAGAGCGCGGTCAAGACGGCAAAAGTTATGAATGAAAAAGAACACACAAGCCGGGAGAGGCTGCAGCAGTTCATGAGTAATCGTAAGAAGTTACTTTCTACAAGTCCCAGCGAATAACTGGAAGTGGCAAGAAACCCACTGGACGACAATGGGAGGTGCTGCATAAATTCCATCTCACGGCATGCCCGACCTCGCAGGGTTGTTGGTGAGATAAAATGCATTAGAGAGAAAAAAGTACGTGTGAGACAGAGAGAGGAAAAAAACAGCTTTGTTGGGCTCCAGCTGTTAGGATCTGTAGCCCCAAGGCCTTGCTGGATGGGGGATTCTGGGAACTGTAGTCCAAATGAGTGACTAAGGCACCTGTTGGGTGGGAAAATTGTGCAAATTGTGAAACGGATTTGTAATTATATACGGAGCCTATTGAAAGTAAAAATGACATTTAGACCAGAATTACTCCTTTTAAGGATGGCCGACGTATGTCAATGTATATTAAGTTGAAACTAAAAAAGACTACTTTAAATAAGGAAAATTTGCACGTGTCCCACGGAGGGGGGGGATATTTTTACCCTCTTTGCAAACAGCCCTGTCTTCCACTGGCCCTGTGCTCCTTGGAAGAAGCACATGACAAAAAAAAATGCAAATGCAAGATATACTGCTTTTGGCCGCGGAAGCGCCGCTTTTTCGTGTGCGTTCCTTACAATGATAACAGTGCACGGGATGGTCACGCCGGCCATCAGTCCGTGCGTGATGGTGTCCGGCTTGTACGGGTAGCGGATGGAGTCGTCGTCGCAGTAGAAGCCGCGCTTGTAGGGAGAGTTCACCAGGGTGAGGACGATGAACGGCAGCGAGGCTGCAAGGCAGAAGAAAGAGAGAGAGAGAGACGTTCAGCAAGGCACCGGTCTGGGACCCCCGTAAAAATAAAACCCACCCTTCGGTATCTTTTTCTCAGCACGAGGATAGAAATGGCAAAGAGAAGTCAAAGGCCGTTTCCGCACTACGCTGTCATAGCGCTAGGATTCCACTTTCAACCTCCTGGGGAATTCTGGGATTTGTCGTTTCCTACGGCCAACGAGCTCTCCGGCTGAGAAGCCTAAACGCCCCTCCCCAAACTGCAAATCCCAGGATTCCGTAGGAGGTTGAAAGTGGAACCGTAGCACTATAACGGCGTGGTGTGGAAACGGCCATGGAAAGCTCCTCAGAGGTCAGGCAAACCTTTCCCATCCTTTTAACGGAATCCCATCATCCTTGGAGGGGGAAAGCTGGAAGAGATACCGGGGTCATCTAAGCAACCTGTGTAGGAAACACAGAGCTAAAACAACCCTCAAAGACAACATTAAGATAAATACAATCATTTTATTTTTTTGAGGCTTGGAGTAATAATGTCCGTACGTCCGTACGTCCATCCATCCATCCATCCATCCATCCATCCATCCATCCATCCATCCAATAATTCAGTAATTCAATCCATTTTCAATCCTGCCACTCTCTAAGTATTTCCTTCAACCTTCCTTTTAATTGTGGTGTCATCATGTATTCTGGTGTCATGCTTTGAGCATTAAATTATGAACCTGGAGACCAGAATTTGATTCCCTGCTTGGCCGTGGAAACCCACTGGGTGATCTTGGGCATGTCACACTCTCTCAGCCCCAGAAAACCCTGTGACAGCTGCACTTCGGGGTCGCTGTAAGTCGGAAACAATTTGAAGGCACACACAAAAAAATTAAGTGTGCTCTCTTTCCTTCCGTTCTTTCTTCTGTAGTTGCAAACCCATTTGTTTGTATGCCTGTATTAAAATTAATAAATATTAAATCTTTTTTTTAATATGTGATCAAGGTATCTCCCCTGCCAGGTTGCTATAAATCTTTCTTTTAACAAAGGAAAAGGAAAGTAGCTTTGTTCAGGTCAGGATCTGGGGAACCGTGACTCTCTCAAGGCTCTCGGTCTTCCGAAGAGTCGGGATTCGAACCCGGATCTCCTAGGTCATGTTCGGATCTGCCCCCTTTTGTACTTCCAGGTTTTTCTGCTCAGGTCACCAAGCCCCGAAGGGGAGAACGCTCCCATATCTGAGCGAGCATCACGGGAGGCCCACACCCACTTTTATGAAGGCGCACTCAGCCCTTGCGCTCCTGTACTTTGTCCCCTTGGGAAACCGGTTGAACCGGTTGCATGCAGGAGAAAGGGGAGTGAAATCAGGTTTTATAGGTCACCGAAGGAGGCTGAAGTTTCTTTTTCTCTTTCTTCCCAGGGAACTATTACGGCTGAGGCAGCAAAAATACAGCTATGCCGGGTCGGGGAGACAATATGGGCAGAACCTCGCTGAGATAAGAATTCACTGAAATTTTCCCTCCCCATATTTGCTAGCACTACAGGATCTCAACATTTCAGCAAAGCGTTTGAACGTCCTGCACTACACAGCCTACACTACATCCGCACTGCGCTGTTATAGTGCTGCTATTCCACTTTCAGCGTCCTGTGGAATTCTGGGGTTTGCAATTTCCTGAGGCCAAAGGGCTCTCCGGCTGAGAATTCTAACTGGCCCTCCCTGAACTGTAAACCCCACATCTATCTATCTATTTATCCATCCATCCATCCATCCATCCTACCTATCCATCTGTCTATCTGTCTGTCTATCTGTCCATCTGTCCTATCCATCCATCCATCCATCCATCCATCCATCCATCCATCCATCCATCCACCCATCCACCCATCCACCCATCCATCCATCCATCTATCCGTCTATTCATCTATCCATCCGTCTGTCCATCCACCCACCCACCCATGCACTCACCCACCCACCCACCCATCCATCCATCCATCCATCCATCCATCCATCCATCCATCCATCCATCCACCTACCTACCTACCTACCTACCTACCTACCTACCTACCTATCCTGTCTACCCATCTATCCATCCGTCCATCTATCCATCCATCTATCCATCTATCCATCTATCTACCTACCTACCTACCTATCCTGTCTACCCATCTATCTATCCATCCGTCCGTCCGTCCGTCCATCCGTCCATCTATCTATCTGTCTGTCTGTCTGTCTGTCTGTCTGTCTGTCTGTCTATCCATCCATCCATCCATCTATCCATCCGTCTATCTATCTATCTATCTGCCCATCCATCCATCCATCCATCCATCCATCCATCCATCCATCCATCCATCCATCCATCCATCCATCCATCCATCCATTGTATCTATCTATCGATCCATCCATCTGTCCATCCGTCCATCCATCCGTCCATCCGTCTATCCATCTATTTATCTATCCGTCCATCCGTCCGTCCGTCCATTCTATCTATCTATCTATCTATCTATCTATCTATCTATCTATCTATCTATCTGTCTATCTGTCTATCTATCCATCCATCCATCCATCTATCCATCTGTCTATCCATCCATCTATCTATCTATCCGTCCGTCCGTCCGTCCATCCGTCCATCCACCCATCCATCCACCCATCCATCCATCTCTCATAAAAGAGAATGCAAAAAACCTTAATCTATAGCCCCTAAACGGGAGCGTCCCAAACTTTTCACGTTGGTGACTCACTTTTTTAGACACGCATCATTTCGCGACACAGTACGTTCAGTTTTGCTAGCAAACCCGAGGTTAAACTAACCCCTTGCCAGAGACACAGCCATAAATTGTAATAATGAAATGTCTGGAGACACAAGATACCCCGGGAAAACCTTGCCTATATTTTTAAAAAATAGATGACTTATAAATAATAACGTACATTTCCGAGGTGGCCGGCGACACACCTACACACTTCAGGTGACGCATTGACGTGTGGCGGCACACCGTTCGCAAAGCCTGCAAGCTCTTAACGTGCAGGACATTTCAGGCTGAGAATCGCGTAACCCTCCAGATGCGGCTAGACGGCAACTCCCAGCATCCCTCCTGTGTCAGCTGGGGCTGATGGGACCTGCAGCCCAGCCCCAAAGGGAGGGCAACTCTTTGCCTGTCCTTTTTGAATCATAACGTCTGCCGAGCGGGAAGGGAACCACAAGGGCCATGCAGTCCAACGTCTCCTGTTTTGGTTTCTTAATCCGTCCCCGAACTAAAAATACGGACTCCCCCCACAACACACAATCACAAAGTGCGGGGTGTGTCGTCTCTGCCGTCACTGCCCACCTGCGGTTACGCCGGATTTAGGTGCCGCGGGGGGCGAGCCGAGGAGGCCAAAACGTTGGGTGGCAAAGAAAATTAAAACTTTGGCCTTCTTTTTAAGGACGCCGGGCTTCGTTTAAACAGCCGAGGGCTCGGCGGCTATTTTGAGGGGAGAGAAAGAGAGGGGTCGGCCTTTTTCCGCCTCGGTGGGAAAGGTCCGAGCGGATGGTTTGGGAGAGCTAAAAACAGAACTCTGTTTTCTTCTGTGAGGACCGTGGACTCTGCCGGAGAGGAAACACCAAAATAAGGAGATGACGTAAGACGGTTTAAAGAGGAAAAGACGGGTTTGTATAGGTGATAAATCCGGCTCGCCGGACTTCCAGAAAGAAAGAAAAAAGGCCAGCCGAGAGGAAAGAAAGGGCCCGGGATGGAGGCCAGACCTCTAACCACTGTGTCGCGCTGCCTGGATCCAGGTTCAAAAAGGGAGAGAGTGGTGGTTACAGGACCGGACTTGGGGAAGAGCATTAAAAACAGCGCGCCGGATAGCCTTGGAGCTCTCCTTCCGCCTGGCCTACCCGGAAGGGTTGTTGCCGAAAGCGTTAAGCCCGCAGGGAGGCGAATTCGCGGCAGGAAAGCCCAAACATAACGCGAAAATCCTGGCTCAAAGCAGGGGTCTCTCTAGTCTTGCGGCGGACCAAACGCCTTGAGATAAAGTCCGTGAGAGTGCCACGCTCTCTCACGTTCCTAGTGCTCGCCGTCTCGTAACAACAGGGCACGCTGCCCCGGTGCAGAGAGGCGCTACTTTGCTGTCGTGAAAACTCAGCGTGCTTTGAGCTGGATCCGAACTACAGGCCAATCTGGCACAACATCCAGGTTTCGGCAACTAACGCTTGGACACCCCCATGGAAATCACAGAATTATAGATCTGGAAGGGACCCCGGGGGCCATCCGGTCCAACCCCATTCTGCTATGCAGGAAGCCACATCAAAGCACTCCCAACCGGTGGCCATCCAACCTCTGTTTAAAAACCTCAAAGAAGGAGATTCCACCACACTTCCAGACAGTGTATTCCACTGTCCGACTACTCTCATGGCCAGTTTAGATGGAGTCTCTTTTCCTGTCGTTTGAAGTCATTGCTCCTTGTCCTGGTCTCTGGAGCAGGAGAAAACAGGCTTGCTCCATCCTCCATAGGACATCCCTTCAAATTTAAACACGGCCATCATGTCCCCTCTTAACCGTCTCTTCTCCAGGCTAAACATCCCCAGCTCCCTCAGCTGCTCTTCATAGGGCTTCATGATTTTCAGGCCTTCTACCATTTTGGTCACCCTACTCTGGACATCTTCCAGCTTGTCAACACCCTTCCTGAACCGTAGTGCCTAGAACTGGACACAGGATTATTGCAGGTGGGGTTTGACCAAAGCAGACTAGAGTGGTACCATCACTTCCCTTGACCTAGACACTACTCTCCTATTGATGTCGCCCAGAATCGCGTTGGCTTCCTTAGTTGCCGCATCACACTGCTGGCTCGTGTTCAGCTAGCGGTTTACTAAGACTCTCGTGTATTTTTCTGCTGGTTTTAATGCCCAGATAGGAATCGTCCAACCTTCCAGAGGACGTTGGAGCACACCTCCCGGTGTTCCTAATTGCTGACTTTGCTGGCTAGAGGTTGCTGGGAGTTGTAGTCCACCAGCCTTGTTTTGAAGGGAATTGAGCTTGCTGATGAATTTCAATAGCAAGTTTTTCAAGGGGAAGGCTGAGGCCCTAAAAAGAAGATCTGAGGCCCCCGCGGCCTGTGTTTCGGCCATACAACAGCACAATTGTAGCACCATGCACAACAGAAGAACGGCACAAAACATTTATACAAAAGCTAAAGAAAAAATGGTTGTTTCCTTTATTCTTTTTTAAAGCACAAATTTTGTAAAATTAAATAAACTCTAACCAGGTCACCTTCCACGGTCACCTGACCCCCAATATCAGAAAGCAGGGAGCCGAAATCTCATTTTGCAAAAACGGTTTTTTGCAAAATCTCCCTTGCCAAAAGCGAGCGCGTAACCCAGCCTCCGAGCAGAGAGCCGGCTTTCTCCGGCTTTTGTCTTTTTTTTTTTTTGCTTTCAGAAAAGTGAAATCGCATGCCGGGCGGAAGGGAAAGCAGCACAAGTTACCCAATCCGGGTGGAACGTCCTCATTCCATTACCTGCCCAGCCAAGGTTCTCGCAACCGCGGCTCGGAGCAAAGCCGCAAGGTAAATTTCGAGCGAAAAACAGGCTACGCCGAGCCTTTTTTGCTGTGGCCAAAAACAAACCGCACCCTGACGCACGTTTGGGCCGGGCACCGTTGCATCCGACCTAAATGGCGATAACACGGGGCATTGCTCTGAACTTTTTCCTCTAAAAGCCGGCCAGGAAATTCTTCCAAGCCCATCTCCCCTTTGCAGGAAGACAAGGAGAAGAACGATCAAAGTGGAGGCTCTGTAAGCAAACGAGGAAAAACCGCTGATGCTCCGGCCACGGAGGATGAAACCACGGCTGCCGTTCGGAGAGTCGCGGAGTCGGAAGAGGCCCGAAGGGCCATGGCATCCAACCCCATTCGGCCACGCGGGAAGACGCAATCCAAGCACTCTCAACAGATGGCCATCCAGACCCTGTTTAAAAACTCCCAAAGGAGACTCCACCACCCTCTGAGGCAGCATATTCCGCTGTCAAACAGCCCCTAAAGTTCAGGGTGAATTTCTTTTGCTGTACTTTGAAGCCATTGCTCCATGTCCTGGTCTCTGGAGCGGCAGCAAACAGGCTTGCTCCATCCTCCGTATGACATCCCTTCAAATATTTAGGCATCGGGTCACCTCTTAACCTTCGCTTCTCCAGGCTAAACGTCCCCAGCTCTCTAAGCCGCTCCTCAGAGGGCTTCCTGGTTTCCAAGCCTTCGACCATTTTTGGTCGCCCTCCTCTGGACACATTTCGACCATCAAGCAGGGCATGAACACAGCTTCCAGACAGTTTATTTCACTGTTAGGCTGCTCTTACACTCAGGAAGTTCCTCCTAATGTCTAAGTGGGATCTCTTTTACTGAAGTTTGAAGCTATTGCTCCATCTCCTAGTCTCTGGGGCAGCAGAAAACAGTCTTGCTCCATCCGCCATATGACTTCCTTTCAAATATTTAAACATGGCTCTCATGTCACCTCTTAACCTTCTCTTCTCCGGGCTAAACGTCCCCAGCTCCCTAAGCAGTTCCTCTTCATGGTTTTCAAGACTTCTACCATTTCAGTCACCCCCCTCTGTTGTGGAGCTTCGAGTCATTTCCAGCTTAGGACGACCCTAAGGTGAACCTCTCCGGGGGTTTTTTTTTTCTGGGGCTGAGAGTGTGTGACATGCCCAAAGCCAGCCAGCGGGTTTCCACGGCTGAGCAGGGAATCGAACTCGGGTCTCCCGGGCCGTGGTCCAATGCTAAAACACCCCACGCCAAGCTGGTTCTCAATGTCTTACGCATGAGCAAAACCAAAAGTTGGCAAATCACGTTCGCTCTTTCTTCTTTTCCTTTTCTGTTCCAGGAAAAAGCCTCCAACCCTTTTTCTCCCACCAAAGCAGAGAGTTTGCCGATTTCTGCTCGCTCAGTCGCTTTCAATGCTGGATTTCCAGCTTCAGCGTCTCGCACGAGGCGTCTCTCCAGCGCCAAGGACGGAAGGAGCAACCAGCGGATTACAGAGTGGAGCCATAACCTTGTTAATATTAACCAGAACTGGTTTGCCACCCTTTCTCCACGGAGACTGAGAAGTCAGGCGTCCGTCCACCTCCGTGTTAACCCTACCCCAAGCCTACAATTTTAAAAAATTTCTTTTGGACCACAGGCTGGATGAAGGGAAGTTCTGGTTTGGAAAGCCCCCAGAATGCATTCCCAAACCAAAATGAATGAAACTCATAAGCTGTATCTCGGAGAAGATTCATTCTGTATTTTGCCTGCTGAGCATTCGACCTCCCGGTCAAGTGCTCAAACCATTACTTAACACTGTCTCTCTGGGAGTTGTCTTGGCAAGGTTTCTGGAGAGGGAATTTGGCACTGTCTTCTTTTAAGGCTGAAAGAGCGTGGCTTGGGAACACGAGCCCGCGGTGTGACGCGGCAGCTAAAAAAGCCAATGCGATTCTGGACCGCATTAATAGGGGTGTAACATCTAGGTCAAGGGAAGTGATAGTACCACTCTACGCTGCTTTGGCCAGACCCCACTGGGAATATCGTGTCCAGTTTGGGGCACCACAGTTGAAGAAGGATATTGACAAGCGGGAACGTGTTCGGAGGAGGGTGACCAAAATGGCAGACATCCCGGAAACCACAGAGCCCTACAAGGAGCAGCTTAGGGAGCTGGGTATGTTTAGCCGGGAGAAGAGAAGGTTAAGAGGCGACATGATAGCCATGTTTGAATATTTGAAGGGATGTCATCTGAAGGACGGAGCAAGACTGTTTTCTGCTCCGCCAGGGACGAGGACACGGAGCAATGGCGTCAAACTTCAGCGAAAGAGCAAAACTATAGAAGGCAACTGGGAAGGGAAAGATGCTGCCCCTCGCCTGTCCTCTCCCTCTGCAGGAGTTAAGTGAGTGCACACAACTTTTGCGCTTTGAAGCTTGCAACAACTGGAGTCAGCTGCGGACAAAGAGGGAAAACTGGAGGAGGACAAAGAAACCAGGACATTCTAAAAGTACCGTAAGAGTGGGATGACAGAGGATTAATCGGAGTGGTCCTTGCCAAACTGGGACAGCTAAAGAGCATGCAAAGCTAATGCATTTCATTGCAAAGAATTCGTTTTTTTTTTTCTTTTCTGGCAGGGAGTTTTGTCAAACCTCTGGCAGCAAAGAGTCACCCAAAACCCACCCGCACACACACACAGCTGAATTATCCGGCGCCAAAGCAAGCCTGCAGTTTGCAAGCCCAGTTTTATAACGGATCGGTCGTGGGAGGTATTCTGAGTGCGGCACGCTGGGTCCCACCCACGCGTCCTGAGGGTATTTTTAGAATTGCACACCTCGGACTTTTCCCCCAGCTTCAGAAAGAGTGCCGTATACTTAACTTTCAGGAAGAGGCTTTATTTTTAAACCTGAAGGACAGTCTTGTTGGAGAGAGAGAGGTACCGAAAAAGCACCTCTCTCCAATGTGGGAGGTGCATGTATATTTCCAACGGCGGGGCCGAAGTTAGGCTGCTCCCGGACAAGGAGGCTTTGCCATAAAGAGACCTCCTTGCTAGATTTCGGCATCTCCGTTTGGAGCGCCGTTCCGAACTCGCAGCCCGTAGGACCGGTCCAAAGGAAACGCGTTGCTAAATTTCTATCGTCCGCTGTTAAGACCAGAGTCGGAGAAGTCTCAAAACGACGCAATTTTCTTTGAGACCATCGCAATTGTATCGTTGCGACGAGACGGAATTAACAGACGCCTCTTTATAGCTTATCGAACAACCCATCCTGTCGATTTTAAGTTGCTTTATGTGTTTATATCCTATTTTATGCTTTTATGCCCGATTTTACGCTTTTATATCCTATCCACAGCCTATCCTGTTTAGGGCCATTTCCGCACCACACTGTTATAGCGCTACGATTCCCCTTTCAACGTCCTCGGGGATCCTGGGGTGTGCAGTTTAGGGAGGGGCGTCTTTGGCCTCAGTAAACTACAAACCCCAGAATTCCACAGGAGGTTGAAAGGGGAATAATAGCGCTATAACAGTGTGGTGCGGAAATGGCCTATAGCTTTATATCCTGTTTTTCGTAGGGGCATTTCCTCTACGTCGTGCAATCGGACGGTTCACTATGCTGGGCCTACGGACTGTAAAATAAAGTTCGATTTCATTGAACTGCATTTCCGTATTGTCACCGTTACCGTCTTTACAACCCGCCTTTTCTCAAGGCGTCTTACAAAGAAAATCAAAACAGAGGCAGCTAAAAGGCTTACTTCGTACAAGAGTTGAAAACACAACGCAAGAGTTAGAATTACTAATAAAATTAGAAGCATGAGCCTGGAAAACAAATGTAATAAATATAAATAAGGCAGCACATGAAATGTCTTTCGCTCCCGAGCAGCCAGACCTGAAAACAGAAACGTCTTAGAGCGGGGAGAGACCCCAAAGGTCATCTGGTCCAACCCCATTTGTCCTACGCAGGAAGATGCCATCAAAGAGTTCCCGACAGATGGCCGTCCAGCTTCTTTTTGGAAATCTCCGAAGAAGGAGACTCCAACACACGCTGAGGCAGCATATTCCACGGTCAGACTCCTCTTTCCATCAGGACGTTCTTCCTAACGTTTACACGGAATCTGTTTTCCTGTAGTTTGAAGCCATTGCTCCGTGTCCTAGTCTCTTAAGCCGCAGAAAACAGGCTTGCTCCGTCCGACATAAGGCGCACAAAGGAGGAGACTCCAAACAGAAATACAGCAGGTATTTCTATATTTTTCAGCCGTCTGTGGAAGAAGGCGCCAGTCTGCCCTCTTCGGGAAGGGAGCTCCGGCGCCTGGGAGCAGCCACAAAGAACGCTCACTACGGGGGTACCAGCGATGGTGGCAGGATAGAGAGAATCCCACCAGACGTGAAGACACAAGCGACCTCATATAGCAAGAGACAGCCGCTTCGGATAATGTACAGCACGTCCAAAGCAGGATCCCCTAAGAGAATGGTCAGCACGCAATTTTTGCTTTTGCACCCCTGGGGTGGGCTGGATTCCACCATTTTCGCCCTGCTTCCATCCCACTGTTTCAACCCGGTGCCACTTTAGGCCATAACTTCTGGCTTCTCTGCCCCATTGTTGGGGGCTGAAGGCTTCCACGTCAGTGGAGCGATGAATCCACTCCGGGCTTTCAAACAAGCTTCGAAGGAACTCTCCAAGGTACTGAAACCGATACCTTCCCCAGAGGTTCGGAGCCTTGGAGAGTTCCTTTGAAGACAGCCAGAACCTGGAACGGATTTTCCATCCCACTGACATGGGAACCACCACCCACCAGAGACCTGGCTGGGTTTTCGGGTGAGGATTAAATGGTGCGGTTCGACTGTTGGACGACTCTGGAGGCCTGGGTTCGAATCTCTGCTCAGCCGTGGAAACCCACTGGGTGACCCTGTGTAAATACCACTCTCTCAGCCTCAGAGGAATCATAAAGCCATAGCGCTGAAAGAGACCACAAGGCCCACCCAGTCCAACTCACTTCTGCCATTCAGGAACACACAACCAACGCACTTCCGACAAATAATCATCCAGGTTCTGTTTAACAACCTCCAAAGAGAGTGACTCCACCGCACTTCGAGGCGTCATATTCCACTGCCTAACTGCTCGTACCATTCGGAAGTTCTTCCTAATGTTTAGGTCGAATCTCTTTTCCCGAAGCTTGAAGCCATTGCTCCGTGTCCTAGTCTCCAGAGCTGCAGAAAACTAGCTTGCTCCATCCTCCCTTTGACATCCCTTCAAACATTTAAACATGGTTCTCACGTTACCCCTGAACCTTCCCTTCTCCAGGCTAACCTTCCCCAGCTCCTCACGTTGCTCCCACAGGGCACGGCGTTGAGAACTTTCTCCATTTCGGTTGCCCTCCCGTGAACAAATCTTGCCGAGAAAACTCCACGACGGGGCCACCGCAAGCCAGAAACAAGGCACTCAGCAGCAACAAATTCAATACAATTTCCCCTAGCCTGGAGGCCTTGCGGAAGAGCAATTAACCATTTCTGGGACAAAAGTTTTTATGAAAAAAAAAATGTAAAATTTGGGGATGGTGTTGCAGGTATTGGGGAGCAAAAAATGTAAAATTTGAGGGTGGTGTTGCAGGTATCGGGGAGCAAAAAATGTAAAATTTGGGGGTGGTGCTGCAGATATTGGGGAGCAAAAATGTAAAATTTGAGGGTGGTATTGCAGGTATCGGGGAGCAAAAAATGTAAAATTTGGGGGTGGTGTTGCAGATATTGGGGGACAATAAATGTAAAATTTGGGAGTGTGTTCCATTTATTGGAGAGTGTGTTCCATGTATCAATGCAAGCCTTCCTCTGCCAGAGAACCAAAGAATCACAGAATCCCACTTCTTACCCCAAAAGGCCCTTTTCAAATTGTGCAACCTCTCCTTCCTCTGTTTCCTATTTCTTTGTGTGTGTGTGTGTGTGTGTGTGTGTGTGTGTGTGTGTGTAGCACTGCTCTTTTCTCTCATTCCCACATTTTCCGTCGACGCTCCCTTCTTCCCTACGCTCTGTTATGTCCTTTTTATTTTGCAAGAGGAGCGAGGCCCATTTTTAATAAACTCCGTCTTTGCAACAAAAAGGAAACCCCTCTGCAAAGCTGGAACCCGGTCTTCTTCCCCACGCTTTGCCGTTCGGCCTTAAAAAAAAAAAAAAATGTTTTAAAAGAATTCTTTTTGCACGGTTTGGACGGTCTTTCGGCCAGCGTGTCCGAGGCGTGCCAACCGATTTTTAAAATCGCCCACTGCAACCAGGGATTGTGTGCATTTGTGCACCGTGAACGGAAAGCTCGTGGCCACGGGGCAAAGGTGCTCGACAACCGATTGCCACCTTTCCCAGAGGGAGGGAAAAAAAAAATCTCCTTTTTCCTTGTTTCGGCTTCCCACGAGCAAGACTTCCGTCTCGAGGCAAATTCGGCAGGGTGGGTGCTTTCCCGGGAGCCTCGGTTGCGTTGTTGTCGTTGGTTTTTTTTTTGCCTTCCACTTGTGGCAAACTCAGCAAGAATGAATTGTGCACAACAACGGAAAACTTACAGACGAGTGGTTTGGACAAGCGACGGACGTGCTAGAAATGGAAAAACCGACCGCGGGGTTAAAGGATAAATCAACGCGATGGTTCGGAAGCAAATCTTGGATGACGTTAAAACAAGCGGGACAAAAAGTGTTACCCTCTTTTCTTTCTGTTATATTCGTAATAAATATATTTTTTAAAAAATTTAAAAAAAGAGGACGCTGCTGCGATATACTTAGCGTACCAAAACACTGCACAATATTAGCACCACGGAAAATTGGCTGGATGAACATAATGAGAACCATTTCTAGGAATCAATGGTATTTGCTCGAAGTTATATATCCGAGCAAAAATGCAATGAAATGGAAGATAGATACCCCCATCAATGGAAAACTGGGAGCAGGGGATATTTAAATATATATTTTAAATGGGAGTACTTGTTTAAAAAAAAAATGAAACAGAGATGTTGATAGATATTGGAATATATTTTAACAATTAAAAAAAAAAAACCTTCAGAGAAGGAAGCTCCGCCGCACTCCAAGGCACCATATTCCGGTGTGGAATTGCTCTTATTGTCGGGAAGTTCTTAATGTTTAGATGGAATCTCTTTTCCTGCAGCTTGAATCCATTGCTCCACGTCCTAGTCTCTGGAGCAGCAGAAAACAGGCTTGCTCCATCTTCGACATGACATCCCTTCAAATATTTAAACATGGCTCTCGTGTCCCCTCTTAACCTTCTCTTCTGCAGACTAAACATGCCCAGCTCCCTAAGGCTTTCCTCAGAGGGCTTCATGGTTTCCAGGCCTTCGCCCTCCTCCAGACATGTTGCAGCTTGTCCGTATCCTTCTTGAACTGCGGTGCCCAGAATCGGACACAGTGTTCCAGGAAGGGTCGGACCAAAGCAGAACAGAATGGACAGGGAGAAAGCTGGTAGGACCAAAGTCCACTTATATGAAATGCGGCTGGAGAAAAGTCCTACGGACACCCCGGACTGCTAAGAAGAGAAAAGAACGGTTTGCAAGAGCAAATCAGCCTGAAGTCTACGATTCCATGATTCCAAGTCTCCCTAGAAACCCAGACGACTAAACTGAGTCCTTTGAACATCCCCACCGGAAAAGGCGATTGCCTTTGGAAGGCGGTAGGAAAAAAAGGAAGACTGCTTTAGAGATGGACAGACTCAACAACCAGAAAGAGCCAGCACGGGCTGGCGGTCTGAACGTTGCACCAGGAGTCCTGGGTTCGAACGCCGACTAAGCCACCCCAACCCTCCGGGTGACTTCGGGCAAAGCACATCCTTACGGAAAGGCCGCGGCGAGCCCCCTCCGTACAAGAAAACCCCAAGAAAAGTTTGCAAAGTCAGAAAGAACTTGAAAGCACCAGACGGTAACCAGGATTCCACTGACCCAAGCTGCTCATAACAGCAGCCGTTTCCGCACTACACTGTTATAGCGCTACGATTCCACTTCCAACCTCCTATGGGATCCCCGGATTTAGGGAGGGGCCTTGAGAATTCTTAGCCAGAGAGCCTGAAGAAACTACAAACCCCAGAGTCCCCCAGGAGGTTGAAAGTGGAATCATAGCACTATAACAGTGCAGGGCGGAAATGGCCGGCGTCTCTTGGGGATCTTTCCTTCAAAGGGTCACCGTACGGCAAACCCAGCTCGCCGTGAACGACCCCACAGCGACACACCTAGAGGTCCCCGGTCTTCCTAGTCTTGCTCCGAATAGCTTGAAGGAAAAGCAAGGGAAGGATTTATTGTAATTTAGCAACTGGCTTTTATACACAATTAAAATCCGACACACCATTCATTACGGCAGCGGTTCTTAACTGGGGGTCTGGAAAACCCCGGGGGACCCCGGAGCCCTCGCAGGGGGGTCCGCGAAGCCCTGCTGTCGGACACCAATAGCAGCACTCAGCCGTGAGATCCCGCTGGGTGACCTCAGGCAAGTCACATCCTCTCGGCCTCAGGGAAAGACAAAGGCAACAAACCTTGCCAAGAAAATCCCAATGATAGGTTCACTTTAGGGTCGCCGTAAGTCATTTTTCAAAGGGGAGAGACATGATGGCTAGAAAGAACCCCACCCGGTCAGCGGCATTTTGTGGCTGTGGGCTTTCGGTCATTTCTGACTTATCCAAAGGCGAACCCATCAGCGGGGATTTGGGACAAGATCGGCTCAGAGGGCTGATTTCCCACAAGGCCCAGGTTCAAATCTTCCCTCCTCCCAGGAATCATTTCCTTGGCTTGGAGTGGGACAGGGTACGCGGAGAAAGATAGCTAGAGAATAATGGGGACTATCAAACCGGTTTGTCCTGAATGGAGACCTACAACTGTGCATTCTTGCACTGGCAAAGGGTTGGACTAGATGACTTTGGGTGCCCCCTCCAACTCTATAAGTCACTATCCCTTCCCCACCTCAGCTGGTACCAATAAAAAGAAAAAGCCAGTGGGTGGATTTGTGTCCGCAAAGAAGGGGATGACGTCGAAGCAGGAGCGCAAATTGGTAAAATATGGGGTTTTGGTACAGCCGTCGGAAAGAACGGGTCTGATTTTGGAATTCAAACGGGGCTGGAAGGCACATGGCCCAGAACTGGGGAGCGGGTGCTGAAATCTGCCAAGAGAAAATAAATTGAGCCAACTTCTCTCTTTCTCGTCTCCTTCCCCAAATCCCGAGCCATGCGATTCTGCGGCTTTCGAGGGGCTCCTCGAGTCAGAAACGGAGGGAAAGAGAGCAAAAGACAGGGGTGAGCCCTTGATTTAAACCTTCCTTCAACCCAAAAAGTACCCCCCAAAAGCTGGAAAAGTGGGCATGGAAAGAGCCAACATGCTCCGAGGCTTTTTAAAAAAAGGGACAGTCTCTCTGCAAAATCCTTGGTCACAAAATGGGGGTACCCCCTTTTTCCTCCATTTAGGGGTGGCTAGCCAGACAACTCTAAATTTAAAGGATAAGCCCCCTCCCAAAAATGGCGGCATCCCCTTTTTCTTCCATTTGGGAAGGCTAGCAAGAGAACTTTAAAGTTAAACTTATAGCATAAGCCAAAAAAAAAATATGGGGGTACTCCCTTTTTCTTCCATTGAGGGTGGGCTAGGAAAAGAACTTTAACTTTAAAGGATAAGCCAAGTGGAGACTTTTGGAAAAACTGGAAAAAGTTTTATGGATTTTTCTGAGCAAAAACATATTTAACCGTGCAATAATTTGTGGCTACGGGATACTAGCAATTCTAGCCAGATTCCTTAGCTGGCTCTTAATGGCCAAATATTTTCTTTTTTTAAAATTTAGTGTTTAGAGTCTTAGGTAGCATCCAATGTGTTAGTTTTAGTGTGCGAGTGTTATGTTACTCTTTCATTTTCTTCTCTTTTTTTCTGGTGTTTTCTACCCAACGGATATCCTCTCTGACTGCGAATTAGCTTACTGGTGTCAAAAGTAAAAATATAAATTAATTTTTTTAAAAAAATATTCTGGGGTACAGGATTTTAGATTGGTTAACTTTTGGAGAGACGGCAGGCTTTCCTTGCTTTCCGGGAATTATTCAAGGAGAGATAAATCAAGGGGGCAAGAAGCTCAAAGGATGTATCTTTGGGGAAAGTGGGGGTACCCCCTTTTATCCCCTTAAAAGGAGATGAAGGGAAGGGGACCTCCATTTATGAGAGGAGTCCTGGACTGGGGGGGGCACCGAGGTGGATATTCTGAGCAGAAAAATGTGTCTCCAATTCCCAATGTGGGTGTTTGAAAAGGGATTAAATTTTGAGGTGCCTTTGGGGGAAAAGTAGGGGTACCACCCTTTTATCTGTTTATGGGAATGGGGGCGAACTCCCTCACCTTGCAAATATGGGAAGAGAGTTTTAATTATGTTTTTAAATGTTGGGGTGCCCGATCAATTTAGCGGGGGACCTTTGGGTCCGTGTGGGGCAACCCTCTTTTTATCTACTTATGGGGTACGACAGACCTTGAGGTGCACTTTCTTACCCCCAGAGTTACGTGGAAGGGGTGTGGCTCGAGACTTCAAATTTGGGGGCATTGACTTAGTCGAGTGACTTTGGAGAAATGTGGGGTACTGTCCTGGCCTTTTCTCCACTTGTGGGGATGGAAAATCAGCCCCTTTTCCTTACGGATGTGGGGCGAGATCCTAAAGACCCCTTAAAATTTGGGGTGCCTGTCTAATCTAGATGGGTGGCTTGGAGAGAAAGTGGGGTTAGCCCCCTTTTATGGGGTATTAGCATGAATTTGGGAGTCTCTCTGCCTTCCACGTAGATGGCTATTAATGGAGACTGATATTTCGGGGAGCTTTAGCCTTTGGGAGGATGAAGGGGTTCCCCCTTTTACCTCTTTATGGGGGTGTTAAAGAAAAAGGGGTTCACTCCCCCCAGATATTGGGAGATGGGACTCAAGAAGGCTTAAATTTGGGGGTGCCTTCCCTTTTTTCAGAAGGAAGAAAGAAATGGAGAGCCTCCCTTTCTCTCCATAGTTGGAGATGGGGGTCTCGCCTAAAAGGGGTGCTGTCTTCCAGACTTGAGGGGTTCCTGAAAAATAAGTTCCTTTTAATTTTGGGGGGGGGCGGGGAGAGAAGAAAAGGCGAGTCTTTGCTTACCGACCACCAAGCAGAGGCAATCCAAAGCGACGAAGATCTTGGCGCGCTCCATGGCGCACGGGCGCGGGGCCTTTGCGCGCGATCCTTTGCGCTCGGGCGACGGCGCAGAGCCTCACATCTCCGGGGAGAGGAAAGGGGGGATCCGAAAGCGTCGGAGACGGGCGATGGCAGCGACGATCCCGGGATTGTGTCGGAGTTTCTTCGGCTGGAAGGAGGAGGAGCTGGTTTGGATCGGGGGCGGGAGGAAGAGGCCGGCCTGGCGCGGCAGGGCCGGGCCGGGAACGGCGCCATCCTCCGCCTCTTCCCCCTCTTCGTCTCCTTTTTCTCCGCCTCGACTGCGGGAGGGGAGAGCCTGCCGAGGCCAGAGCCCCTGAGCGTGTGCAGAGCGCCTTTGGCCGCTGAAACAAACAGCCTCCCCAGACGGGACGGGGTCTCCTCGAAGATGTTGGGTCTCCTTTCTTTGGAAACTTTTAAGCAGAGACGGCCTCCTCCTTCGGATGCTTTTGGTGCCCGTTTTTGAGGGCTGGACTGGATGACCTCGAGGATCCCCATAAGGAAATCCATGGGCCCTCCGTGGTATGCAAACGGCCTCTCCCTTGAAAAAGAAAATGCCCACCTTTTGCATATTGAGGGCACAGTGTTTCTGAACATGTTCAGAGTGTCGTTCCCTAAAAAAAGCCTTTTGTTAAAGAAAAAGCGTTTCTGAGCACGTCTAGAGTGACTTTCTCAGATTTAAAAAAGCTTTTCTTTTATCAAAAGCAACTTGTTTCTGAGCATGAGTGCCATTCCCTTAAAAGAAAAGTCCCTTCTGTTTATTCCACTGCCAAACTGTTCTTACCATCAGGAAGTTCTTCCTAATGTTTGGAGGGAATCGCTTTTCCTGAAGTTTGGAGCCATTGTTCCGCTTCCTAGTCTCTGGAGCAGCAGAAAACAGGCTTGCTCCGCCCTCCATATGACATAGAGGCACACACGCAATCACACATTCTTCGCATGGTCAGAAGTATGTTGTCCATATATATACATTTATTTTTCCATGCCAGTAATAAGGTTTAGGATGGGCCATGGAGTTGAAGAATAATTAGGTTACTTTATTGCTGTTATTAGCATAATTAAGAGTCAAAAATTACAGCTGGAAATCCTCTCTGACCTACATGGTACTATAAATCCATCTACAAAGATATTCAGATACTTTACCCTGCTCTTGGCTTCTGTTTAGATCTTGGGAACATTCCTGTCTAGGACTGCAACTCCCCAAATCCACCGGCTGGGGGATGCTGGGCGCTGTAGTCTAGAAATAAGTCCACTTTGACCCATTCTTGGCCTAAAACAACAAAAGGGGACCCTCCCTATAAACAGATACATCCGACAGAACTTCTACCCAGATCCCGGAAATGTTCCTTTCCATGGCTGCAGCTCCCATTATCCACAAGGTAGGGGATTCTGGGAATTGTAGTCTGGGGAAAATAAAATTTACCATTCGGCATTTCCATAGCCTGAAGTATTCAACATCCCAGCTGCCTTCTTTCTCATCCCCCAAATTTCTACCACCATCCTCGATCTCAGGGGGTGGGAGTGATTTCTTCCACCCTTTCCGAAATTAAACACATGATTTAGATTTACCCGAAATAATAAATTCTTTGGTTAAAAAAAAGACTCTCTCAGGCTCATTTGTCGATTGCATTTGATCTTTAAGCTGGAAGCTTTAGGGTCTTCTCCTTTAAAAAAAGAAAAATATTTTGCCCATGCTTGCAAGATTTCCCTGCTTTGGAAAATATGTTTTCGTTACAAAGGGATTTGTCGGGTTGAACCGGCCGGGCCCTGAGGGCTGTTTATCCAACTCGAGGGTGTAGTTTAAACAAACAGCGCTGTCCCCTTTCTCATCACAAAAGCCGGATTTGCCATTTGTGTGCTTGTTCTTTTCGCGTGAGCAAAATGGAAGCCGGTGTGGTCTAAGACCGGGCCCCGGGAGAGCAGGATTCGAACCCGTGTTCGGGCACGGAAACCCGCCGGACGACCCTGGGCAGGTCAGACTCTCTCACGGCCTCGGAGGAAGGCGAAAGCAAACCTTCTTGGAACAAAATCTTGCCGCGTAAAGCCTGCGAACGAGGGCTCCAAGAGACCGGGGTTCGAATTCTGCTCAGCCACGGAAATCCATTGGGAGACCTTGGCCGAGTCACGCTGTCTCCGAAGAAACTCTGCTTGTCGAAATGTATTTATTTAGGCAGGCATTCGATGTGGGGTTATATGCGGCCCGTCCAGCAGAAATGTACTGGGTCTTATGTTCTTTGACTAATAATTGAGTTTTAATTAGTTTTAACCATTGTTTTAATCCTTCCGGTTATTTAATTCTGTTTTAGCTTTTGCATTTTGTGAGTTTTTAACTATACCTTTTTTTTTTAATCTGTAAGCCGCTTTGAGTCCTGACCCAGGAATAAAGCGGGGCACAAATAAAGATCATCATCATCATCATCATCATCATCATCAATAATAATAATAATAATAATAATAGGAGGGTTTTGTCAGTCAGAGTTTACTTGAAGACACAGAATAACAGAGCATGGTTAGAGTACTGAGCTAGGGTCTGCGAGACCAGGGTTCGAATTCCTCCAAAGCTACCTTGGGCAAGTCACATTCTCTCAGCCTCCGGGCAAACCATCTCTGAACACGTTTGGCAGGGAGAGAACTCAAGGCTTTAAATATATATACATATATACATATACATATACATATACATATACATATACATATACATGAAAGCAAAGCTATTTTGATTTCCCCAGTCACCGATCTTCCGGGTCGCACAGAGTTCTTCTTCACAGATGCCAAAGAGTTCTGTGAAACTCCAGTTAACACCAATTCCAAAAAGTGTTTTTAAAATGCAAAAACTAGATAGCTGGACAAGCTTTAAAATGGCCAGACGTGTTGTTTTGAGGATCGCAGGAGGGATGGGACGGATGACGGAGATCTTACACACATTCCTTCAAAAAGTCAACAAGCCCTCCCGTGCTAAAGGGCTTTCTGAATTTTTGGAGGGTGATAATTCTAAAAGAACGCAAGACAGAGATGGAGCAGGGGCGCCTCCTAGAGGTAAAGACATAGAACCACAAGAGGGAGGGGAAAATCCACATCTGCTTCAGGACTCCACATTTGTCACCGATTATAAGCAGAGTTCAGGAGGGGAGCATGCCTTTCGTGGACTGCAGGTCCCAGAATCCCCCAGCCCTTGTGGACAGGAGACTTTAGGAACTGCAATACGCAAAATGAATTCCTCAGATAGTTCATTATTGTTGATAGAGTTTGCAAAGACCCCAAGGCCCACAAAATCCGGTCCCGTTCTGCCAGGCAGGAAGACACCACCCAAGCATCCCTGACAGATGGCCCTCCAGCCTCTGTTTAAAAACCTCCAAAGAAGGAGACTCCACCACACTCAGCAGCAACGTATTCCACTGTCAAACCGCTCATACCATCAGGAAGATCTTCCCAATGTTTAGGTGGAATCTCTTTTCTTGACGTTTGCATCCGTTGCTCCGTGTCCTTGTCTCTGGAGCAGCAGAAAACAGGCTTGCTCCGTCCTCCATAAGACATCCCTTCAAATATTTAAACGTGGTTATCATGTCCCCTCTTAACCTTCTCATTTTCAGGCTTCTTGGGGGAAGAACTCAAGCTCCTTGGGTGTAAAACTAGATTGGGACCTCGGGATATAGGTGTCCAAAGTTAGCCGTATTTCTAGCACTCTGGCTAATCCTTTGTACCTTTGCCCAATCTCACCACCACCCCATCCAGGAAGCAGCAGAAATGGGACAGAGACAGCCAAATACACCAAAAAAGTTATTTGCCAATTTGCTTTGAGCTACGTCATTCGCACAAGATGCAAAAACACAACATCTGGACAACACCAATCCAATTTTCCAAAGTAAATCTTAAGAAAGGAAGGAAGGAAGGAAGGAAGGAAGGAAAGAGGGAAGGAAGGAGGGAAGGAAGGAAGGAAGAAAGATCTAATATTTAGATAAGTCCCGCAAGGCTCCGAATTTGCCACAGTAAGCGCTAGAAAATCTGTCCTTGAAATGGAAACTTAGCCAAAATTTTGCTTTAAAAACAGAAGCGCAGAGAAAGAACCATTTCTGCTCTGTATGCTGGAAATGAAAAAGAAAGAAATGCATTACTGAGAAGCTTTCCTAGTAAATGTTGCCGAAAGGTAGAACCAAATCCCATTGGCAAAACCACACACACATATATATATATTTTGAAGTTTTGCTCTTTGTTCAGATGAGTTAAGACATGCATGCAAGACCAAAGCTAAGCTGCTTTGCAAGACCTTAGATCTGAGTTATCACTTGGCGGCTGAAGTGGAGGCTGAACTTCCTTTTCTTCCTGGGCTTATAATTGCTTGAACATTGGCTCATATCCTCACATCCGAGGAAAGAGGAGCTAGATATTTGTGTTTCCTGCATCCATAAGCTTCACCAGCGCAGAGGGCCAGCTGCGATTTTCGGTAACACCTGAGCGGCTCGACGGCAAAGATCTAAAGTCTTCTTCTTGCGAGACGGGTCAGGGATTTTGCGGGTTATCTTTGTGCGGGATTTCAGCCGGACAGAGGTCTTTCTCCATCGTCACCAGGCTAACCAGCAGCGGGAATTTGACCATGGATTCGAGAGCTTCGCAACGAATCCCGACCTCGTAGGTCAAATTTTGAAGCCACACAGCCTGGCCGAGCGGGGCTTTGGAACGAACGCTCGGAGGACGGGCTCGTTTGGAAAGCGAACGAGGAGCACGGGGGCTTCGCCACGGTTTTCTGGGGGTGCTGCTGTTTTGGAGCACAACCACCTTCGAATAGTCCACCTCACTGGTCGCTGTGTATTTTGGGAGTCCCTCTGGACCTTCCCACGAGGTGGCCCCCTCTCCCGTGATGGAGCCGGTCTTCCGGAAAGCGTTGGGAACCTGAACTAGCCATTGGTTGCTGAGGAACGTTCTTGGGTCAGCTCCTTCCTGCTGAGACGGAAGGACCCTCAAGAGGTCTCCGATGCTCAGATTGAGATACCCTTGGCTCCACTTTTCGCTGCAATGCGGGGAGAGATCCTGAAGATTGGGGACAAGAGGAGGAGAACAAGAAGATGTTTTAGGACAGGGTAAACTGACCCTCTGGGGCTTCCCACATTGCCGCACCCTCTTTCCCGTGACACGCTGATCGGATGGTTTATCAGATTTTGAACCAGCTTTTACCCCCATTCCCTCTTTTAATTTTTTCCCCCTTTTGGTTCAGACTAAAATCCAGAGCAGATGCAAAGCCCTGCTGATCTGGAAGCCACCCGTCCCCGCCGCACCTGTCGACTAACCAGGTGCATTTTCGGAGGCATCCAGGTGGCCAGGTTGCTTTTTGCCGGATCCGGGATCGGCGGCCAGAGGAATTTCTGAACCCTGAAAAGTGAAGGGCTAGAGTTGGAAAAGATTTAAAATGCAATGGAGAAAGAAAGAAAGAAAGAAAGAAAGAAAGAAAGAAAGAAAGAAAGAGGGAAAGAAAGAGGGAAAGAAAGAGGGAAAGAAAGAGGGAAAGAAAGAAGGAAGGGAAGAGAAGAGAAGAGTTAACGCTGAAATTTGGTTTGCCGGTTATCCGTTCTATCGATCCAAGTAGAAAAAATCACGGCTGGTATTCAACTTATATCTTTGTGAGCAGACTTACAGGTCCAAGAAATGGGGCTGGACAGTTTCCCGAGAGGGAGCCAGCATGATTTAGTGGTCTAAGCATTAAGACTATAAACCAGGAGACCAGAGTTCGATTCCTCGCTCAGCCATCGAAACTCACTGGGTGACCTTGGGCATACCACACCGTCAGGTTGCTAAGCTCCCCTGCCATGAAGAAGACTAACCTGCTGAACGCGTATTCTTTGCTAACTGCTATCATGCGTGCAACCTTTGCTAAAGGAGGCTGCTATATATCCGGGCTTAAGCATTGCTAATTGCTGCTCCGTTGTCCAGTTCTCGGCATCTCATTTCAAGAAGGATATGGACAAGCTGGAGCGTGTCCAGAGGAGGGCGACCAAAATGGTGAAGGGTCTGGAGGCCATGAAGCCCTACGAGGAGCGGCTTAGGGAGCTGGGGACGTCTAGTCTGCAGAAGAGAAGGTTAAGAGGGGACAGGATTGCCATGTTTAAATATTTGAAGGGATGTCATGTTGAAGATGGAGCAAGCCTCTTTTCTGCTGCTCCAGAAACTAGGACAAGGAGCAATGGATTCAAACTACAGAAAAAGGATTCCAGTTGAACCTCAGGAAGAACTTCCCGAGGGTCAGAGCTGTCCGGCAGTGGAATCGGCTGCCTGCATGGAGTGTGGTGGAGTCTCCTTCTTTGGAGGTTTTTAAGCGGAGGCTGGATGGCCATCTGTTGGGAGCGCTTTGGTGTGGGTTCTTGCATGGCAGGGGGTTGGACTGGATGGCCCCTGGGGTCTCTTCCAGCTCTATTATTCTGTGATTCTATGACTGTAAGCAAAAGGCTGTTTGCTGTTCCATTGTGTTTCATGTTAGCGAAGAGGAGGAACCAGCTGGAAAATGAAAGTTAAGACAGATGGTGGTAGGATGTTTTGAGAACAGAGCGATGTGGTGATAGGGAGAGAGAAGGAGAACCTTGGTCAAGGATGTGTGGGTTTGTGGAAGGCACCAGCCTGGGGCACGAAAAGGGGAAATCGGTGTATGAAGGGATTTACAGCTTTGACCGACTCCATGATTCTGTGTACATAAGTGCTCAATGCACCTAATGTCCATTCGAACCCATTTGCCAGTGCCTGGACATCCATCTTCGCAATTCACCAAAAAGATTTTGTTGCACTTCTGCAACGTAGCTACAGATTTCTAAAGCTACGAAGGGCAGACTCTGGTGGAAAATCTCAGAAGCTAAAAACACTGGAGACTAAAGCTGGTAGTGGACTCATGTCGCACTCCAGATGCCGTTGGCCTGCAGCTCCCAGCCAGCATCGCCAATGGTGAGGAACGCTGGGAGTTGCAGTCGGCGGGGAGGGGCCTGCTTGGGAAGGTATTCTTATCTTCCCCCAGCCCTGCAATTTTGCTGCTTTTTATCCTTGTCTTGGTGACAGATTTATAGGCAGTTACCAAAACCTCTGGCAAAGAAGCTCCTTCTTACAAAGGTTTTTTTTTTTGTGCATGCCCTTTTCCTCTTTCTAGCTGGAAGTTTCTCTAGCGCCATCAGCACCGGCAGGATGGGAAAGAAGGGTTCGAGGAACACAAACTTCGGGGGCATGCCTGCAGCAAACAACGCACTAAAGCTCAAGCTGGGAAAGAATCCGATTCTGCTCTAGCCGTTGTCGCTGTGCGTGTATACCTACAGCAAAGCAAACATCAGCTGCCTCCAGAATCCCTTGCTGAGCCTGCGCGAACAGCAAAAGAGAGAGAAAAGGGAAGATCGGCTTTCCCCAAAAGCTACCAACCGCAGTCCACCAACACCTCAAGGGCCGGACGATGGCTAAATCCCCCTGAAGGCCCTGCTAAAGTAAACAGGATTTATCAATCACCGTCATTCACGTGAGACTCGTTCCGGTCTATTTATGATTCCTGCTCCTTTAAACGAAGACTCACCACCGACGCTTCCAGATGCACGTCAAAGAGCTAGCGGCACAGAGGAGGACGAGAAGGGATCCCACAGAGAGAACAGAGAGCAAAGCTTCCGTCTCCGCATAATCTGCGGAGAAAATAGAGAGAGGAAGGGTGGGGGAATGTTGAAAAATCTGGCACGCTGCAGTTCCGCTGGAGGTTCAACTCAGAAAAGTAAAGTCGACTAAGATCTAGGTCACCAGTAGGGGATCCCATGTCCGTGGGGTGCTGCGTCCATTCCAGATTTTGGCTAGCTCTAAAGCAGCTCTCCAAGGCGCTGAATCCACGGAGGACTAGCTTGGAGAGCTCAACTAACGCCCGCATTAAAACCTGCTATGGATTCACCGCCTCTTCAATAAGAAAGCCACCAACCGCCACTAAGCTAAGAAACGCACACCATTTCTGCTGTTTTGAGTCATTTGGTCTACAAAAGTGCGCTTGCTTTAAATGTGCAAACAAGAAGAAAACTCCACACACACACACGCCTTGTCATATGTACCTGGACGTAGGGCACCCATTCCTCTTACGTGAGGACTACCTGGTGAGGACCGTTGGGAGTTAGAGTTTCCCAGGGTGTTAGCCCTTTGGGGGAAATTCTATGAAAGCTAAAACTGTTAGGAATCAGCCTTCTCTTAGCAGAGTTGCAGAAACAGCATGTCCCCATTTCTGTGCGGCCGCCCTGAACTGAGATCGACTTAGACAGCAAAATAAGGCAGGCCGTTTCAGGTTATAAACTTAGCAAAGTTTACTAATGAATTTTACAATTACACACATGCATCGGAGAGCCTGGATCCTAACTAGCTAATACATAGATTAGCCAAGACGGTGGCTTCCTTCTTACCCCACCATCAATTCAATGAATACAAACTTTAAATTCGTAGTTAAAATACACAATTCAAAATCATCCGGATAGACCTGCCAGAAGAGGCTGGTCTTCAATGCTGTTTTAAATTCAGACAGCGTATTGAGCTGCCGAATCTCTCCCGGCACGTCATTCCGCAGTCTAGGGACGGATGAAGAAAAAGTTTTTTGGACGGCCAGTCTAGTTTCGGCCAGTTGAAGAGGACCCGGGCATGTGGGGTGGATTACACAGGAGGAGGAGATCCCGGAGGCACCTTGGACCCAAACCGTGTGGGGCTTTGGAGGTAATAGCCAACACTTTAGACTTGGCCCGGAAACCAATCGGCAGCCAGCGGAGTGACTTTAATATTGACGCGATATGCTCACCCCTAGATGCACCAGTAACCAATCTGGCTGCTGTGTTTTGGAGCAATTAAAGTTTCCAAACTGGGTGCAGAGGTAGCCCAGTGTTAAACCTGAGGCCGAGGGATGCCTCCTTGCGACGCTGCACCGGGCAGCCCCCCGGTGCTGTTACGGGGCGGCGACTTTACTTACCGTCTCTCTTCATTCGGACGGACAACACCGGTCCCCGAGTGGTCCCTCCCTCGGTGGAGGCCGCGATGTAAACCCTGATCACCGATCCCGGCGTGAGGCCTGAGAGGATGTGACTCTGCGCAGAACCGTCGACTACCGCGGCTGTCGGGAAACAAAGCAGGGTTGCCACTGTGGACCTCAGAAAAGCCACAGTTTGAGTTTTTATATTCCACAGCTACGGCAGCGTCCTATTTCTTATCACCTTGCCACGGATTTTGGAATGTGCTGACTTCGGCAAGATAAGACAACAGAGTTTTATCTTTACGCCAAGGTTGCAGGGATCAGGTTGCTAAGAGCACCCTGCTATTGCATTTATAAATTTTATGGTCAGATAGACGGCTTGCGGAGAGCCAGCGGTTTGAATATTCGACTACAATCATGGAGATTCAACCCCCTTGGACGACCTTGGGTGCATCACACGCTCTCAGCCCAGAAAACCCCATGATAAGTTTTCCATAGGTCACAAATAACTCAAAGGCACAGAACAACGAGGCCGTTTGCATCTGGGAAACTTTCTGACTAAGAAACAATTGTTTTAGGTTTAGTGCTGAGAATGCCGGCTTTGCTTTTTCTGAGTCTATAAAGTCTGCAAGTGGCCAATAACGTTTTTTTTTCCCCACCTTCTTGCAGTTGCAGTGCAAACGCTTCTGAAACGGGGCTGGTCCTTTGGAGCAAAGCTATTTATTATTATAATTTTTACCATCCTTATGTCCTGCTTTGTGCCTAACATTGGGCTTCGTGTGTATGTGAATTCGTGCAGTGGGTTTCTTCCTGATCGATTTAGGACTTTATCTGCAGCTTCGTGCCAGGGGGAAAAGGTTGCTTTGATTTGTGAATAGCGAGTACTAATTTTGAAATGCAAGGGCTTATATAGTGCTGCAAATCCAACAGTCCTTTAGTCTTGGCAATTGCCAAGGCGTGCTGTTGTTTCTTCAGTGTTCCTAAATAAAGCATTTGAAACCTCTAATCCCAGAGGTTTCCCATACATCACTGCTTGGGAACAGCCACAGAGAATCTTCCCTATTTGTCCTCACGTATCTTGCCATTCTTTGCCACTATGGGCAACTGTGCCAATTTTGTCGGCTGCGGGTGGAGCAAAGACACAGAAGCTCCACCTCCAAATATGGGGAATTTCTTTGGCAATCTGGCTTGGCTCGCGAAGTTTGCAGAGGGATTGTTCCCCAATTTCCCATCCTACCTTTCAGAGCCATAAGGTCTAGAAACTTGGCTCGTCGCTTCGGAAACAAAAGCTTACATTCTCAGGAAGGTGAATTCTGTGCTCCCTTCCTTCCAGCGTATTTGCAGAATTATAGCATTAGCCCAATCCGCCCACACGCCGTCCTTACCCTGCTCCTCCTTTCCGTCTTCTTTGTAGCAGATGGAGTAGTTCTGGATCACTCCTCCCCGTTCCTCCAAGGGGAGCTTCTCCCACTGCAACTTAACCCGGGTTTTCCAGATCTGGACGGGATATAAAGTCGGTGCCCGGAGCGGTGCTGAAAAAGAGCAATTGTTAGCATCAGTCCGTGGAAACGGCGCCAGTGCAGAGCGGACAAAGCTCTTCTCTTCAGAGGGTCATCCACCGAGCCACTGTGGTGGTTCTTCCCCATGTCAGCGGGGCAACGAATCCTTCCCAGGTTTTCACACTGGCCTTAAGGGAGCTTTGCAAGGTTCGGAGTCATATTCCTAAATCGGCCCAGCACCTTGGAGAGTTCCTTTAATACTCTTTATTGTTCAGCACTTTGGAGAGTTTCTTTAAAGCTCTATCGGGTCAGGACCTTGGAGAGTTCCTTCAAAATTCTCACTTGGTTCAGTGCCTCGGAGAACTTTTTTAAAACCGGCCAAAACCTGGCACGGACATATTGCCCCCCCCCACTGCCATGGGAGCTGAAAGCCACCCCTGCCATCGCTTTTGCTGAAGTTTGCAGCCACGGCTCCTTGTCCTAGTCTCTGGGGAAGCAGAAAAATAGGCCCGCTCCATCCTCCATGTGACATCCTTTCAAATATTTCAGCATAGCTATCACGTCACCTCTTCACCTTCTCTTCTCCAGGCCAAACATTCCCAACTCACTCAGCCTGTCCGCACGGGGCATGTTTCCAGGCCTTCTACCATTTTGGTTGCCTTCCTCTGGACACCTTGCAGCTCATCAATATCCTTCCTGAACTGTGGTACCCGTAACTGGACACAGTATTCCAGGTGGGGGTCTGACCAAATAAGAACAAAGTGGTACTTCCCTTGACCTAGACCCTAAACTCCTATTGATGCAACCCAGAATCACATTGGCCTTTTCAGCTGCTGCATCACACTGCTGACTCATATTCAACTCATGGTCTGCTAAGACTCCTAGATCCTTTTTACAGGTATTGTGGTCAAACCAAGTGTCACCCATCTTATATCTGTGCATTTCAGTCTTTTTCCCCAAGCGTTATACCTTGCATAACTCCCAGCTGAAATCCATTTTGTTAGCCTTGGCCCAGCTCTCTAATCTGTTAGGGTCATTTTGAACTCTGACCCTGTCCTATGGCGTGTTAGCTGCCCCTCCTCATTTGGTGTCATCTGCAAATTTGATAAGAATGCCCTCTATTCCCTCATCCAAATCATTGCCAAGGTGTGCATGGACCTGCTTATTTCATTCCACACGAGGTTTATTTTGCATAAAACATTTGCTGAAACATGTTGCATGTGGTCCAGGAACTTTTCCATGTTATTTTTTTCCTAGATCTTCCGTCAAAGAAACCCAGGAACACACTGACTTCGTAAACCGAGATACCCTGTGTAGGGAATGGCGTGCACAATCCAAACTATGGAAACGGAGGGATTTATCAAAAGTCAGAAAAGCGTTTCTGGAGCCCGTTTCGTTCCGTACCCCTTACCGATCTGTTTCGAGTAACTGCTGGTAGAACCTGAGGCCCAGATGCTGCCGTCTACGAGAGCAAAGACCTTCAGGCTATAGAGATGTCCCGGTTCAATGGCTTCTGCAAGGAAAGAGAAGCAAATCTGCTACACTCTCAGCCCCCAGAAAGTCCCGCAAGTAGGCCTTGAAAGCATGCAACAACCGCAAAAATCAGACAACGGCAGGGAGCATCCTAGAAGAGTTTTGTCTGCGGACTTAACCTCGGCCATCCCGTGCGTTTCCCCAGCTACCTGAACGGTTTCCTTACCTTTAATAACCACGTGGTCGATGTCCCCCAGCTGAGCGTGCCAGAAAATGTCGGTGCCCGGTAAGCGGCCCCACTCGAAAACGTACCCCATTTGCGGAAAGTTGGGAAGCGACCATCGCAAAAGGAGACCGTTTTCCCCGGCTGGCGAGGCCAGAAGTGGAAGTTCGGAGGGCGGATCTAGCAGGGAAACAGAGCCTTAGACGGTCACTTTTAGAAAATAACTCATTACAGTTGGCAGCTGGGGGAGTAATAGGTTAGTACAGTTAAATTTAAAAAGAAAATTTCGCTTTTTAAACCGTGGGAAATGGAGCCACGCCATCCGACGACGATCAAGATAGGAGAGATCGCGGCAGTTCGCTTTTTGCCTGAGTCTCCCGGGAGGAGCAAGACTTCGCTCCTTCCTCTTCTGAGTAAACTGCGTGCAACCTACTTTTGAAATTTAAACTCGGTTTGCCGAAACGGAGGTCAGCCGAAGACACCGGGGGGGGAGCGGGAGGAGGAAAAAAAAGAAACCGGGGCATTTTAAAAGCGGCTGGGAAAGCGGGACGGCAGAGTTTTGCGTGGAAGCACCCGTGCCAAATCAGAGAACGTTTGGAACGCGCACGCGGCTCGGACGGTCGGTTTTTGCTCCATTTTTCAACAAGCTGAAAGCGACAAGCGGCTGGTCGGCGGGTACAAAAACACACGGAAACAGCGAGGCTATAAATGCGCAAACAGAACTTGTAAGAGACCACGGAAAGTTACTCTAAAAAGTATTTTTTTTCCCGGTAAGAAAGCAAATGGTTGTCACTACCGCTCGGACTGCTTGGAAAATAACTCGTTAACGGTACTCGTTGTGTCATTCATTGGTTTTTCATTAATGATTAGGGGATTAGGTAAATGAAAGGCACAACAAAAACAGGTAAAAAGCCAGGCCAAAATGCATCTAAAAATATCCGGGAACAGTCTCAGTAATAACGTTTAAAAATAACCAGGCATGTGCTTGTTTCATCAGCAAAGTAACTTAGTTCCTATATTTCCCGTTACCTTTGAATTAGATCATCATTAGGCCCACGGGCTCTTTCCTATAAAGCCAATTCGGAGTGAGGCACTCTCTCTCCCGAGTCAATTTGGAGTCTTATCTTCTTCGTCACCGGATGGTGGGACCGCAAGTGCGCTCGAGGGAGAAAACCTCGCAACGTTGGGGGGCAACCGCATTCTCTTCCCCAAACATGAAAAAAGCCAATTCCAAGTGAGATGTTCTCTCTCAAGCCAATTTGGACGCCTTACTTTCTCGGCCACCGAACGGTGGGACCACAAGTTCCCTCGAGGAAGAGAGCTGCACAACACCGGCGGCAACGGCAAGCTCTTCCCCCAAGGCCGACAAAGCCAATTCTGAGGCATTCTCTCTCCCTCTCAAGCCAATTCCAAAGCCTTACCTTCTTGGCCACCAGATGGTGGAACCATAAGTTTGCTTAGGGGAGATCACGGTATTGATAGCGACCACGTGCTCTTCTCTAAACGTGGGCAAAGCCAATTCTGAGTGAGGCCTTCTTTCTCAAGCCAGTTTGGAGCCTTGCCTTCTCGGCCACCAGCTGGTGGAACCACAAGTTCGCTCAAGGGAGAGAACCTCACAACATTGCCGGCAACCACACGCTCTTCTCCAAACATCGACAAAGCCCGTTCCGAAGGAGGCATTCTCTCTCAAGCCAGTTCAGAAGCCTTCTTGGCCACTGGATGGTGGGACCACAAATTCACTCGGGGGAGACCACCGTGTTGCTAGCAACCCCCTTTCATACATGGACAAAGCCAATTTCGAGTGAGGTATTCTCTCTCAAGCCAATTTGGAAGCCTTACCTTCTTGGCCACCGGATGGTGGGACCACAAGTTTGCTCGAGGGAGAGACCCCCACAGCATTGCTGGCTGCGATGAAGAATGTGTACCCAACCTGGGCTGGGAGGAGGAGAGTACACTGAAGGTCCTGAGTGAGGCATTGTGGGATAGGGGGTTCCCCCTTCCTCTGAGAGTGGAGGCTGTATGCCAAAATCTCACCATTGGCTTCCTTTGGCTTCAAGGGCTGAAAGGGAAGGGAAAGGCAAAGCAAGATCAGATTAGGACAAAAGATGGGCAAGGATGAAAATAATAAGAAAATTAAGGCTGAGATTCTATCTCATGGTCTACGTTGCAGCATTTTATGAATCCTCAGCTGTGTTGCAGAAACATAACGAAACTTTGCTAGTGAATTGCGCGGACACGGATCTCGGCACTGGCAAGAGTGCTCCAAGGCACATCAGCGGTATGCATTGAGTCAGCAGTGTGACGCAGCAGCTAAAAAAGCCAATGCAACTCTGGGTTGCATCCATAGGAGTACAGTGTCTAGGTTATGGGAAGCGATAGGACCACTCTATTCTGCTTCGGTCAGACCCCACCTGGAACACCGTGGCCAGTTCTGGGCACCACAGTTCAGGAAGGGTGTCGACAGGCTGAAACACGTCCGAAGGAGGGAGACCGAAACGGTTGAAGGCTTGGAAACTGTGAAGCCCTCTGAGGAGTGGCTTAGGGAGCTGGGTACGTTTAGCCTGGAGAAGAGAAGGTTAAGAGGCGACATGATAGCCATGTTTAAATATTTGAAAGGAGGTCATATGGGAGACGGGGCAAGCTCGTTTTCAGCTGCTCCAGAGACTTGGACACGGAGCAATGGCACAGGAAAAGAGCTAAACGTTAGGCCCTGGGTGACCGGTATCCGGGATGTAAGAACAGAAGTCGATAAAATGGAGTATCATGGAAGGGATAGAAATTGGAGAGATTTTTCACTTTTGTTAGGCTGAAACTTTTTTGTGTTACAAGGCTATAGAAAGTCAAACTCCAATACACTTTTTAAATATGTGCCCCTTTCAACATATTGAATAACCCTTTTTAAAAAATAAAACAAAACAGGTAATTAATAATCAGCATGACGTATTCAACCTTTCCCATTTCTGGTAGAGCTATGCTAGGTTTCCCTTCTTACCTTCCACATCAGGACAACGGCTCTCTTTCCATCAGCATCAGGGATACCTAGTTTCCTCCAAAGGGCCGGTCCTCTGGAAGGAACTGCGGCAGAAAACAACCAAATTGAAGCAGATAAAGAAACCGAAATCAGCAGGAACTAGAACAACTACATTAAAATTAAATTAAAACATAGCTATCCCGTCCCCGATTAACTTTCTCTTCTGCAGACTAAACATCCCCGGCTCCCTAAGCTGCTCCTCACAGGACTTCATAGTTTCCAGGCCTTCGACCATTTCCCTCCTCCTTCCAGCTTGTCTCCTTCTTGAACTGCGGTGCCCAAAACTGGACACAGTATTCCAGGTGAGGTCTGACCAAAGTAGAATAGAGTGGTATTCTTATTTCCCTCGATCTAGACACTGTAAGCCTATTGATGCCGCTCAGAATCGCACTGGCCTTTTTAGCTGCCGCATCACACTGCTGGCTCATGCTTAGCTTGTGCATAGAAAAGGAAGGAAGGAGGGAGAGAAAGAAGGCGACCGGCTGGTCAAAACACATATGAATCCTCTTACCTGCCGGCAGTGTCCTCACAAATCGTTCCGAGCTCCAGTCGCTCCAGAAAGGGCCACCCTCGCTTTGCCAAGAAGAGTTGTGCAGGTACTTTGCTCGCACCCGGACAGAGTAGTTCGTAAAAGGGGAAACTCCACAGACGTTTGCAAAGGCCACAGCGCTCTCCGCCGCTGTAAAATTCACCTTTGTAGGACGAAAGAAGACAAATCGGTGGAAGAGCCTAGGCAATTTCGTTTTAAATTAGAGCTGCCATTAATCTAATCTAAGATCTACTTGCATTTTTTTTTTTTTAAATAGAGAGCCAGCATGTGCCGGATTAAGATACAGGGAGACTGAGGGCTGAATCCCCGCTAGGCCACGGAAATGCACTGGGTGACCTTGGCGAGTCACACTCTCTCAGCCTCAGTGGAAAGCAAGGGCGACTCCCCTATAAACAAACCGTTGCCAGGAAAACCTTGTGATAAGGCGACCATAAACGGAAAACAAGAGCGAGCGCAGAGGTTTGAGCGTCGGACTCGGGACTGTGGAAACTAGGGTTTGAATCCCCGCTCGGCCATGGAAACCCGTTGGCACACTCTCTCAGCCTCAGAGGAAGGCAAGGGCAAATTCTACCGAGAAAAGTTTCACCTTAGGATCCCCGTAAGTCGGAAACGACGTGAAGGCACAATACATAAATCTCCCAAGTCTTACGTCTCCCCCCATTCCTTTTGCCAGGCGGGGGCCAGGTTTTTTGTGCTTTTTCTACTTTTGCAACGGTTCTGCAGCCTGAGCCCTCACCTGTACCCAGGACGTCTCTGCCAAGTCCCGGTACTGGATCTCGTATCGAGCTTCGGACGCACTTAGAATCTCGTCTCCCGGCAGGTCCCATTCCACCTGGAAGCAGCGGCTCTGGTTCGCAACGACCGCGTTTATCACCGGTGGGCTCAGTTTTACTTGGGCGCAGAATGGGGAGAAGAAGAGAAGGCAGGTCTCGAAGACAAGAACAAAGAACCCAAGCAATGTCTTTCCCACAATGAAACGGCAATGGTGGTGCAGTGGTTAGAGCAGCCTCCGCCGCCCCAAGTAGGGACCTCTCTAGATATTTTGGACTATTCCTCCCATCATTCCTGGCCATGTTGCCTGAGGCCGGTGGGAGATCTGGATTCGAGTCCGCTCTCTCGAGTATTCTCTTGGCTTAACCTATCCCACAGACTTTGCTTCACATTCTCGCTTCTTCGACCGCACCACACATTGCCGAGAGGGGATCCAGTTTTCCCAAACCAGAGCTACCGCCCTCCTTACCGACGCTCATTCCGTGGACGCACTTTTCCAAGGAGGTAAGCCGGGCTTGTGGGTTCTCGGCCGTGAGCTCGATTTTGTAGAAAGCAAAGAGGTTCTCGACAGGGACGCTGCAGGAACGCTCTCCCGGCCTGGCGACGCAGCGTGCGGGGTGGCCGAAATCTCTCCGGCAGCGTCCAGATTCCCTGAAAGAAAGGAGATTTTCAACAACCAGATTCCAGCTTTGCAGCTTATGGCTTCCGCGTCAGTGGGGTGCTGAATCCATTCCAGGTTTTACTTTGCACTTCTGAGAACCTAAGAAGATCGTGTTCGACACCTTTTAAAGCCCTCTTTTAACCTGAACTAAAACCCAGCATGGATGCGCTGTCCCACTGACATGGGACTCATCACTGCCAGGTTCTAGGTAAGAATACAATTGTGGGAATGTCGTATAGGAAGATATTATTCCAGACTTTAAAGGCACTTTCCAAAGTTCTGAACATATTTGCAGGATATTTTGCATGTCAGAGGGCAACTTTTTACAGTGTGGAATACAACCCAGATGCCTAAGATTGAAAAAGCAGCAAGCAACATTATGGCCTGAATTACTGACAGTTCTAACCGGAGGAAATCTGTTGAATTAAGAAAATATCCATAAAGTTCGATTCATTATTTAAAAATGGATTTGACGGTGCTATTCTCGTTGGGAGTATGGGAACCACGCAGCCTTCCCGATGTTCTTGGGATAGCAGCTCCCAGCATTCCTCACCCCCTGGCTGTGGATGCTGGGACTCGGGTCATTTCTGCCCTACGCTTGTTATAGTGCTATCATTCCACTTCCAACATCCCGTGGAATTCTGGGGTTTGTAGTTTCCTGAGGCCAAAGAGCTCTCTGGCTGAGAATTCATTAATGCCCCTCCTTAAACGGCAAACCCCAGGATTCCATAGGAGGTTGAAAGTGGAATAATAGCGCTATAACAGTGCCGTGCGGAAATGGCCTTTGTCACGTCCTGGATAACTTGCTCTCCCGGAGTTTCCAAGCAGAAGCGTTTATTAGGAAAAGCAAGCCCCACAGCTACTAAAGTCGCTGAGACTAAAGCAACTGAGACGGTTGCAGGTTTTATACCTTGCCGTACAAATTTAGGCACGCGCACCAAGGATCGGCTAAAAGTCATAAAAGTCACCCCACCAACAGAGCTTTTCCCCGTGCCTTCTGTTCTTTACATATCTTTCATCCTGGGAGCGAGATCGAGTTCCGGCCCCCTCATCTTGGCACAATTCGTTCTCGTAACACCTTCCTGCTCATCTGCATTCCCCCCTACCCTTGCTCTTTTTCCCTCTGGCCAGAAACAAGGCAACATTAAATAATAATACAGTAATTGACCATTTGGGGGTCCTGGGATATTTTCGGAGTCCCCGCTGGACATATAGTGGCAGCGATAGCAGGAAGCCATGTTTTATTTGATCTAATGCTGCTTATTCTCATAAATCTAGCAATGTATAGAGATGAGAGACTTGCAGTCCAAAAGCACCTCAAGGGCTCCGTTCAGGTCAAGAAGCAGCACCAAAAAAATTAGGCAGCAATTGTTTTGGGGTAAGTTCCACAGCAAATTACCGTGGAGAAGTAACTTCCCGGACTCCGATGAGCAGGCTGTGCTTTACAGAGGCACGCGGAAGACTTACTCTGTGACACGGAGGGTGTACGTTGTCAGAGGCTGTGTCTCCGGCAGAAGATCCCAATAACACGTGATGTTTTTCGCCCAGAAAGTGACACAGTATTCAATTTTCGGGATTCTTGGTGTCACAGCTGAGAAAGGAAAAGAGAGACAAACAAATAAATGGCTTAGAGGTAACTTAACAGTAGCTTGGTCTGGTGATAATACGGGCATAGCTTGGTTAACAGAGGCTCTGACAAAGTCTTTTTATCCCTGTTACAGAGTTGGAAGAGACCCCAGGGGTCATCCAGTCCAACCCCGTTCTTCCATGCAGGAAGACATTCAAAGCATCCCCAACGGACGGACATCTAGCCTCTTTTTAAAAATCTCCAAAGAAGGAGACTCTACTGCAATCCCGGGCAGCAGCATATTCCATTGTGGAACTAATATCAGGAAGGATATTGACCAGTTGAACCGCGTCCAGAGGAGGGCGACCAAAATGCTAGAAGGCCTGGAAACCATGAAGCCCTATGAGGAGCGGCTGAGGGAGCTGGGGATGTTTAGCCTGGAGAAGAGAAGGTTAAGAGGCGACGTGATAGCCGTGTTTAAATACTTGAAGCGATGTCATGTTGAAGATGGAGCAAGCCTGTTTTCTGCTGCTCCAGAGACTAGGACGTGGAGCAACACCTTCAAACTTCACAAAAAGAGATTCCGCCTAAACCTGAGGAAGAGCTTCCTGATGGTAAGAGCAGTTCGATAGAGGAATATGCTGCCTTGGAGTGTGGTGGAGTCGCCTTTTTTTTGGAGGTTTTTAAAGAGAGCTTGGATGGCCATCTGTTGGAAATGCTTTGATGGTGTCTCGGGGTTGGACTGGATGGCACCTTGGGGGTCTCTTCCAACTCTACAATACGACTCTATGACTACTATTACTATTAGTATCCCAACTTTTTTCTGGTCTGAGACTCAACACAGAAGCAGCTAAATATATATGTATGTATGTATGTATGTATGTATGTATGTATATGTATATGTATATGTATATGTGTGTGTATTGTCTTTCTGTCCCTTCAAGTCATTTCCAACTTATGGCAACCCTAAGGCAAACCTGTCACTGAGTTTTCTGGGGCTGAGAGTGTGTGACACACCCGAGGTTATCCCATGGATTTCCACGGCTGAGCAAGGAATTCTACCTTGGGCTCCGGGCTTGCAGTCCAGTGGTCAGACCGCTAAACCATGCTGTATACCGTATCCAAAGTTTTAAAAATATCCTGAACTTTGCCATAAATGAAAGTCTCTAAAAAAAAAAAAAAACCGGAGCTATTAAAAACAACCAAGAAACAAAACCCAGATAAAGAGAGTGCAACAGAGTTCTGCAGCGCCCATTCCTCTTGGGCACGGATGTTCCACGCCGTCACGACAGTTCCACCGATCAGTGTCAGGCCATTTCCGCACTACACTCTTATAGTGCTATTATTCCCCTTTCAACCTCCTACGGAGTCCTGGGCTTTGCCGTTGAGAGAGGGGCCTTTAGGATTTGCAGCCAGAGAGCTCTTTAGTCTCAGGGAACTACGAACCCCAGAATTCCACAGGAGGTTGAAAGTGGAATAACAGCACTGTAACAGCGTGGTGCGGAAACGGCCCTAGAATCATAGAACTGACCGCGGTGGCCATTTTGTCCAACCCCAAGCATGCTAAGGGACACAATACGGAGCACAGTCCAATGGTTCTTGGTCCGCGACCGTCTTCTGGACTCCAATTCTCCTTTTCTGAAACAGGAACCTGGGAATATTTAATTGCTCTGCCGCCGAGCTTCCGGCCAACACAAATCCCTTCATTACTGTAAAAGCAAGAGGTGCTTTTCAACATGCCGATTAGGAGCAATTAATAAATAAAACTGGAGGGAGACGCAGGGAGGTTTTTGAGCCCTCTCCCAGTTCCTGTGGAGGCCCTGGCGCGCTTGTCCGTGGGACAGATGGAGGGATTATTAGCTCCTCGCTCATGGGGAAAAGCCACAGCATCGCACGATGTTCCTCGGGGTCCCCAAAGCGGAAGGCGACGCGAAACGGGAACATTAAACCCTTCCGTCGTAGCCGGCATCGCCTTCTGAGGGGCCAAGATGCGACTGTTTGCCAATGAAGTGGTGATTAATTTAGGGCGGACGCGTTTCCAAAGAATCCTGTGTTGCAAAGCGGGAACGGTCGGGCGCCACCGGGGAACACTTTGGCACCGTTCGGTGCCAACGGAGGAGCTGCTACCGCCGGCAAGGGCCATATGAGTCACCGAGAGGGAGAGAGAAGCCTGCTGCTTTGCTCATCTCCTCAGAAAGGGAAGTTACTTTTCTCCCCAGGTGAACATCAGCAGTAAAAGCCATTGCCGGTGCACAAGCAGCAGTGCCAAGGTGGGCAGGATGAAACTTCCACGGTGCTCAAAACCATCAGAAGAGATCTTTTTCTGATTTCTTTTTTGGAGCGGAAGTTCATGGGGCTAAAGTTTCAGGAAAGGGGTTAAAATCAGGATGGCTCTACGTTATTCCTCCCCGATTGTCCCGGTTTATCAAGGATGGTCCAGATTAACGTCCCATCATCCTGCTCTTTCGAGAAGGATACGGACAAGCTTGAAGGCGTCCAGAGGAGGCGAACCAAAATGGTCGAAGGTCCAGAAACCAAGAGACCCTGTGAGGAGCATCTTAGGGAGCTGGATATGTGTTTAGCCTGGAGAAGAGAAGGTTAAGAGCCGACCTGATAGCCATGTTTAAATATCTGAATGGACGTCACATGGAAGATGGTGCAAGCTCGTTTTCTGCTGCCCCGGAGCACGGACACGGAGCAATGGCTTCCAACTACAGGGAATGAGATTCCAGCAAAACATTGAGGAAGAATGTGCTAATAGTAAGAGCAGTTGGACAGTGGAATATGCTGCCTTGGAGTGCCGGTGACGTCTCTGTTTGGAGTTTTTTTAAACAGAGGCTGGATGGCCATCTGTCAGCAATGCTTTGATGGTGCCTTCCTGTCTGGCAGAATGGGGTTGGACTGGATGGCCTCTAGAGTCTCTAGAGTCTCTTCCAAGTCTATGATTCTACATTCTACGTTCTACAATTCCTTAACTGTTGCTAAATTTCTGTCACCAGCTATTAAGCTCCGAGAGACAGAAGTATCAAAACTATGTTGGAATACCAGCAACGTCCTTTAAGATCAATCCAATTCTCTTGTTTTAATGAGATGGAATTAATGATCGCCTATGTGTATTTTACCTAATCATCCGTATTGTCTACGACCTTAATTTACTGCATGTATTTTTATCCTATTTTATGCATTCATGGCCTATTTTACGCTTTTATATCTTGTTCATAGTCTCCCCTCTTTTTAGGAGGTGTGTTTTCTCTCTGTCGTACAATTGGATGGTTTGCTATAAAATAAAGTTTGACTTTGACAGGACAGGGCTTATGCGTTTGCTTCGTCGGTGCCCCCCACCACTACCAAAAAAACAACTACTTGGAGCCCCTTTTCCTCCCCAGGGATCTGGGACTGACGGAGGCTGGTTTCCCCAAAGGCCCAGAAAGACAAGTTTATAGACGGTTCTAGGAATTTATCCTCCGTGGACACAATGTTCCTTCCACTTCCAGAAAGTGAGTGAGGAACAAAATACAGACGTACGTGATTTGGAACGGACGGGGCTGAAGAGGAGGGGGATTTTTTTAAAAAAAAGAAGGCAGCAGGTGCTTTATACACACACATAGGCAGGTTGGGAGACGACATCCCAGAAAGCTGGCAAAGCAGATCGGCTTACAAAGCCTGGAACAAAAAAACAAACAAACAAACCCCTCCGCGTATATCTCGACTGGTCAACAAGAGGCCGGGAGGGGAGCCAGCGTGGTGGGGCTGGAAAGGGGATCTGAGGAAAGCGCTGCAGCGACAAAGGCCCGTGCCTCCCGCCGTCTCCCACCTTTCGTCGCGCCGCTCTTGCGGTGCGGAGCATTTTCTTCCAGCTGGGTTCAATTTTCACTCTCCCGGCCCGATGTCGGACACAGTCAGATCTCCTGTGGATTTTTCTCATTATGCACAGTGACTGTTTGGGGGGAGTCAAAGTCACCATCAAAAAGAGGGGCTCATTATCTATCTATCATCTATCTATCTATCTATCTATCTATCTATCTATCTATCTATCTATCTATCCACCCACCCATTCATCCATCCATATCTCCATCTTTCCATCTCTCTGTCCACCCTTCTGTCTGTCTGTCATCTCTCTCTTTCTCTCTTTCTCTCTCCATCCACCCATCCACCCATCCACCCATCCTTCCTTCCATCCATCCATCCATCCATCCATCCATCCATCCATCCATCCATCCACCCATCCATTCATCCCTCTGTCTGTCTGTCTGTCCGTCCCATCCATCCATCCATCCATCCATCCATCCATCCATCCATCCATCCATCCACCCACCCACCCATCCTTCCATCCACCCATCCCTCTCTCCATCTGTCTGTCTGTCTGTCCGTCCGTCCGTCTGTCTGTCCTATCCATCCATCCATCCATCCATCCATCCATCCATCCATCCATCCATCCCTCTCTCTCTCCATCTGTCCATCCGTCTGTCCGTCCTATCCATCCATCTATCCATCCGTCTCTCCATCTGTCTGTCTGTCCGTCCGTCTGCCCATCCTATCCATCCATCCATCCATCCATCTCTCCATCTGTCCATCTGTCTGTCCATCCACCTACCTACTTTTTAAGACATTGCCTTAAAAACACTTTAAAAGGCACGCCGCCCTCATTATCAACTGTGCACGGTTTAAAGGGGGATATGAAGTGCAGACACAAGCCAGGAGTGGCTCCATTCTGTCCCCACTGACATGAGAGCCACCCGCCGGGCTTGCAACAACTACTGGCATCTCTCCACCAGCCATGCCGGTTGGAGGATTCTCGGAGTTGTAGTCCAAAAAAAGTCATGCCGTGCCAGTCGTTGTTCCCATTTGCATTTATTAAAACCCTGACACACTGCATATAATTGTTGAGTCAACAGTGTGATGTGGCGGCTAAAAAGGCCAACAGGATTCTCGGTGGCATCAGTAGGAGTATAGTGTCTAGACTGAGGGAAGTAATAGTACCAGTCTATTCTGCTTTGGTCAGACCTCATCTGGAATCCTGTGTCCAGTTCTGGGCACCACAGTTCAGGAAAGATGTTGAAAAGCTGGAATGTGTCCAGAGGAAGGTGACCAAAATGGCTAAAGGCCTGGACACCATACCTTATGAGGAGTGGCTTTGGGAGCAGGGTATATTTAACCTGGAGAACAAGGTTAAGAGGTGACATGATAGCCACATTTAAAGATTTGAAGGGAAGTTTTATGGAAGATGGAGCAAGCCTGTTTTCTGCTGCTCCAGAGACTAGGACACGGAGCAACGGCTTCAAACATCAGGAAAAGAGATTCCAGCTAAATATTAGCAAGAACTTCTTGATGGTAAAAGCAGTTTGACAGTGAGATATGCCGCCTCAATGGAATGTGGTGGAGTTTCCTTCTTTGGAGGTTTTTAAACAGAGGCTGGGTGGCCGTCTGTCAAAAGCGCTTTGACGGTGTTTTCCTGCACGGCAGAATGGGGTTGGACTGGATGAGCCTTGGGGTGTCCTTCCAGCTCTATCATTCTACGACATAGGTGATCTGTGAGGGTTGGGAGAAAAGTCACGACACCTCCGCTCTTACCTGAGGAGGAAGCAGAAATGAGAAGACTCACGATCCACCCCAGAGCCAGCTGCGTTCCGAAGGCCATGATGCACAAGGATCCTGCAGAACAAGAGCAAGAGAGAGGAGGTTGGCATTTTCTTTTCCTTCAAAGGAAATCTTCTCCGTGCCTTTCTTTTCAAATAGCATGGCTGTATGCGCGCATGGCCCTACCCACACAATACACTCACGCACCCCTCTGGGACAAGGACAGCGCTCGACTGCAGATTCGCACAGCGAGGGCGTGTGGGCTGTCTTCCTTTAAGCAAAAAGAATGCGTCGAAGAGTGCAAAAACTTTCCTCTGCTGTTCCGCCTCTCTTCTAAATCTTCCTCCCTCCAGACTTTTCTTCCTCTACTGTCATGGAAAAGCAGCTGAAGTACAGCAACTCAAGGAGGGTTTCCGGCACAACGGTGACGCACAGCGCAGAAAAAGTCCTGGGTTCATGTCTTGGCGTCTCTATGTAGAGCCAAAAACAGCTGTGGTTAGTGGATCCCATGTCAGCGGGGTGGGGAATCCGTCCCAGGAGTTCAAGGAACTCTCCAAGGTACTGAATCTTATTCCAAAATAGCTTCGGTACCTTGGAGAGCTCCATTATAAAGCAAGCCCAAACCAGCAATGGTGGAGTGAGCTGGGCTTCTGCTGCCAGCCGGATGGGCTTTAGAGTCCTTGGTGGCATTGCGGCCAAACATGAACCATGCTTCAGAGGCATGAAAAGGTTCCTCTGCATTAATAACCTTGCCGGATATTTTTTGCATTCACTTTGCAGTTTGAAACCAAGAAGAGATATGAAGGTTGAAAACAGACCGGAGGAACAAATTTTTCTCTGTTGCACAATTCTCACAACCATGGTGAAGATGGACACAGTGGCATACTTTATTATTATTTTTTATTTGCTCCTGTACCAAATAACCTTTGGGACTCCATTTTCCATCAGCCTTATGTTGGAGAATGGACCCAAGCCAAGGGCACGCCATGCATCCAAGCAACAGAGATCTGAGTTTGATCATTGACTGAGCATATTGTAGCTGTTAGACTAGGACTCCAAGAGACAAGGGTTCGAATCCCTGCTCGGCCATGGAAACCCACTGGGCGGCCTCGGGCAGGTCACAGTCTCTCAGCCTTAGAGGAAAGCAAAATTAAAAGCAAAACCAGTGTGCCAGCTTCACGTGCTTTTTTTTTTTTGGTTCATGGGGCTACAGCTAGGAACGAAACCGGTGGCGAATGAATAACGTCGGTGCACTCTGCGCATGCTCAGAAGTATGTTTAACTCAGGTTGGATGAGTGTCTTTAATTGGTTTTGGAGTTGTATATTCTGGCATGGCAGAGGGCTGGACAAAATGACCTTTGGGGGTTCCCTTTCCAATTGCAAGATTCTATGATCCCATGATTTTAAAGTGGAAACTGCACTCGGCGAGTTGCAGAATTGAAGCCTAGAGTCCCCTCAACATGCATAAACATCCCTTCTCATTTTCCTGTTGTAAACAGACAGACACACTCCCCTTCTCCTACAGACATCCACTTTTTCTTGCACGAATCCTATTTCCCATAGATCAGCAACGGAAACATGATGAGGGGACAAACAACACAATTTATTCCAAGAGCACGTGCTCGCTTTGCCTGTGTTATTTAGGCATGATTTGGCTCATTTTGGCAAGCAGAGAAAAGATCCCTTTGGGCGGCCGAACACCCCGGCACATTATCCATCACTTCATCCACCACGTGGTTGACTTAAACCCAAGAAACGTGGATTAAAATAACACCCATGACTTTATAGTACCCCTTCCGAGTCTGGCAAAAACTCCCACGACTTTCTTCCAGTCTCTACGTGTCGCACGCTCCACTTTGTCAGGAAAAAAAAGCACTTACCTCTAAGCCGAGTTGCCTAGTGGTGTTTTCTGCTGGAAATTCTTTCCCCTGGTTACGTGCGGGAGGAAAAAACAAGGCTTGACGTGCAGAGAAAATAGAAACGTTCCCTCAAATCTCTGAGGAAGGGAAACTCCTTGCTCGTTCTCCAAAGGCAACAGAAAGGAACTTCAGATCCTGCTGGATAAATTGGGTTTCTGATGGGGTCACCCTCGAATTCATACCCTGGGCATCAAAAATAAAACTGGTTCAGGGTACTGAGGGGGGGGGGAAATGGAGTTCCAGCTCCCGTCCACCTCAGTGGCCAAGAGAGATGCTTTGGTCCATTTTTATGGATGGGAATAAGATGTGGAATAAGATGGATGCCCCATCCGGAGATGGAGCCAACAGGTGAGTGTTGGGCAGAAAGGTGAGCTTAGCAGCTGTATGTCGAAGGGGTGTGGCCTATACCATCCCGGCCAATCAGAAGAAAGGAGGAGGAGTCTTGGGTAATTGGGGGTAGGAATTAGCAAAACATGAAACTTTGCAATTTTTCTAAAAACCCATCCAAGTGACGTACGATCGCATTTCTGGTTCCCAGGCACAGACAGGAGGCAAGAGAATTTGTCGCTTTGCATCCAGTTTTCGGTTTCTCAAATCACCGGAAAGCAGTTTTTGCAACTGTCCGAATTTTGCAGTGAGGTCTGCAAACAGAAATGCACAATTCAAAGTGGCTGTTGCGCCTTGAAGCTGGATTTCAAACCGATCCTTGAAATGATTTAAATATGCCCCCCCCCCACCCTCAAAGGAACATTGACTTTCATAATTGCTTTTCACCCACGGTTTTTCAATTCTCTTTGTTGTGTTAAGTTGAATTGATTTTGTTGTATGCTGCTCTTTAGATACAGCTTGTTGTGTCTTCAAGTCATTTCTTAAAGTGAACCTATCATGGGGGGTTTTGGGGCTGAGAGAGTGTGATACGCCCAAGAGCAGCCAAGTGGGTTTCCACGGCCGAGCAAGGAATCAAACATTGGTCTCGATAGTCCAATGCTCAAACACTATTTAGATATAGGGCGGGATATAATAAAATAATAAACAAAAATAATTTTTAAAAAATATTTCCTGTGAACGCATCACTTTGGAATCCTGGCAGAGGGAAAAGGGATCCATGCTATTAGGAATTTCTTTAAAAATAATAATAAAGTATTGATCACACGGAAACCACACAAAGAATCCACCAAAACCGGTAATAACCCAGAAAATTGCCCTGAGTTTGGGGAAACTGCCTGCAAAAGGGCAGGCATTAGGCTGAACAGTGTGATAAAAATGAGAAGTGGAAATACAGGTGAATTTTTTGTGGATTTGTTTTTTCAAATGGTAAACTGGAAAGGAGATGAAATTTAAGGTGGGAAAATCGATAAAAGAAAGCGGGCCAATCCTTTATTTATTGCCAATTGTTTAATGGTAAGAAATTCCTTCTTTTCTGAAAATCTGACATAGTCATCTTCCATCTTCGGTGCTCCTTACCTGGAAATGCTCCTACCTTGCTTTTGACCAAGCCAGATTTAGAGTTTTGCATTACAGCAACGGCTCTTACTTCGACCGTATCTATAGTAATATTTTGGTAACGCGGGTGCGTTGCTTGCTTTGCCCAATTAACGCTTCCGTTTCCAAACTCTGAGCAAAGTTCTAGGACACGACAAGCAGCAAAAGGACGAGACGTGAAAGTTGGAGAAAGATGGAAGGATTGTGCTGCCCAGAACGGGACACGACTTGACTAGGGCGGTACTATCATTTCCCTTGACCTAGACACTATATTTTTATTGATGCATCTTGGCCTCGAGTTTCAAGCGACAATAAATGACAACAGCCTCTCCCCCTATCCAATGTGGGGCTGGTACTTTGGGGCGTCACAAAACAGCAGCAAACAAATTTAATCTCTCACTAGTTTGCAAGACCGGACCTTCTTGGAGATCTCTCATTCACAGGGTATTCATAAATCAAAGCCAACTTGGCCCCAAGCAGCCAAAGGTAGTTTTTATATCCAGGGAAAGGTGTTTATGGGTTTCTTTTTCGTTTCCTGCCTGAAGTGTCCATCCGGATTAGGTGGATTTCATGTTCCACTTTGGACAGCAAAATGGCTCGGGGAGATCTGACCATACTTTGTTGCTTGTTCACTGTTCTTTCTGAAAGGATCTCTCTCCGCTAAAGGCAAATCCAACGGGCACGTTAAGAAACTTTCCGTTTGTACTTCAAAACCATAAAATTAAGCAAAAGAGGATGTGTCCTCCCGCAGGTGTCCACTCCACAGTTTCACGACCATGAAGCATGCCGCTTGAAACCTGGCAAAGAATTCAGAGGACCCTTGGTCTCGGGGTTAGTTTCTAGAACGCACTAATTTTTGTTAATTAAAACCAGTCTCTGGTTGGCAGTAACCACAAAGTAGGCGAATACCCAGGAGATCAATTTCTCCGAAGGGCCTCTAGGCAACTCAAGGTGCTGCTCTCCCCTGTAGGGTCACAGAAGTCAAAACAGTTTGGAGAGAGAAAGACTTGCTTCCTGGTAAAGGACCGAACGAAAGAGGAAGGCATAGAGGGAAATGGTGAAACTTCCAAGGCGAGGAAGAGGAAGAAAGTGTGATCGATGAGGGGGCCCAGATTGAAGAGCAATTTATTTCGCCTGTGCCTCCACCATCTGAAAGACAAGCTGAAACGGAGACTTTACAGCCGGTGCTGGAGGGGAAAGAGGTCGGTGGTAATTTCGAGGAATCGGATTTACCTTTGCCTCCCAGTTCTCAGTCACGCAGGCGGCCGAAGAGGGGGACTCAGAAGCAAGCCGTTTTGCAGAGGCTCAGAAGGCAGGAGACGGATTAGGAACATCTGTTTTCCCCGCTATTTCAGTCTGTCCTTGCTTTCAGCTTGTGGCCAATTGCCATCCAAGCTCCCCTGACCTTTGCATTCCTGCTCTGTGTCTTTGTGAACTCGGACATTCTTGACTCCTTGGGCTGGCGCTGACTTCAGCTTTCAGCTCCGGATTATGAGCTCTGGATTCTCCCCGTTTCCTCCACCTCCTTGGCAAGTGCTGTCCCTTTCCTTCCCTTTGCTGCCCGATAAGCACGGGCTGGGAATTAAAACTCTGACAAAAAGTAAAATTGAGAGGAAGGGAGATGAGCACCAGGTAGAGATGGGAATTAATTCACAGAAGTCCGGTAGATTTGCTGGCTGGTACATATACAAAAAGACTCAACTCTCCCATTTGGTTGCAGGGTTTTCCCCCCCAACATAGGTTTTTAATTAAATAAATAAATGAAGGGTATTCAAGGCAGTATCACATCACAGTGGACACCTTCCCTGCTTTAACAATAGGGAGGGGGCATCCGAAACAGGAGGAAAGCAGCCGCAATGGAACTATAGATCCCGAAACAAAATCCCGTCCCTCTACCAAGGCAAATAAAATACTAGCTGTTATGCCTTCCTCCCTTTTCTGGACAGCCTGTCCCCCCCCCGCCGCAACACCCCTTACCCTTACCTTCCCCCACCCCGAAAGATAAGACCACTTCCTCACCACCTGTAAACAAACTTGGGGAATATATATATATATATATATAAATAGGACATATTTAAAAAGATGAAAGAGGACTGGGTCCATTTAAAAGGAAACAGATACTGAGATGTCAAGAAGATAAAAAGCAAACAATTCTAAATTGCTATCTGAACCAGCAAGCATTTTAAAAAAAAAAATCCCTTCAGAATTTTTTAAAAGAGGAGGAGCGCTTAAGTGGGTTGAATTTTTGCTTCCCTTTGGAGAAGACTGCCAAGGGAAAACCCCGCAATAAACCAACGTAAACCCCAAGGGGCACTGGGAGGCAACACAGTGGACATGACTCCTTGTCTTCAAGGCCCCACCAACAATGCCTTTAGGTGCTGAGAAGAGCTCCCCGTTGCAGTTTCACCCTTCTGCCAGGAGGTGGAAACCAAGAGCAGCGCTTTCTGCCACCTAGTGGCAGAAGATGGATATGCGGAAAAACAAAAAGAATTCTCTTCAATGCGGAGTTTGCCTCGGGGACCTGAGAAAGTGAACTGTGTCATCGCACCATTTCCTCTCTTCACGTCAACTGTTTTCTAAGAGGTACACAAGCCTGTCCACATTTTTTTTGTATCACAAGACGGGGAAAAAAATAGCACGTCTTCCCTTCCTCCATAAGACCCCATCCTGCATGACAGGAAATTAGGCAATCTTAAAACCATGATTGGCTTTTAAACTTAATTCACAGGAAGCTTTTAAGAACCTTGGAAGAAAGGTAAACCCCTGAGAGTTGTGAATGGATTTATCTGGAGCAGAGCACGCTAGAATCCTGAACCCCGGAGTGCACGAACGCATGAAAAGGGGATGGGGACCAGGCTACAGAAAAGGAAGAAAGCAAGAATCCAGAAGGATATGTCTCCCCGACTTTGGCTGCAAGACGTTGCAAGACGGTAAGAGGATCCAGAGGAAAACCGGACCAGTCGGCAATTAAGCCAATAGTCCACACTGTGGTTTTGTAGCTGGGTCAAAGTGGCAAACAACTGGACTGTAACCATAACTCAGAAGGACACCTTGCCGCCGAAGGAGGTAGAACTCCACTGAGAGTTATCTAGCAGCCCTAAAAACTATATTCAACTTCACAGAACTTAGGAAAAGCTTCATAAGGATATGGGAGTGTGGGCATTTGAATGTCAGCCGAGCGGAGACCCCAGTATACTATGTGCCGCTTATTTTATACAGCATTGGAACTGCTACCATAACGGGACAAGCCCCGATTAAGTTCTACGATCCAGTAAAAGGAGAAAGGGCCTGCGACTGCCAAAGCGCAGCCTCTACAATCTCTCTCCACCGGTTCAATTTGGGGGCTCTGTCGCCCTCACGTCCCTCTTCACTCCAACAAAAATCCTTTGCACCCTGTTCTAGTTGGCACAGTTATCGGTAGGACGGGTTAATATTATAACAGTGAAATGCAGGGTCAAACGCAAGATGACCAAGGGCTTTCGACTTCCACAGTTACCTCCACCCTCTCCACCAAACGCCTCTCTGAAAAGGGAACCACGTTCAAGAAAAAGGAGGAGAAACAGGAATGAGTTGTGCAGAAATGAACTTTCGGGCAAGTAGGAGTTACCTTTCCTTCCGCTCTCTTGCATTCCATATCCCCCCTTGCTCCGAAATGTCCAATTATACAATCAGGGAAAAAAGCAAATAAATATGTGTACAGAGCAACTCCAGAGATAAAGTGGTTTTGTCAGAAGTTGGGGGAGGACTGGGCTGAGGAAAGGAGCGCCGCAACCCCAGAAACTTTCGATTTTAAAAAATATTGATAAATCAGGGAAAGGGAAGGTGGCGACTGCAAAGGTTATACCCTCTCCAATTTTGTTAATATTCCTGGCAGGCCAAAAGAGCAAAGAGGCAGTTGGGGAAATCCATTTTGCAGGTTCCAGCTCCTTTGATTCCTAACCTCTGTTTGGCACTCTGAAACAACAGACTTGGCATTTTTTTTAAAAAAAAGGTCACTCCAGGGAAAGCAAACACATTCTCTCGTCAACTGTGAGCTTCCCCCAACATGTGGGATTGGGGGAGAAGAGCAGCTCAGAGTCCACAGATGTGGGTACCAGTGAGCCAAAAGACGGAGGAGATGCTGCTCGTGCCCGTGAGACGCTCAGGACAGTGTAATGCCTGCCCTGCGAGGAGGTTAAGAACCCCGCGAGTTGGAAAAATGGGTTTACGGAACTTTTGTAAAGGCCCCATATCCCAAATTCTCTCACACCCATCTTGCCCTCTCCTCTTTTCCCTTTTCAAACTCCCTTTGGATCTCTTAAATGGCAGACGTTTTGGAAAACCCTGGTTTTGCCTTGAAAGGTTCGAGCTCTGGCTTGCTCGTCCTGCAGGACACCAGCGTCTCCTTTCCAGAAAGTACGGCTCCATTCTGGGAAGCCGTGACTGAGCAACAGCTGGGAAAAGAGAGGCAAGACAGAACCAAAAGCTACCCCAATCCACCCTAGCAACGCAGGATACAAACTACAAGATTTGGCAAGAATTCATCTCCTAAATGTGTACCAGAAACCAAAAATTTAAAAAAAAAATGAAAGAAGAGGTGTCAGTTACTGTTGCTGCAACTGAAAACTGAGTAATCCCCTCCTCACCTTGATGGCTAGCTGCTTTCCACTTCCATCCTTCTGGAATAAAAATCCTCCCCTCTGCCCCATAATCCAGACTCTCCTTGCGCCCTTAAAAGTGCACGTGGCAAACTTTCCTCTCTCCACTGCATCCCTCGAGCATCATAGGCTGGTGATATTGGCTAGCATCCCGTTAGTGGCACACGCCGGCGTTAAGTCAACCGTACCGCTTTGCGTGTCTCTTTTTGGTTGACCCGGAGGTTGGTATTCCAAGCTCTGCACCACCCAAAGCCCCTTCCAGACTTATTATAGAATCACCACAGCTCTCCCGGCCACTTGGTGTCTAGCACAGTGTGGCGGCACAGGGGTGAGGCGTCTGGCTGTGTCCCTGCAGCCAGGCGCAAGATGATTACATATTCCCCTGAGCAGATGATGTAATCAGTCCATGTCTGGCTACGGGGATGCAGCCGGACATTTCTTCCACTTCTCCACCAGACTGTGAACAGTCACAAGGGGGAGAGTGACTCCACCAAATCCACAGGTTGGTGACGGCCCAGCTGTAGCACAGTTCCTCCTGCGGAACTAACAACACTCCACCGCACTATACTGGGTGGCTGCCAATGGATGCTCAGGCGAACAAGGGCTTCGATGGCGGAGTCGGGGGAAGATTCTGCCTGCCCTTGCACGGTTTTGGCCCCTTTGTCCGCAATGACCCCACGGGGGTCACAGTTCCCCCCCCCACCAGCTTTTCACGAACCCGTACGGACTGCATGAAGCTGTACACGTGAGAGAGACAGAGAGAGAGAGGGAGAGACAACCCTATGGAGGTGTTTGGTTTCGCTGGAGAGACATCGAAACAGCAAGGGCAGGGCAGAAACAGTGGCAGACGCTCCTGTGGTTTTGGGGGGATAAAGGCGAGGTCCGAAGGGTCAGACAATTCTGACCCGTCCTTGTGGGCTCGGGAGAAAGGCGACGACGGGTTGACCAACTCCCTCAACCCACCTCCGTGTCCCCCCCCCCGAGCGAACCTGATCCAGTCCCGTCAGAGTCAACGCCCAGCCTAAAAACAGACCCATCAACAGTCAGCGTCACTGAGATACGGAGTCCAAATGGGTCGTCGGTGCCGGGCAGGCCGGCTGAGCGGCCAGGAAGCTATTTACATCTCCGATGCCAATGATGCTGAAATCGGGGACGGATAAGGACACTTGCGTGGGGGCCACCAACGTCTCTGGATCCCTGCCCAGTCCCACGTGGCCAGAAATTAAAGGCAGCCGCTCCGTGACGTTCCTCGGGAGGGCGAAGTCCACGGCAATGGCTTCCCCTGAGCACCGCAGGGGCTCCTGCTTGCCAGCTGCAGCCATCTGGTAGAAGCCGCCGCCTTCGGGGGGATTTGGTGGGTGCTGCAGAAAGGGTGGCGCCTGGGCCCCCAAGGGCGCCTCCTCGGCAGGGTCGAAGGAACAGTTTGTTTCGGAAGGCGTGCTGCACTCGTAGCCATGGCCAGACTCGCTGGTGCTGCCCAAACTGCACGCGGCACTCTCGATGCTCAAGGGCTCTGTAGAAGGGCGTGGGTGGGGAGGAAGAGGGAGAATAAAGAATCACTCAGACATTTAAGGCACATGAACATCCTGAAAGTAAGAGCAGTCTGAGAGTGGAATCTGCTGCCTGGGAGTGCGGTGGAGTCTTCTTCTTTGGAGGAATCACAGAATCATAGAGTTAGAAGAGACCCTAGGGGCCATCCAGTCCAACCCCCTTCTGCCACGCAGGAACACCCATCAAAGCATTCCCAACAGATGGCCATCCAGCCTCTGCTTAAAAACCTCTAAAGAAGGAGACTCCACCACACTCCAAGGCAGCCTATTCCACTGCCGGACAGCTCTGACCATCAGGAAGTTCTTTCTGAGGTTCAAGTGGAATCTCCTTTCTTGCAGCTGGAATCCATTGCTCCTTGTCCTAGTCTCTGGAGCAGCGGAAAACAAGCCTGCTCCCTCCTTGACATGACATCCCTTCAAATACTTAAACATGGCTATCCTGTCCCCTCTTAACCTTCTCTTCTGCAGACTAAACATCCCCAGCTCCCTCAGCCGCTCCTCATAGGGCTTCATGGCTTCCAGATCCTCCACCACTTTGGTCGCCCTCCTCTGGACACACTCCAGCTTGTCGATATCCTTCTTGAATTGAGGCGGCCAGAACTGGACACAGGATTCCAAATGAGGCCTAACCAATGCAGAATAGAGTGGTACCATTACCTCCCTCAATCTAGACACCAGACTCCTATTGAGGCAACCAAGGCTAAATGGTCATCTGCATGTGTATAGTGTCTAGCATTTGAAAAGTGGCTTCTCTTCACACACACACACAGAGGCACCCATATACGTTTTCTTGAACTGGAAGCCTGGGCCCCAAACAGCAAGTCTGGAGGGCTACCTGCGTTCTCCATCGTCAGGTGATCCAGGTTAAAGCGAGAGTCGAGGCAACCGGTAGCCGACGGGATGGGTGGTGAGCCACGAGCGCGGTTGGCGTTTTCTACTTCACTGCCTTCTAAAAAATTATCTGCATAATCCCTAGGGGAAGCAATGGGGACAAAGAAACAAACAGAACCAAACACATAAACATAAAATATTTCTGAATGCACAGCTCAGAACTGGGGGAAAGCATTCTGCGTGGCATCCTGGCCTTCCGCAATGTTAAGGAATGGTGGGCTTCCGCAAACGAGCAGAATGCTCGAAATTTTGCATCCTACAATAATGGACAAACAAGTCCTCCGCTCCCCAACCAGGATGAGGTTTAGCAGTTGCACCGAGGACCTGAAAACACACCCCAAAACAGAGAAGGGGGGCAACAGGGGGTTGAAAAAAACAACCTTGTGTGCGTGCTGCCCCATGTCCCTCACCCTTTGAGAGGGATTGCAGATGAGAGCGGAGATACTTGGGTACAATATCGGGCTCTGGGTTGCTAACAGGGGGTACTGTCACATGTTTGGGGGGATTTCTGCATGATTTCGGGGGCAAAAATTGCCTAAAAATTGTATAATTTAAAAAAAAACTGCCCATGGGCTGCCCTTTAGAGCTGGTTTCTTCCTCTAGGATCAAACTCTGGTGAAACAGGCCAGGATGTCTGAAAGGCTATGTTTCTAAACTGTCTCTTCTTCTCCTTCTTGACTGCTTATTTCTATCTTTGCATAGAGTTTTCATTCCAACCTGGACCTGCCCCACTGGACCTGCCCTGCAGGCCCCTAGCACTCAGGACCGGATGCCTCTGGGACCTGTTTTCCAGCTTCCCACGCCTTCAGCCGCCTGCACGACCCAGCAGTGTCACATGCTAGTCATCTTAGCCCCCCCGCCACGTAGGGCTCCAGGTTGGGGAACGTACTTCTTCTTTCCGAACCGCGTCTGCTGGGTGAAGTAGTCGTACCGCTCCGACTTCTTCCACATGTAATAGTACTCCACGCACTCGCCGACCGACCGGGTGCGGACCTGCGGGCAAAGGTGAGGAGAAGAGAGGACAAAGTTTTAGAAAGGCCAGAATTGGGGGAGACCACCTCTTCTGAGAGTTGAACCAGAATGAACTCCAGAAACCCCCTGCAATGTGGCAGACGTCCAACGAACATTGATTCGGGGGATTCTTGACAGAGGACTCAACGACATGGGGCCGATAGATAACTGGATACGCACATACACACACTCGTGCAATTTATTTTATTTTATTTTTTAGCAAGGTGATGGGGATCTCCAGACCACAAAAATGATCCGGGGGCCTAATGCAGTTAATGGGTCATCCTTGGCTGACCTCAGCTTACTGCCTTACTCTCCAGTGCTAACACAAACACAGCTTTTCACGCACCTGAGCTGACCACAGCTTTCCGAACTTACCTTGTTGGCTTGAATAAGGTGAAAGTTCTTCCCGTGGACCCGAAACCCATGCTCGAAATTCCTGCATTCCTCTTCACTCCAGGCGCACAGCTCGTCTGTCAGGAAAGACACAAGAGTAAGAGGGCATGAAACCTTTGCCTTAATAGCAGATACGCTCAATATGAAAAAAAGGAAAACAGGGTGGAGGGGAAATCATTCCCGGTGCTGGGTGCCACCACAAAAAAGGCCGTCCTCTGTACTGTAACCAAATCAACCTTACTAGGCCGTGGCACAACTCAGACCAAAGTGACCTGGGTTCAAGTCCCTGCTGAGACAAAGTTTACTGGGTAACTTTGGAAGGTCTTTCAGTCTACCTTACCTCGCAAGGTTCTTTGCAAAGATATTTGGGGGCAGTGAAATGGAACAAAATTAAAGGAGACAGCTCTCTGATCCCCTTGGAGGGCAGAACAGCAAGATGTTTGGAGCCTCTAGGCAAATTCCAAGAGGGGCCAAAACTTTCTGGTGAAAAACAGAGTGAAAAACACGGTCTTGGTCTCACCTCGAATGACCTTGACGTTGAACCGGAGTCTTCGGAGAGCTTCCTCTGGGTTGAAGTTGCATTTCACCAATTCATATAAGGCCTACAGAGAACGCACAGACAAAAGGGACACAGCTTGTTAGACAAGAAAGAAGAATTATGACGTTGAAGGAATAGTAACTTATCAGAAGACCCCCAAAGTAGGAGCACTCTGTCCCAACCATCTCACACCACCATGAAGGACTGCAAAGCAAAGATTGTTAAAGAAGGACTATATTCATCAGCAGGCCACCTTCTTTGTCTATAGAAAATCCTGGCTTTAATCCCCAACATCTCCAAGCATGACTGGAAAAATATTAGAGATGTAATTCATCATTAATTTTCCTCCCAAAGGAAGCAGTGAATAAATTTACCAATTTTCCTGCTGCAGCAAAGGCTTTGAAAACTATGCCATTTTCAAAGCCTATTTGCAATTCAGGACTTATTTTGTGCCAAATCTGAACACGGATAAAGCTATTTCCTGCACAAGATATAATACTTCTGCAAGGAAATATCTTCTGTGCAGAGAAACCTGTTTCCTGGGCAGAAAAAGCTGCTTCTGGTGCAAATCAACCATGTCATTTTTGTGCAGAATATTCCCAAATGAAGCAGTTTCTGAGCAGGAAACAGCTTTTCCTGTGTAGAAAATAGTATTTCCACATGGAAGCATTATTTTTTGTGCAGAAAAAAGGTGTTTTATATGTTAAACAACCACAGGCAAACTTGGCACAGAATTAAAATTCCTGAACTAGAAAGATTCTTGTCAGCCAAGGATTCTTCTTGCCAAGATTTCTTGATACTTGAAAATAACATACTTTTTGATGATTTTTCACATCTTTTCTAATACTCTTTCCATCCCTGGAACAGATTCCAGTTGGAAGTGTTGTAAAGCTTCAGTGGATTGGGAAATACTGAGCTCAATCAACCAATTAAATACGGCAGTTTGTACTATTCCTGATTAAATTGGCCCTTTCCTAAAAACTAGAAGAGACCCCCAAGGCCATCCAGTCCAACCCCATTCTGCCATGCGGGAAGACAAAATCAAAGCCTTCTTGAGAGATAGCCACCCAGCCTCTGTTTAAAAATCTCCAAAAAAAGAGATTCCATCACATTCTGATGCAGTGTATTCCACTGTTGAACTGCTCTTACCATCAAGAAGTTCTTCCTAATGTTTAGGTGGAATCTCTTTTTCTGTAGTTTGACTCCATTGTTTCATGTCCTAGTCTCTGGAGCAGTAGAAAAGAGCCTGGCTCCATCTTCCCTATGACATCCTTTCAAATATTTAAACATGACTATCATGTCACCTCTTAGCCTTCTCTTCTCCAGGCTAAACACACCCAGCTCCCTAAGCCGCTCCTCAGAAGGCTTCATGGTTTCCAGGCATCCGCTAGGAAAAGCCTAGTTCAGTGCTTGGAATTTCCATTAGGAAAGATTATTTTCTGCCTGAGATACACGGAACTGTCCGTCAGTATAGACAGCAATGAGCAAGATGGACAAATAGACCACTGCAGCATACCAGCATTTTCTATTTTATGGAGAAGCACAGGGGCTCAATGCTTAAGTACCAGCTTTGCAAAGAAGAAGTCTCCAACTGCAAATCCTCCACATCGCCAGTCCGAAGGATTTAGGAAACTAGGGAAAAGGAAACAACCCTTCTCCGCTCCGGACCACGGACAGCTACAACCAGCCTACTGGAGCTCACACGAGTTCCGAAATTAATGGTGCGTCATTTCTTGACACCACTGGTAGGATGGCCTCTCATTGCACTCACTTGCTCATTATCCTTCACCATTTCTCCTTCCGGGAGGCTGGCATTGGAGACTTCGTCCCGCCTCCTCTTGATGGCTCGGTAAAGGAACTCTTCGACGTCCCGCTCGGGGAGAATATTTGGGTCCCAAAGCAACTGGTCTTCGTTTTCGTAGGCTGCAAGGGAAAACATTTCAGATGAGATTCCACATATCATAATCCCCCCTCCCCGGTCTTACTTTCGGGGGTTTCAGTTACCCGCAGTCAAAAAATATTAAATATGACATATTAAATGGAAAACGGCAACGTGTGGGTGACAGTGCCTACACAGCACTGGACAATATGAAGCCTTTCTATGGTGCTGCTTCTGGTGATGCCAGAACCATTTCTAGCTTCATAGGGATCATAGAGAAGCTTCATACGCTGGAGCGTGCCCAGAGGAGGGCGACCAAAATGGTGGAGGGTCTGGAAGCCACGAAGACCCTTGAGGAACAGCTTAGGGAGCTGGGGATGTTGAGTCCGCAGAAGAGAAGGTTAAGAGGGGACATGAGAGCCATGTTTAAATATCTGAAGGGATGTCATAGGGAAGATGAGCAAGCTTGTTTTCTGCTGTTCCAGAGGCTAGGACAAGGAGCAATGGATTCCAGCAGCAGGAAAAGAGATTCCACTCGAACCTCAGGAAGAACTTCCTGATGGTCAGAGCTGACCGGCAGTGGGATATGCTGCCTCCATGGAGTGTGGTGTGGTCTCCTTCTTTAGAGGCTTTTAAGCAGAGGCTGGATGGCCATCTGTTGGGAAGGTTTTGATGGGTATTTGTGCATAGCAGGGGGTTGGACTGGATGGCCCCTGGGGTCTCTTCCAACTCTAGGATTCTAGAATTCTATGGCAGGATGAAGCCTCTCTAGGATCCCTGAGAAACTAGAGGGTTAGGTTCTATCTGCGGTTTCAGGGAGTCTTGGAATGTATCCCCTGAGATTAAGGGAGGGGGATTTCTTCTAATGTCACTAATTTCCCTTTTGCACCTACACACACGCATGGAGCACGAGCCAGTGCAGACATAACCCGGAGTATTATAGCCTGTCTTTTCCATCTGCTGACAAGGAGGCCTTCCTACCTTTTTCACTTTGTCTGTTTAAGTTGAGGAGGGGGACAGCTGCCTGGTACTGAGGCCCAACCATAATCTCCTGCAAAGAAAAAGAAAATATGAGAAAATGGGATCATTCATATGTTACTGGGAGAAGGCATGTACTCTCGGTCCTCCTGGTTAGGGATGGAGGACCCTGACAAAGGTGGAAAAACTGCAAATATGGTAGTATGGTAGCCCTATACTGCCTCATTTGCCCCTCTGTTTCCTTGGGTGTTGGGGGCCAACAGGATAGGGTTTGTGGTGCTGGGAAATTGGGCTGTGATCTGTTCTTAGCTGGCCAGACAGCAGCTGGCGGAGGAGGAGAAGGACCAGAGATGAGTTTTTAAAGGGCTGTGCAGCCTGATCGGACTCACTGAGAAGAAGGTTTCCCCAGAAAAGAAGAGCCTGAATTGGGGTTAGAGAAACCCACAAATACTCAAATCTGTGAAAATTAAACCCACAAACGTGGAAGGCCCACTGTATTCAGAAGTGGTTTTGCCAGTTCCTTCCTCTGAAATACCGTCGACAGCAGCCAGTGTTCCCTGACAGTCTCCCTTCCAAGGACTAGCCAGGCCTGACCCTGCTTAGCTTTCAAGACCAGGTGGAATCTAGATACTACTTTACAGAACCAAAAAAGCCTAGAGCAGCACACAAGGACTGGATTCACTTTTTTGGAAAAGTTCTTGGGGGCTCCACTGAAGCGGGTGGGCAGGGCCAAAGGCAAAAAGCCTATTTTAACTTCCAGCCCTTTGTCATCCCTTACTTGGAGGAGGCTTCTCAGGTTCAGAAACGGAAGAAGGGAACTGGGATGAAGGACCCCAGCTGGAGGTGGTGCTGAAAGAGACAGAAACCAGTCCATTCTCGGGAAGCAGCTGTAGTTTAGGAGGAAGGGGCGGCACAGCACCCTCTTGTGAATTTTTGCCAGCAAAAATTGCTTGCAGAGGGAAATCAGGATGGCCCCAGGAGCTGACAACATGTCCTTTGCCCACCGCTGTTTCACAGCCTTTTATCCTTAAACTCCTCTGTTCCCTCCAAACGTAACAAGGAGCGATAATGCTGGCCGTCGCCTCCCGAGACTTACCTTCTTGCAATCATTTGCGGGCAGCGAGTCTTCTTCGGAGTCCTCGGCTGAGAAGGAGGCGGAAGGGGAAGAGCAGGGGCCCTTGTCTTCATCAGCAAGGAAGTTTGCTTTTGGAGAGATTAAAAAAAAATAATGAAGGAAGAGTCAGTCTTACTTTTAAGATTTCAGACTCTGAATGATCAGACAGACTTAAGAGAATAAAATTAACAGAACAAGGATGCCAAACTTAAATACAGCCAAGTTTGCAAAGGACCCTCTACATCTTTCTTACAAACCTTCATTTCGGCTCTCTCCAGAATGATATTGGAAACTCTGAAGACTGAAGACCATTTTTTCCTTTGATATGAGTATGGAAATCATATTTGCAGTGGCAGCTAAGCCACTCCCACATCAGCAGGTTAGAAAATCTGCTCTGAGTTTTACTTTGAACTTTTAACGGAGCTATCCTAGGTGCTGAATCTATCTTGGGGAAAGGAAAGGCGTGGGAGGGATTGTTGAGACTTGCAAATAATCAAATCTGTGAAAGTGAAGCCTACAAATGTGGGGGGCCAACTGTAATCAGTCTTTCCTCTGTTCAGTTCTCTTGTCTCTGTTCCATCTGTTCTGATATCTCCAAAATCTGCTCCCTGTTTGTGTGTCAGCTTTTCCCTGTCTGCTTTCTGACAGAGACAAGCCTCAGTTTTGTCACGTTTCCTCTCTGCGGTATTCCCTGAGCTGTGGTTGGCTGCCTTCAGCCAGGCCTGCCCAGCTCCGTCCTTTGTAGGCAAGGTAATAAATGCTCGAAATAAATAAACAAAGTAAACTTACAGCCAGTTTGGTTGGGGAAAAGATCCGACGCGTCATGGGAAGTGACCGAAGGAGTGAGATCATCGGCCGAAGACTGCGTCTCCTCTTCCTCTTCCCCAGAAAGGAGATCCTTTGCTATTTGTTCCTTTGAACAACAAGTGGAAGGAAAGAGAATTACTGTAATTATTTTTTAAATTATTTTTAACCTATATCTTATTTTACTGTTTGTACTGGGACAGGGTTGTAAAACGGACTGCCTCTGCTCGACATATTAAAAGGTACTTTTTAACACACACACCCACACACACACACACATCTTTATTGAATAAGTCTTCAGACTGTTTCAAACAGATTAAAACACTTTTTAACACTTTGAAGGGACACGATTTTAATGACGTTGCACATGGGTTTAATGACATACACATAAGGATGTTTAATACATCATTGAAAACAGACCTTTAATGACATTTAAAAACACAACCCCTTCACATCCTCATAGTGTCAAGAGGCTCAACCACACCGAGATCTGGGAGATGGTCTTCTTTGGCCTTGTGAGCTGTGGAACTCCACGCCAATGGAAGTTTACCTGCTGTCTGTGTCAGTGGCTTTCCTTTCCTTGTGACCATGACATCTTTATTCTGACAAGCAATATAGCCCCGTAGCATCCCAACAGATGCTCGCCCCTGCCCGAGACAACAGGCCGAGGTACCCAACAATGGCCCCGATGGTCCCTTACCTTATCCAGGGTCATGTCTGGGAGGTTGGGAGCGGCGTCATTGCTCTCGCTCTCCTGCTCAGAGATGGGATCAGAGGCCTCGTAGCCGTAAAGCGCCAGCAGTTCCTCAAACGGCATTTCAGCGTTCTGAAGGAGAGGAAGAAGGAATGGCTTCAGTAGCGGCGGAAGCAACACCACCCTGGGGAAATACGGTGTGGGGAACTGGGCCTCTGCCATGAGGCAGATGGGCTTTGGAATCCCTCACTGGCACCACGGCCGAACAGAAAGAGCTGTCCGGTGCAGAGAAAGAGTCAATTTGCATTAGTGATCTTTTTGCATTCGCTCAGCAGTTTGAGGCAGGAAAAAGAGACGAGGACAGAGATTGGACCAAGGGAGTGAATTTTCCTCTGTTACTCACCTGCTTGCACGCTTCTTACAGCCGCTGGGGAGGTGGAAAAATGGGTCGCGCTTGCACACGTGGATTCTCTTTGTTTGCTTCTCCACTATATAACCCTCGGAAATGCCATCAGCCAAGGTGAGGAGGGGGGCACCAGTCCAGGGGCCTCATCTAGCTAGCAACAAAACTCTCTCCTGATGCCCTCCCCTACACCCAAGGAAGGAGATACAATAGAGAGGAATTTTAGGGCCATCGAGCCAACACGCTCCTCTTTCCCTCTCCTTTCCTGGACCTGGTTTGGACTCCATTCTTCCCACCATGCCTTGACCTCCTTCCCACACACACACACGCACACATTTTGATATTTATGATTCTTCCCCTTCCACGAGAGTCCTGCACTCCTAACCCTAGCATACGCAGAGGGCCAACGGCATTGAGATTTCACAATTCTGAACGGGAGGCGGATTTAAATAACAACATAGGGATTTCTCTTCCCGTGTTGGCCCGGTTCTCGGTCCAACCTATCCCAGTCTTGGGAAGCAATTCTCCAGGGCGTTATGCAAGGTTGAGGGCTAAACTGGGACTTTCTGAGTGCAGGCCGAGGACCCCTACCTGGGAGGCATTGAAGCTCTTGTCTAGTTCTTCAAAAGGTTTTGCTTTTCCCTCGGGATGTTCTTGACACTCTTCTTCGTCCTCCTCTTCCGCCTCGTCCCGCACCCCGTAGTTTTGAGACAGGATCTCAGCCAGGTTGAAGCGGTGGTCAGCTGAGCCCATAGAAACCACTGCATGGATCGAAGGTGGGGGGGGAACAAAGAAGAAGAAATAGCAAGTGTAACTTGCGATTCCACCCACGGCTCCAACACGATTCAAGCCAGTAGCACCCGCTGGCCCACAGAGAAGTGAAGGCTAAGACTTCTGGAGGGCACCGTGTTAGGGGAAGGAGGACGACTGCGGATCGGATGGCAGGAGAGGGAGAAATCATAGCATGAGAGTTGGAAGAGACCCCAAGGACCACTCAGCCCAACACCATTCACGGTGCTCAGAAACAGCATCTCTGGCAAGAGGGAGGTGAGGCAGAGGAGCGATACCAGAGGAAAATTCAGGTTGGAAGCAGAGAATCATAAAATCACGGAGCTGGAAGAGACCCCAGGGGCCATCCAGTCCAGCCCCCCGCTATAACACACCTCAAAGCACTCCGGACAGAGGGCTACCCAGCCTCTGCTTAAAAGAAGGAGACTCTACTACACTACAGCATATTCCACTGCCGAACCGATCTGACCATCAGGAAGTTCTTCCTGAGGTTCAGGTGGAATCTCTTTTCCTGGAGTTTGAATCCATTGCTCCTTGTCCTAGCCTCTGAAGCAGCGGAAAACAAGCCTGCTCCCTCCTCGACATGACATCCTTTCAAATATTTAAACATGGCCATCACATTCCCTCTTAACCTTCTCTTCTGCAGACTAAACATACCCGGCTCCATTTTGGTCGCCCTCCTCTGGACACGTTCCAGCTTGCCAATATCCTTCTTGAAATGAGGTGGCCAGAACTGGACGAAGGATCCCAGATGAGGAATACAGAACAGAATAGAGTGGTACTATTACTTTTCTGTATCTGGACACCGTACTCTTATGGAAGGAGTATCCTATTGAGGAAGAGGCTGGAGAGTGATAGAAAGCAGTAAGTAGAATTAAGCAATACTCACCTGCCGTGGTATGGAGGCTGGGTCTCCCAGGACATAAGTTATGGGCAGGGTAGGACACGACCCTTGGGCTTTGCCTCCCAACCGAGGCCTTCAGAAAAAGAAGAAACAACACATTTTTAAACATTTTTAATTATTGCAAAGCTCTATTCTTCCCTTCTACAAAATAGGGCTCGTGAACCAGTAGCCTTGCAGGTCCCACGAACCTTTGCCAGGCTTACCAATAGCAAGCATGATGGGGTAGCAGAGCTTTTCTCCCAGCCCTGTAAAAACCCAGAGACTAAATCTGTGTACAATAACTCTGCCATGGAGCTTTTCCGTCCAGATGCACGTCTCCTGTCATAAGTATTTGCATGCATGTATTAGAATATACGTTAGAATAGATCTGTTGGCTTAGGTATTGCTATAGTTTGTTAGAGCGCTTTAAAGTATCGAGTGCCAAATGTTGATTGCAACTATTAGAGTTTTTCCAGTGTATTCCAGGGCACCAAATGCTTAATTGCTTTATTGCTCGCTGCTACAATGGTTCCAGTCAAGGGGAAGAAGATCAGAGGGAGAAAATGAAAGTATCAAAAAGGTGTTATGAGAACCAGTAATGCTCAAAGGTAAGAAGACAGGAACAAGTTCCCACCTCAAGGATGAAAGAGGTGTAGAGAATTGAGGGCTTGGAAAAACATCTGACTTAGTGTTATGATGTGAGATTTGTGATCTCTTCCAACCATAGTTTTGAGTGCCTAAATCCGTATGACAAGATATAAAACCTATAACCACCATGTATGCTCTAGTGTCAGCAACTTTGAATGAAGTGTGCTGTATCGCTTGCTTTGCCACACTGCTGTTTTAACTCTGCGTGAAGTTTTTGTGCAGTGCCGTTTATCCAGGACATGACATTTTCCCTAAAACTAAAGGGAGATTCTAGTCTTTGTGTTGCTGAATAAGGAGATACTTGGATATACAAGCAGAAATTGGAAGCTGGGTGATTTTTTAATCACATCAACCCATTGGTCTACCTCTAACAATATTATCTGCATTGACCAGTAGTTGCATTCTGGGCCTCAGAAGGCAGCATTTTCCATTCTGGAGCAGCCAGAGATTGAACCCGTGGCCTTGTGTATACAAAGGATGTGCTCCCTCCCACCATTTCTATATGCCTCCTTCATCCCCAATTTTCTTCTGCCCTGTTGCATCCACCGATTCACTCCTCTTCCGCTGAACTTACCTTATTTTTCACCAGCTTGACATTAAACCTTAAACCTATGCCCCTTTTTTTAAAAAAAGAGCAAAATGAGGAAATACAGTAGGTTCCCCATATCCACAGGATACATTCCCAGACTTACTGTGGATAACAAAACGATATTTTTTTTCGAAGAGGTGAACAAGGTAGGTAAGCAGAAAAGTATGCAGCTTAGAGAAGAAGCCCTGAAACTGGTCAGAACTTTAGAATCTAAGAGAAAGAAGCCTTGTAGCCATTACTTGCAGTCCAAAGCCAGTGCAGAAGTGATGAAAACCTAAAAATTAACAATGTGTGGTCCAGAAAGACACGGGGACAAAATGTTTTCAGACTGCATTTCTGCATGGATAAGGGAAACCTTGGGTACCAGTCGCGTGGATACGGGGGACCCATTAAATTCACTGTGCACGGTGCTACAGAAGCAAAACCTACTCATACTGAAAGGCAATAGGACCCAAAATTAAAATGTAGCAGACACACAATACCCTTGTAAAGAGTACCAAGGTTTAGGTAATGCTGGGGCACAGAGCTGGAAGGCACAACCCTGGGAATACCAATCCTTCGCCTACTAGGAAAACTTTGTGATGAAGATGCCTTCGGCTTTGAGCCGTGAGCACATGTGCTGCAATGTGCTAGTCCCCAGTGTCTTATTAGCGACCTAGGATGTATTCTCATTAGAGACCGCCTTATCCGTCTGCAGAAAGAATCCAATGGATGTCAGGTGTGGAAGGGAATAACACAGTCCCGTTCAAGAAAAAAATCCAGATTTTCCCATATACACACAAAGGAAAACATGAATTTCAACTTCCGATGGACAGCGCGAGGTATTCTGAATTTAAGAGAATCAGGTGACGGAGCGGAGGGAGAAAAAGCCAAGCACCATAACACTTGAGTGACTACAAATTCGATCCAAATAGCTAAGAACCTTAAGGAACTTTTTAGGTTCAGCAGTATGTGCGGGCAGCATTAATACGACGACAACAACAATGAGGCTCATTGTAATATTAGTGTTCTCTTCGAAAAATTAGGATATTTTTCCCAGTTCCACTTCGGTGGCATGCAATGTGCTGAATTTCCTGTTATCTGCCTACAAGTCAACTCTGACTTAGAGCAACTCCAGCCCAGGGTTTTCTCGGCCAGATGCAGTCCAACAAGGTTTGCCGTCGCTTTCTTCTAAAGCTGAGAGAGTGTGACTTGCCCAACGTGGGTTTACGGGACTGAGTGGGGACTTGGCCTCTCCGTTCTATAATCAAACCATTACACCGCATGGGCCCTCGGAAATAAACTGCCAACATTTCTAGGCACCGATAGCTGTGTGTTCTTGCCATCCCAAAATACCTTCGGAGACAGGCAGCGTGCCACAGGTAATAAATAAATTAATGACAGCCGCAAAGCAACCAGCTCTTCTAATTGATGTCTGTTACCCGACGACATGACATGCTATCAGAATCAGAGCAAAAATCTGACCCGGGAAGGAATTTAGTTGGTCTGAGGATTAAAAATGGTTGTCCATCATTTCAGAACGGCCCTTCCCATCATGTACTATCTGATCCTCAGTGGAGATACCATGGATTGGTACCCAAGGCCTTCTCAAAGCAAAGGAAAGGAAGTTCTCCACCCTCGTAGTTCTGAATAAAATGGTTTAAACACAACAAGTTCTTTAACCTCAGTCCATTTCCCTCAATACTGCCTCCACTGACCAGCAGCACTTCTCTAGGGCTTCGTACAGAGAATAACAGAATCCCAGAGTTGGAAGAACCATCCAGTCCAAGTCCCTGCCATGCTGGACGACATAATCAAAGCACGCCCGACAGATGGCCATCCAGCCTCTGCTTAAAAATCTCCAAAGAAGGAAACTCCTCACACTCCCAGGCAACGTATTCCACTGTCAAACTGCTCTTACCATCAAGAAGTTCTTCCTAATGTTTTAGGCAGGATCTTTGTTCTTGTAATTTGAAGCCACTGCTCCGTGTCCTAGTCTCTGGCGCAGCAGAAAACAAGCTTGCTCCATCATCCTTTCAAATATTTAAACACAACTATCATGTCCCTTCCTAACCTTCTCTTCTCCAAGCTAAACATACCCAGCTCCCTAAGCTGCTCCTCATAGGGCTTCCTGGTTTCCAAGCCTTCTACAATTTTGGTAACCCTCCTGTGGACACGTTTCCACTTGTCAATATCCTTCCTAAACCGCGGTGACCAGAACGGGACACCGGATTCCAGGAGCAGTCTGGCCAAAGCCATATTAAACACGATCACAATCAAATGCTACTACAAAAAATAGAGTTTGGGGACATTCTTTCCTTAGAGAAGATCTTCTCAACTTCTGTGTAGTGTTTTACAATAATCCGTGACTAAAGACCTGAGATGATCCCTGGCTTTTTAAGACTCCAGAGATTCCACCACCCACAGGGAGATCTCATCCCAAACCAATCGACTAAAGCGCACTTTCTAAATCTATGCGTTCTCTATAAAGCACTTAGTGGTTGCCTCTGACAGGCATCAGGACACACAGCTCCATTAGTCAACAAGTTCTGCCTAATTACAGGCCTCGGAGGACTAAAAATAAAATGAGGTTCAACAGGGTCATGACTAAGTTCCAAACAACAGCCGTGGATTTTGACCTTAATAACATGACAATCATTCCGCGTTCGTCGGTCCTGTCGGGCCTTCCACGGACCACTCCGTCTTCTGGAGCAGGTCCACAGCCTCTGGCTCCAGTTTCGGACTTCGTAGCGGACCTCACTTCTGAGTGAATCCGTCTTTTTCCAACCGTTGGTGTTGCCCATTCGTGGGTCAAAGATCCGGAGCAATGCTTAGCCGACGAAATAATGACAATACCCAATTCTACTCTCTGCTGGATGGTGCAAGAGTCATCTTCTTTAAATATGCACAGAATTACGGAATCATAGAAACGCAGAGTTGGAAGAGACCACCGTGGCCATTCAGTCCAACTCCATTCTGCCATGCAGGAACAAACACTCAGAGCCCCCCCAGCAAATGGCCATCCAGTCTCGGCTTAAAAACCTCCAAAGAAGGAGACTCCACCGCACTCCCTTGAGGGAGCGTATTCCACCGTCGAACGGCTCCAACTGTCCGGAAGTTCTTCCTGATGTTTAGGGGACTCCGCCACACTCCAAGGAGGCAGCCTATTCCACTGCTGGACGGCTCTGGCCGTCAGGAAGTTCTTCCCAAGGTTCAGGTGGAATCTCTTATCCCGCAGCTTGAATCCATTGCTCCGTGTCCTAGTTCCTGGAGCAGCAGAAAACAAGTTTGCTCCATCTTCAATTGGTAGCATCCAGTTAATAGTTGTGGAAGAGTGGACAGAGATGAACAAACGGAGGTTGAATCCAACGGCGGCGTTCCACCACTCTTCGGAAGAGTTGCGAGCCAACTCTGCATCAATGAAACTCGTCCTCTGTCTAGGGATTTCAAGTCTAGACTGTAAAATACTCCGATCTGCTTGCAAATCGAGAAGTATAAAAGTGTTCTAAACAAATAAAAAATAAGTACACTCTTCCGCTGACTATTGTTTGATTTCCAGGCAGAATTTAAAGTGTTGTTTTGGACTTTTATAGCCCTGTATGACTTGAATCTGGAAGGCTGTGTCTCCTACCACCTTGCCCAACTTATCTTCTGGAGAAGATCTTCAGATCTCCAGATCTTCTCTTCTGGAGAAGTTCTTTCAGTCCCACCATCATTACAGGTGCGTTTGGTGAGAACAGAGTCTTCTCAGTGGCTGCTCCCAACTTGTAGAATTCCCTCCCATGGGAGACTTGCCTGGCCCCCATCTACTCTCTTTCCTTTTCTTAATTATACAACGCAAAAGACACATTGTGATGACCAACGACCAACTACGACTCTGGAGATCAGGGTTGGATTCCTCGCTTGGCCATGGAAACTTACTGGGTGACCCTGGGCAGGTCACACACTCTCAGCCCCAGAAAACCCTCTGATGGGGTCACCTTAGGGTCACCAAAAGTTGGAAACGACTTGAAGGCACGCAACAACAACACAACATTTATTCAACTGTTGTAAAAATGGAAATATTTAATTTTAAATTTTTGTATGAAATAGGATTTTGGGCATATTTTGTTTTCTGTACGATGTGAGCTGCCTTGGGTCCCGTGCCAAAATAAAAATTAAATAAATATACCACCTAAATTCCCATTTCCCCAGGATGACAATGGGCCATTTTGACAATTTGTGCACAACGTAGAGCATCAATGACTGTCTTTCCCCAACACTAGCCTAATGTGTTTGTGTGCTAAAATTGTGTGTGTGTGGGCCAGAGGCTGTGTGATTACACCCACAGAGACAGTTTCCTGTGACAGATGGCATCTACATGTTTAAATTCACAAACCTATGAATTTAGTAAATAAAATAAAACTATTCAATAAAACTCAAGACAGAAAATAAGATGCTAGAAACGAACGAGGATTCAAAATCCAAGGAAAGCTCAGTGCTAAAATTCAAGTTTTCCTCTGACCCTCACTTCACTAGCCCTTCTTTTTGGAAAAGTTTCTTACTGTTGTCGTGTGTGATTTCAAGTCGTTTCCAACCTGTGGCAACCCTAAGGCAACCCTATCATGGGTTTTTCTGAGGTTGAGAGGGTGTGACACACTCAACATCACCTTGTGGGTTTTCATGGCCAAGTGGGGAATTGAACCCTGGTTTGCAGAATCGTAGTCCAAAACTCAAACCACTCCACCCCGCTTATATACATATATACTAATTTTCCTTTCCACTTGATCCTCTCCTCCCTACAACCACAGTCATAATGTAGCCAATTTGACATTTCAAAAGTTCCCATAGGTTACCACAAAGCCACCTTAGATCCCACCTTAGATGGGATCTAAGGTGGCTTTGTGGTCACCTATGGGAACTTTTGAAATAAACAACAAATCACACCCTTGCCCAATCTGAGACCCTTCACATGTTTTGGGTTACAATGCCCATGTCCCCAACCAGCATGGCCAGCAACAGCTACGGTGACTGGGGATGATGGGATTCAAACACATCTAGAACATACCAAGGTTGGAGATGAAAGGTCTACCGCCTAAGCTGCATCCATAATTCCTGAGCGATGTATTGACACTCACCCAAAATTGCAAGTTCTTCTCTTTCTTCTTCACCTGTACGTCTAGGATGCTGTTTGGTCCAAGGTAGTCTTCCATCAAACATCTCAGATATGCCTCTACCACTCAAGCGTGCCTCTACCACCTCCAGCTGGACATCTCCGAAAAGCTCAAGCTACACCACCTCAAATACCCAAGTTAATGGCTGTTGTATTACTGATGCTTCCAACACAACAGTGTTCTAGACACTCACAACCTACAATATTTCATTGCTAGTCTCTCCTTACGGGGTACACCCAACATCACCCAATCTCCAACATAGTCCCTTCTTGATCAATTTTACTTCTACTTTATGTCCCTCCAAGTTTCCCCCTTCGTTCCAGTTTCACTCCGTCCCTCACAATTTACAATTTCATTCACACCGGCACACAAACCGCTCCTATTTCCACAGGCCAAATCATAGGAACCCCAAATTTCTGAGCTGCACCCCATCCGGTGTTCCAAAAGCTTCCTTGCAATCTCTCCTTCCCACTCCAAACTTAAAAATGTGCACACTCCCCCCCCCCAAAAAAATTGAAAAAAGAAGAATCCATTGTCTTTGTACCTACAAACCTCGGCAGATTCAATCCGCACCTCTCCGCCCCACCAACCTTAAGCGATTAATATGATTATTCCTATTATTTTTGTCGTTATTTATATTCCGTCTTTTTCCCAGCTCCACAACTCAAGGTGGATAATTAAATTAAATTAAAAAGTGCTTAAAGTTCACATCGCTAACATAGAAAAACTGAATTGGATGCACGACGAGAAACCGTTGGGGCTGAGCTCCCATCAACCCCAACCAGCCACAGCCAGTGAATGATGGGAATGATGGGAGTTGCAGTCCAACAGCATCGGAAGAGCCGCAGGTTGTCCACCCGGATCCTACGACCTTAGGATCCCAGTCCCATCAGAGTTGCATTGCTTCCCCGTCTGCCCCATAACCACACAACTCAACCACTTGTCCTCAGGCTTCCAGAGAGACCCCAACATTTTACCACCACCCCCCAAAAAAACACTGCAGCCGCTTTGCATCTTCCCCCCGAAGCACCGTTAAGTCTCGATCCCACTTCCCCCAGTACGCGAAGCTGTCTTGGCACTCCTCAATTTGGGGTGATGTCCCCCGAGATGACAGCGAACCCCCAATCATTGTCTCCCCTTCCCCAAAATCTGGCAAACCTAGAACTGTTGCATCGCATCTCCCAGTTCCTTGCAATGCCCCCCAAAATGCACCCCTAAATCATTGCTCCTTGGGGGGGAAAAAAAAGTCTGGAGAACCCACAACAGCCACACCTCCACGCCTGCACCCCCTAATTTGTTGGAAACCCCCCCAAATGCTCCAACCATTCTGAGAACATGGGGTGCACCCCCTCAAGAATGCAATGCCCAGAAGAGATCCCACCTGTACCCCAAGTTGCCTCTGAGACCCCCAAGCTCCTCACCCCCTCACTTGCACCCCAAAAACCCTCCCAGACCCCAACAAAAGTCCCGACTGCACCCCCAAAAGTCCCAACTGCTCCACCTTCGCCCCCCCCACACCTCCGTCAAGCCGGGCCCCCCCCAAAATAAGCCCCAGGCAACCCCTCGCCCGGCTCTCCACTTGGGGGGCTCCCCCAAAGCCCCTGCCCCCCACTTCCTCCCCATCAGGAAGCGCCCCCCCACGGAAGCCCCGCCCCCACCCCGCACTGCCACCCCCGGGGAAGGGAGGAAGGGCCCCCCACTTTTCCTGGGGGGGTCCCCCTCCGTTGACACTCACACACACACTCACCTCCGCCATAGCCGAGTGCGAACGGCCGGGGGGGGGGGGTGTAGGAGAGCCCCGGATGTGGATCCGCTCGCTGATTGGCTGCCGCGCACGGGGAGAGGGAAGAGGGAGGGGGAGGAAGGAGAGGGGAAAGAGGGCCGGAGGGGGGACGGGGAGGAGAGGGGCAAGTGTGGGGGGGGGGAGGGAGAGGAGAGGGGGCGGAGGGGGGGAACGCGGGAGGGGAGAGAGAGGAAACCGGAAGGGGAGCCTTGGGGCGAGGCGGGGGGAGCGCTGAGGCAAAGTGTGAGGCGGACCTGAGGCGCAGGTGGGGAGAAACTGAGGTAAAAAGTGAGGGGAGAAGTCTGGGGAAGGCCGAGGGAAACAAGGGAGGGATTTGGGGCAAGAGCTGAGGTAAAAGGGGGAGGGAGAAGTCTGGGGTTGGCTGAGGGAAACAAGGGAGGGATTTGGGGCAAGAGCTGAGGTAAAAGGTGAGGGGGAGAGATTGGGGGCACGTGGGGTGAACCGTGAGGGGAAGGTATGAGGAGCAGGGAGGGGGAACTGGGGTACAAGGTAAGGGGAGATACCTGGGGGTGGCCGAGGGAAACAGAGAGAGATTTGGGGCAAGGGGGAAGAGCTGAGATAAATCGCGAGGGAGAGAAATGAGGGGCAGGAAGGGAGAACTGAGGTACAGTGTGAGGGGAGATACCTGGGGCCAGTGGGACCGCGGAGGGAGACGGAGAGAGATTTGAGGCAAGTGGGAAGAGCTGAGGTAAAAGGTGAGGGAGAGAGATTTGGGGAAGGGGGGAAACGCTGGGGTAGATCGTGAGGGGAAAGCGGGAAGGGGGGATCCTAAATGAAAATGTGAACATGAGGTGTGTACATGAGGTACATGAGGTAGGGAGGGAGTGCTGAGGTAGAAAGTGGGGTGGGTAGAATGGGTGGGATAAAAAGAACTGAGCCAAAAATGTGAGGGAGAGTTATCGGACGTGTCGGGAGAGATGGCGAGAGACAAGGCAAAAGTGCGGGCAATACGTGGGACAGGTGAGGCATCTCGAGGCAAAAGGCGAGGGAGGCATATGTAGGTCAGGCAGGGAGCACTGAGGTGGAATGTGGGGCAGATAGAGAAGGTGGAGACAAAATGCTGAGGGGTGGTATCTGGAGGAGATGAGAACTGCTCAGGAAAAACGTGAGAGCAGATACGGGGATCAGGCGAACTCAAAACTCCAGAGGTGGAACTTCGGACGATTCCCAGCGTTCCGCACCTTCAAGTGTGTTGCCTGGGACTGCGGAGTCTTATAGTCCACCAACATCTTGAGGGTGGCAGGATTCCCAGCCCTGCTTCAGGCTTTGATGATTTACTTGATTTTTTTTTTCCTGGAACGCTGGAACTCATCAGTTGGATCCAGTTGCAGCACAGCTCAAGACGACAGAGATATAACTCAGGAGGACGAAGGTGTCTCTGAGCACGGGCTCAGCCCAGGAATTTCTTTTACTCACGGCGCACAAATTGTTTCACAAGAAAGTCTCTTTTAATTCCATTTCCTAGCTGTCTTGATTATAGGCGTCTAGTTTCGGGCCGAGAAAAGCATTATGTTGTCTTGTCGCTATTATGAAAGTGTTGGAGCTAGAAACCCTTGTTGATTTCTTGTGAATCAAGCGGAAATGTACCAGTAGGTCTCAATCTATTTTCCACCCACCTCTAATCTATAAATCAGTGCGTCTCAAGTGACCTGAAGTGGAGAACAAGGATTTTTTTAAACAATGTGCCAGGGACTGATACCTTATCTGTGCCCATTTGCTACAGTTTTTTCATTCTTTCCCCAAACTTGAGATGGACCAGCAGTCGATGGCTCATAGACCAGCACCATGTCATAAAACAAAATTGAATTTGACAGATGTCTTGCCGAGCATTATTGATAATGTTTGGTAAATAAGCCTAAATACTCTGAGGCACCAGCTCCTGTCTGATCTTGGAAGCTAAGCAGGGTTAGGTCAGCCTGGTTAGGACACGGATGGGAGACTGCTAAGAAATACCAGGTGCTGTAGGCTGTATTTCAGAGGAAGGAACTGGCAAAAGTACTACTGAGTATTCTTGCCTAAGAAAACCCTATGGAGACAAGGCCTAGCAGCAAGGAGGAGGGCAGTGCATTTCCCTCAGGAACCCAACCTCTACGTTAATACCTGTGAATACAGATTAGATTGGGGAATATGAGGAAAAATTACAGGTACTGGACAAGACAGTTTGGGGAACGAGAGACACAAGATCTCAAATCTTTCTAACAAGTATTGCCTATGAGAAAATAAAATCCTGGGCAACGCCAGGTATATATGCTGGTTTACTATAATGAGAAGTGAGCATTTGCATTTTTTCTTATCCACAGGGCTTCCTAAGCAGATGTCAGGAAGCGAGGCTCATGTCATAAAGTACCTGCTGGATGTATTATTAGAAGAGATCAGATTGTGTCAGCCTAGGCATTGCTAGAGTTAAGTAGAGTGCTACAAAGTATTGAATGCCAGTTATTGATTGCCAATTATTGGTTGCAACAATGTAGATGGTTGAAGATTGTTTGTGTATTCCGATGTATCAAATGGTTAATCATTTTGTTGCCTTCTGGTACAATGTATTCAGTCAAGGGGAGAAGATCAGAGAGGGGAAAACAAAAGCACCAAGAGGGATTTTGAGAACTGGAAGTGTCTAAAGATAAGGGAAGAGAAATACATTCATAACTCTGAATACAGATTGCATTGGGGAATATTGTAACAGTTACAGGTACTGGGCAAGACAAGTTTGGTGAGTTCTTAAGAGGAAAATAAAATCCCAGGCAATGCCGGATATATACGCTAATGTTCAATAAAAAGGACAGTTAACCCATTCATACTGTCAAGGTAGAGGAGCTTTTCCCAAGCTGTAATAAAAAAGTTACATCCTCTGCCCAGGGCTGTGTTGGGCTCAACATTTTGTACAACCAACCAAGAAAATATTTCAAAATGATGACACACCATGCCCAGTTTATAGATCTGAGGGGTATGAGATCCTTTAATCAGTTTTCCAATCGGACCAAAGTCAAGAAGGAGCAACCTCTACATAACATGAGACATTTTGCCTCTTACTCTCACCGGACGGCTGATTTCAAGAATGCGAGAGCTAGGAACATATTGGAGAGCTGCCTTGGAAACGTTGTATGGATTGCGGGCATCCAGGGTGTAGACCCGAGGTTTGGAAAGTTGTTCAAACTTTTCAACTCCAGCAATGGGACCACGGAATATTTTTCTAGGTGGCTCTGCAAGGGCAAACCAAACAGAAAACAAGAGTTTGGGGGCAAGTTCCTAAAGAGGGAAACATTTAAGTAAGCCTTCCCCGTTTAGTCCAAGCGAATATTCTTTTCTTAGACCTTACAAAGGATGTATTTGTTTTTTGTGTTTAACTGATGTACATCACTTTGAAATTCTTGGATCTGACTGGTTTTTAATAGTCTGCTTAACTTGCTTACTTGTTATTGTCTAAGGAACATAATTTTTTTTAAAAAAATACACTGAGGTGCCTACATTCTTTCCCAGTCTAGTGGGTAGGAGGAGATAATTCAGAAATGACCTCTCTACTTTTTCTAATTGTCTCCTCCTCCCAACAAAAAAGTTAGCATTCTGTATCTCCGGAGAATCCTAGAGTTGGAAGAAGCCCCAGGGGCGATCCAGTCCAACCCCCTACTATGCAGGAACACCCATCAAAGCATTCACAACAGATGGCCATCCAGCCTCTGCTTAAAAACCTCCAAAGAAGGAGACTCCACCACACTCCATGGAGGCAGCATGTTCCACTGCCGGACAGCTCTGACCGTCAGGAGTTCTTCCTGAGTTTCAGATGGAGTCTCCTTTCCTGCAGCTTGAATCCATTGCTCCTTGTCCTAGTCTTCAGAGCAGCAGAAAACAAGCCCACTCCCTCCTCGACATAACATCCCTTCAAATATTTAAACATGGCTATCATGTGCCCTCTTCACCTTCTCTTCTGAGACTAAACATCCCCAGCTCCCTAAGCCGTTCCTCAGAGGGCTTCATGGCTTCCAGACCCTCCACCTTTTTGGTCGCCCTCCTCTGGACACGACCCAGCTTGTCAATATCCTTCTTGAATTGAGGTGCCCAGAACTGGACACAGTATCCCAAATGAGGTCTGACTAATGCAGAATAAAGTGATACCATTATCATTAATACTTAATTCTTTGCTTGTTTGCTAAAGAATTTTTTAAAAATTTGCACAAACTTTTCCCTCAAGTCTGCTGGTTTCTTTTCTGCAAAAGTTATACTATTTTGGTTGTGTAACAACCAACACTCAGAATATGTGCTCACTGCTAATGTATGTGTGCCCTTGTGGATGGAAAAGTGATTAAAATAAATACTTATTTTTAAGATTTCTTTCTGTTTTAGCTGTAAAAGCTCATAACATTTCTCCATGGGCCCCCATGAGGATGGTGTAGTTCCCCCAGGGTTCTGCAGATCGCAGGTTGAGAACTGCTAGTCTAGAAGTATGTCTTGCTGTTGAAGTTACTAACAGAGGACACTACCGGTTTGCCGGAAAAGTATGATGTGAACGCACATCTGAAGTGGTGCCCTGTCTTTGACCAGATAGAGAAACCTTTCAAGTTTGTCCTCCATGATGATTCCACCGTCGGCAGCTTTTCCTTGTGGGAACAGCTTCCCCGCTTGGCTGTGGAACAGGTATCTTGGGAATCATGTTAGCACACAGGCACTTGTGTTTGTATAGCTCTATTCCCATGTTTCTCGTCTGAAAATGGGAAGGTGCATTATTTAGTGAGCGGCATGGGACAGCACATCCCCACTCCAGAAGTTCCCTGAGGAGCTACAACAAGACTGGTGTGAAAAGCAAGTTCTGGCACGGTTAATGAGAAGGGTAGAAATGTGAGTTGCTTACTCTCCGAGGGAGACGGCACATGCCTTGGCTCAGCAAGGGCAATGATCCGCGGCGTGGGAACGGCTGACAGAGCTCCTCTACTCACCTAAAGACAAGGATGCAACACTCGTCCGTGAAAGGTCTTGGTATCCCCACCACTATTTCCACAGCAACCCGAAACAGACACAACCAAGGAAAGGAACTATGAAGATGGTGCCAACCAAATTTTATACCGTCGAGTTAATGATATACCCTGATGCTTTCCTGCATCAAGAAGAGCCATACTGGGCTAAGCTGCAAACCGGACGTTACTAATCCGCCATCCTACTTCTCACATTGGTCAGCCAGGGAAACGCACAACGAATGCAATAGCAGTTTCTCACTCAACATCTCCCATCCGTTCAACTGTTAATAGTCACATACTGCTTCTGAGCCGGGAGCCAACATTATGGTCGGTAGCCACTGATTTCCTTGTTTTTCATGAATTTGTCTATGATAATCTCCAAGTTAGTGACCAGCTCCACATTAGGAGGCCACAGATCCATCACTAAGCTATGCGCTAAGGTGTGTGAACACGTCTTCTGAATCTCCAAGATTCAGATTCACTGGATGGCCCCTTCATTGGCTTAGGGGAAAGGGAAAGAAAAATTTTATGTCTATGAGGTTCACTTTATTTCCACTTCCATTTATTTTATTAGACTAAATAAGAACATGCATAAAATAATTATAAAAATAACAATGATAGAGTAAGCTAGAGTGGATAAATTAACGAACTGGTTAACGCTAACCTACCTTCAAATATGGAAGCCTTTCATTTTATATGGGAAATCTAGATTCAGCGATAAAGCAAAGAGGGGCTTTGATATCTAGTATATACTCTTCTCAGAGTGAATATACATAAGGGAAAAATATTTGTACTTGCTAAACAACTGCAGTCATGAAGAGCGTGAAATCATAGGGAGGTGTGGAGGGGCAGGCATAAAAGTAATGTTTGGGGGTTGTTTTTGGTTAATGCTTTTGATTTTTTAATCTTTTGGCTTGTTTTTTGTCCCTTATTTCCTTCTTCGGTTCATTTGTATGTCAATGTGTGAAAATCAAAATAAATATAGAATTCGAAATAATAATAATACACGATTACAGCTACAGCTAAACGTCATGCAACGTACAGAGTACTAAGTATATTCAGCACACTGCATCTATATCAAAAACCCAAATACAAAAGCTAAGATTAAGATTTCAGACATAGTACATAACCTTCGGATATACCAAGATTACCTAAATTCCTAAATGATATATGCCTCTGTAAGATTCGCCTGTGTTCACCTTATTCCTTTTCCTGAAATCGTTCAGCTTTTCTGCAGTCTTCCTTTGGCGCACCTTAACTGTTCTCCCAGCTATTTTCCTGCTTTTGATCTATTTAAAGATCGCAGTGATCATCTTCACAATAGTGTGAGGTTGCTTGTAATGGACCTAAACAGCTTCCCAACGGGGATCAACAATAAGGTGATGCTGCATCTCGAATGCATGGAACCATTACTCGGTCACAATCGTACTTCAGCAAAGGAGAGAAGCCGGTGCAAGGCCAACGTACCATTGGAGTTCGGGGCCGGTTAATTTCCCAGAAAGATCGGGGCTGTGCCAGTTCTTTCAACCGGGGTGATGCTTCGGCTCTCAGAGCAGCACGTGTGACCGGCCACACGGCCGTGGGTCTGCATTTGGCGAAGAAAGGAAAAGAGCAGCAATTCATGGTAAATACACGACCCAAAGTATACGTCGTGATGATACTTGCGTTAGGCCCCTGAAAAGATGCAAAACACACCACGCTGGTTTTCAAAGAGATGTGCCTCAAGCAAACCAAACTGCTATATATTTGCATGCCAAGGTAGAAGATCTGTAACCATCCAACATGCAATAGTTTCAGCAACTTCTCAGGAAGGTTACTGTGTCGCGTGCTTTGCTCCAAATAAATGCCGCCTGTTTTCAACCTTCACATCTATCTACGTAAGGGCAAAACTAGTTCTGTTTGCCATTATGGATGCATCTCTCCGCCACTTGTTTCCAGGCTGGTTATCTTTTCCCTCACCTGTCTCCTTTGTAGCCGGCATTCACCTTCTTGGTTTGTGAGAGCTCTTCCTGCCTGGAGGTTAAGACTGTAAAAGAAGGACGGAGAAGGGAGAATCAGAGCTGAAGCAACCCAACAGACGGCCATCCAGCTTTAAATTCCTCAATTGGAAGAAAGGGGATCACTTTCTGGGCTAATCCATTCCACTGTCAAACATCTCTCGCTATCCGGCAGTTCCTGCTAATGTTTATTCGGAATCTCATTTCCTGTTACTCGAATCCGCTGGTTCGGATTTTCAGGAGTAGCAGAAAACAAGCTCACTCCATCTTCTAACATGACTGCCGTTGCGGTCCTTTCTGACGTCCGGTGACCCTAAACTAACTTATCGTAGGGGTTTCTCTGCAAGATTTCTTCCGAGGAGATTTGCCATTGCCTTCCTCTGAGGCTGAGAGTGTGTGACTTGCCCAAGTCACCCCATGGGTTTCCTTGCCTGAGCAAGGAACTGAACCCTGGTCTCTAGTCCAACATTCAAACCACTGCACTGTCTCATTCTACAGTTCTTCATATTTTAAAGGAATCCTATATTTTCTCAGCCTTCTCAGCTCAAGCCAATTCCAGCAACTCTGCTTTATTGATTTTGTTTGCCAGATCTTTGATCAGCTTGGTCACTTTCCTCATTCCAGTTTGTCCATGTCCTTCTGGCGTCTGGAACTGGACACGGTGTCTCCCCCGTAAGCGGCACTTCGTGCCTTCAAGTCATTTCTGACTTGAAATGTCAGAAAGTAAACCTGTCACAGGGGTTCTTTTTCAGGGCAAGATTTGGTCAGAGGAGGGTTGCCTTGGCTTTGAGGCTGAGAGAATGTGACTTGCCCAGAATCACCTAGTATCTGCACAGGGATTTGAATCGTACTCTCCAAAAGCCTTTAATAAATAAATATTTGAATATTTAAATCTAAAGTTAAACATTTAAATCTTGAGTTAAGTCTGGGGGGTGGTCCCCAGTAACAAATTATATTTACAGGGGATTTCCGGTAAAGACATGGTTAAGAGCTACTGCTATAAACCATAACCAGAATTCTCAACAACTTACCCGGTACAGTGAATTTAAGCTGCTCTTTGGGGATTTTATCTACCCAGTAGACAGTAGGCCTACAGAAAAGGACAGAGAGGGCCCAATGATGAATCATAACATATCTTCATTCTGATTTCCACTGTATCTACTCTTCTGTTTCCCCACCCATCCCAAGAGGAGACCTGTATTAGTGCCTGAAAAGTTGCATTTCCAAAAAATAATTTATTCCACGCACACTGTCTAAGACAGAGATGGGAATCCGGTAACCTCCAACATTTCACAAACACGGAGAAGTGTTCCTTCAAATATCAATTATAGCAACAACCACAACAACTCAAACCATCTCAAAATGATATATATATAGGTCGAGGATCCCAAATCTGAAAATCCAGAAGGCGTCTAAGTCTGAAACTTTTTGAGTCAGGAATGATCGTGACGCCAGACAACCACAGATTGCCCACGTCGGTGGCTGAGACAGTGGCACCTCTGCTTTCTGGTGCTTCAACATACACAAACTTTGTTTCATGAACAAAATTGTTGAGAATATTGTATACAACCACCTGCAGGCTCTGTGTATATGATAAAACATGCATGACTTTCACATTTAGAATTTGGTCTATTGGTAGACTTCAATATTTAGACTTGAATATTTAAGAATAGACTTTGGTCTATTATTATGTTTATCGTCGTCATCTTTATTTATACCTCACTTTTTTCCCAAGCTGGGACTCAAAGCGGCTTACAAAACCCATCGAATACGAACGTTAAAACGTAATTAAATAATCAAAAAAGAATTAAAGCAATGTTAAAATACATAAAAACACATCAACAACACAGTATTCCACGCGTTCTATCAGACAGGCCACACACATCTGCAAATATTAAAAAAAAATCCAAAATATTTTAAATATTTGCATAGCTATATGCAATACATCCAAAACACGTCTGGTCCCAAGCACTTCAGATTAGGAATAGCCAACCTGTACGAAGAAAATGTGTCCAATGAATACCAAACCACGTTCTTCTTACCTGCAGAAAATGACCTGGTGGTTAACTTTTGGCTGGGCGAGAATACTGGTTCGGTCTTGTTTCTGGTTCCATTCTGGAAGCATCAGTGGCTCAAGTAACCGATTTCAGAGCCGTACTGGGTCAAACTGCAAAATAGATTCCCGAGCAAGGATTGGACTGCCTGGCAGAAATGATAGATATCTTGCAATGCCCCAGGGATAGGTAGTACATGCAGGATTGGGGAAAATGGGCAGAATGATTAAAGAAAATTGAGGGATTTTGTAGTCGGCGGTTGCTGTAGCCCAAATTCCTGCAGAAGAAAGAAAGAAAGGAGGCAGGGAGGCAAGGAAGGAAGGAAAAGTATGGTAGAATACTGCTCATGATCAGCACCTTGGAGAGCTCTTTTAAAGACTGAAATAAAACCCGGGGCAGATCCAACATCCCACTGACATGGAATCCATCAGTTGCCTCACATTTTCACATTCTGGAGGCTTCTCCTTCTCCACTGTTAAGTTCTCCTCACCCTCAGAATTTTTTAAAAACATACCTGCACAGATCTCGGGGTTTGCCCCATATGGAAGAATTGTAGGGTTGGAAGGCAGGTCATAGGTCCTGGCATATAAGATTCATTTTTCCCCAAAAAAATACTGTTTGAAAATGAGATGCATCTTATACGCTGGTGCGTCTTACACACCAGTATTTGTAGTATTTGTCTTATACACAGATGTGTCTTATACGCCGGCAAATATGGTAATTTAGACCGACGTTAAACCCGCAAATGTGGAGGGCCAATTATATATGTAGTTTGACCTGTCCTGCATTCTTTAACTTTCATCCCTTGGGTAGGCAGGTATAGAAGATCTTTGCCCGCAGTCATCATGGAAGGAAGAGTTAACTGCGTGTACTTTCCGTATGTGGAATTATATTATCATCAAAATAATTTAAGAAACAATACCAACCATCGCCACTTGGGGCCGCCCCTGTCCTAAATTTACACCAAGTGCTATTTATGTTTAAAAGGAAAACTTTGGCCAGAAAGCAGAGATGAAGTCAGATCCGTAGTTTAAAATGCTTTTGCAAGATGCAGTCTCTTAAAATACCAATGTAACCCTGCACCAGAATTGCAGATCATAATTTATCCCACGCTGGAAAAAAAAATTAAGCAGAGAAATTCAGATTTACGTTCAGTGTCCTCAGGTTGTTATACAAGCAAACCACCAAAAAGACTGTAACCTTCTGGTCCCCAGTTCCGTCTTCCCAAACTCAAGGTCTGACAAAGGAAGAATCTTGCCTGAAATACAAGAAAGCTGTTATGAGAGGATGTCAACAACTTTGGACTAGACCAGAATGGTAAAAGGTTTGGAAACCATGAAGCCCTATGAAGAGCGGCTTAGAGAACTGGGTATGTTCAGCCTGGAAAAGAGAAGGTTATGAGGTGACATATGCATGTTGAAATATTTAAAGACGGCGCAAGCTTGTTTTCTGCTGTTCCAGAGACTAGGACACGGGGCAATGGATTCAAACTACACAGAAAGAGATTCCACCTAAGCACTAGGAAGAATTTCCTGAGCTGTTTGACAGTGGAAGATGCTTCTGCTTTGGAGTGTGGTGGAGTCTCCTTCTTTGGAGGTTTTTAAAGGGTGGATGGCCACCTGTGGGGAGCACTTTGGTTGCGTCTTCCCGCATGGTAGAACGGGGCTGGACTGGATGGCCCTTTGGGGTCTCTTCCAGCTCCAGAATTTTATGATTCCCCAGTGTCTGAAAATGTATCGTTCATCTGAAAACCTGGACAGAAAATGTAGATCTATATGGGTTTATTATCTGACACAACATTAAGGCAGCTTCCAGTGGTGTCTTGGGACCTGAATGCCACCGGGGGTGAGGGATCTGTTCTGGGCTTTAGTCTGAACTGCAAAGGGGCTATCCAAAGCTGAAGAACCCTGCCCCCCAAAATGGATTCAGATAATTCCTTTAAAGTTTGGGTTAAACTCCAGGGTGGCTTCAATGTCCCACTGGGATCAGAGCTCTCAGCTGCCACAGCCAACGTTCTGATCTTCTCCTGGTCCTCACCCCAACTTTGGTTCCTTTCTGTGCTCCCCTTTGCTGCCACCCACCCCCCAATACCTGTCCTCTCTTCTCCCTGGCTCAACAGAACACATCCATGCAAGCAGCCGTCGCCATGGGGACCGTAGCCGCGTCTCCCGTTGCCAAGGGAACCCCCATTGGACCAAATACCTCGGCAACATCACTCTGAGAACGGCTGAAGGGATGCAAGAACAGGGGATAAACATACGGTACTATATCTAAAGAAGAAAAACGAAATGCACAAATAGGAGATGGGCGACAGACTCTAAAGGGCTTCGGAGACCGCACGCCAAACACGAGTCAACATCATCCATGCAATTTTGGGTTGCATCAAGACGAGCGTAGTGTTCAGATCAAAGAAAGCGGCTTTGGTCAGGCCTCACCTGGAATCCGGTGTCCAGTTCTGGGTACCACAGTGCAGGCAGAATACTGACAAGCTGGAACCTGTCCCGAGAAAGTGTCGGGATGCGTAGCGCCTCTCGTAGATACGCAGCCATATAGGTTATAGAATAGATTCGACAGATCAGATGGGGATGGTTGTTTGAAACGCGAGTACATATCCGTCCTTTAAAGCGACCTGCAACTCTGTGTCTTATGGGAACTCTGAAAGTACAGTCTGCCCTCCACATTTGCGGGATTCATTTTTGCGGGTTCGATTATTCGCGGATTATTTGCTGTCCCCTCTGCTGCCTCCCTGTGCCGTTTTTAATAGGGACCGTAAGCCTCGTCAGGCTGACAAACTGCAAAGGAGGCTTGTAAGCCCCTCTTAAAAATGGTGTGGGGCAGCAGTGGGGGTAGCACCAGGCCTACCAGCCCCCCACTTCCGCCTTAGGAAGGAACCCTGATGCCTCAAAGGAATCCAGGGTGGGTTGAATATATCCTACTTTTTTGTGTGTTAAATTTGGTTTAGAGTTATTCACAGTTTTTCCACTTTCACGGGGGTCCTGTGCCCCTAACCCTCGCAAATGGGGAGGGAGCACTGAATCTCAAAGCTCCCAATGGCTTATTGCTTGTCCTGTTCAATGTCACTTTGTATCTGGCAAGAGAGAAGACAAACAAAATGGGGGAATGCAGAGTAGCAGGAAGGTGTTACGGGAACAAATTGTGCAAAGATAAGGGAACAGGAACAGGCTGCAGCTCCCAGGATGAAAGATAAGTAAATAAGGGAAGACATGGGAAAATGTTTGTGCCGATGGGGTGGCTTCACTTTTCATCAGCCGTGGAAACCCACCGGGTGACTTTGAGGGTGTCACACACTCTCAGCCTCAGAAAAGCCCCTGTTAGGTTCTCATTAGGTTTGCCAGAAGTTGGAAACAACTTACAGATGCACAAACAACATTCAGAGCAAAGGACTGTGAAGAAAGCAAATAGAAGAATTCTACGTGCAAATGAATTTCAGTGTCTCACTGTCTATAATGCTAGAAATGTGGGAGTTGAAGGAAAATTGAAGGACTTTTTGAGCAATAAGCAAAGAATAGAATGATTTGTAGATATGGTTACAATAACCCAACAGTGCTGTAAGGCTTTGCGCTTTGGACTACAACCCTGGAGGCCAGGGTTCAATTGTCTGCTCAGCCATGGAAACCCATTCAATGACCCTGGGCATGTCACACACTCTCAGCCGCAAAACCCCCCACGACAGGTTGGCCTTATGATCGTCTTAAGTTGGAAACAATTTGAAGCGACACAACAACGAAGTATACATGCAAGAAATGCTAGAAAAATTAATGGATATCACATGGAAAAGGCAGCTCAACGTGGATGAAAACACACCTTGCAAACTAACATACGGAAATAACAAATGCAAAAAAAGGTTCTTGTGAAAATACATCCTGCACTTCTGGCAAGTCTGTGATTGTGAGGCTTTAAGCCACAAATTGGAACCGCAAGACTTCATTATCCTAGCATTCGGGCGCTCTTTTTTAAAATTATTATTCCTTTCCCATAACCTCAGCTCTGGAGTCAAAAGGCTCCCTGCTCTCCCTCTCCGTGCTGAATATTCATCAAGCCGAGATGAATATTCAGATAAGGAATTTGCCGGCGCAGAAAGCTTCGGCAGGGAATTCATTAAACCAATGAAGCACCGAGCCGAAATGGATGATGACAGCCGGCTGGGGCAAAAAAAATCCACAGGTAGCTCATGTAGATACTGAGATAAACCCCCGGCCGAGGAAGACTTCCCAGGGTAAACGTCTGCTTGCTTGGAGGAATGGCAGCAGGAGCTGTTTGGTTCACATTGCATTAGTTAATTTTCCATGAACTCAACTCTCTTCTCCTTCTCCCCTTATTACTGTTACCACCATCATTAGTATTTATACCCCACCTGTTTCCAAGACTCAAAGCAGCTTACAAATTCAAAAGGATTACTACCTAGTTAAAAATACACCAAAAGGCAGCATTAAGATACCGTCAGGCTTCTGTGTTTGAATCATAGAAACACAGAGTTGGAAGAGACCACCACGGCCATCGAGTCCAACTCCATTCTGCCATGCAGGAACAAACACTCAAAGCACCCCCAGCAAATGGCCATCCAGCCTGTGCTTAAAAACCTCCAAAGAAGGAGACTCCACCACACTCCATGGAGGCAGCAGATTCCACCGTCAAACAGCTCTGACTGTCAGGAAGTGATGTTTAGGTGAAATCGCTTTTCCTGTAGTTTGGATCCATTGCTCCGTGTCCTAGTTTCCGGAGCAGCGGAAAACAAGCTTGCTCCATCTCCACCATGACATCCCCTCCAATATTTAAACGTTGCTATCATGTCTCCTCTTAACCTTCCTTTTTGTCAGGCTAAACATGCCTAACTCTCTAAGCCTATAGGGCATTGCTTCCAGGCCCTTCAACATTTTGGTCGGGTTTCCCAGGGGATAGGGCTGCAGGACCCCTGCAAAAGTGGAGACATTGCAAATATCAATGTTTTTGGAAGGGGGCAAGGCATGGTGGAGACTGTTCAGGAAAAGGGGTGGATTGGCACAGTGGCCCTATATTTCCTCTCTCTTGCCCATCTCCTTCCGTGAGTGTAGGAGAAATTGGGCTCCAAGCCATCCTTAGGTAGCCACGCAGAGGCTGGTGAAGGAGGAGGAGGACCAGAGATGGGTTTTTAAAATATAAAAATACGATTCTTAGAGCTGGAAGGAGCCACAAGGTCCATTGCGCCCAACCGCCTCCCCACAGAGGAGTACACAACTACTGCATGCCTGAAAGATGCCCATCCAACTTCATTTAATATTTCAATATTCTCAGCCCGGATGGAATCAATCTTGCTCAAAGCCCTTTTATTTCTCTCTCTAAAAAGGGCAAATGCTACTGCCTTGGGGAGATTCATTTCCTCTTTAATCAAAGGGCTTATCATCATCTCTAACTGAACCTCTTTAGAAATTAGCCTATCAGCAGTTCATTCTGGCAGTTTTTCACTGGGCCACCAAGGGGCGCCATCCATTCTTCTTAAAATCGACGCTGCCAAACTGTGTTCCAGAAGATGGCGCTGTTGTGATGAGCATGGAGAAGGCGGCCTGTTCTATGCAATTTTCCCACCACTGAGACAAAATTCATTTTAATCCCCCCTTCACCCCCAACAATTTCGGCAGCATGTCAAGCCTCAATCTCTTTTTCATTAATTTTTTTGACACCGGCGTTTGGCAAAATAAAAACTGCTTCTTTCTTTATATTGCCCCACACCAGCTCTTACAATTAGTTTCACTTGCAGACGTGTGATCCTATTGACAAGATAGCTTGCCCACAGATTGGATGGAACCACCCATGCGACTGTAAAAGGTGCACCGTCCTGACTTGCAACCATCAACATCATTGTACAGCTAGAGCTGTGACACTGACCCTTTCGTTGTGCCAACCCTGATTGGTTGGGATCACCAGCCAACCCTGATTGGTTGGGATCCCAACCAATGCAACAACCCACCTTGGACTCATTTGAGTTACTATATACCATGGTTAAGAATAGGACTATAACATTAGCCTCTCCACTGTGTGGTCACTGATCATTTGGCATCAGCAATGTGACAACTCAGGAATACTTTGTCTATTTTGGCCTTATTCAAGTCATTAGATAGGAGTGGGCAGCTGTGGAAGGGTCTGGGAGACGTTTTTATGCCCTGAAATATTCTAGATGCTGCACGGGAAAAAGAAACAAAAGCCCAAAGTGCTGAGAAGTCTACTTCTGGTCCATAAAAACTCATTTGTTTTAATGTTGAACGGTACAGGGAGGCCTTGCAACCTATTTAAAAGGCAAACAATTGTGCCTGGAGGCTTCAAGGAAGACCAGTTCAAAGAGTGGCTACAAGGAGAGGTCACTTAAGGGATTCTCTAAGTGCAGAGTACCACAGAGACATCCTTGAGGGTTGCATGTGGCCCCCGCTCCCCACCCTTGTAATATAGATGGTTGGCTACAGGTTGGCATGATATCTAATCCATTCATGGTGTGATCCCTGATTGGTTGAGCCCACCCATGTCCTTAATAATCTAGGCAGGAAACAAAATCACCAGCTAAGAATAAACATATTGCAGAACACGCATGAAAACAGGAGGGAACGTGTGTATCATATATTAATGCATCTAAGACCTGGAGGAGACGAGGAGGGGAAAACCTGCTTCTTTACCCCAGGAATTTTATCTTGAAAATCCACCCCAAAGAAAGTCAGGGAAATTTCTTGCTTTTTCAACAAAACACTCTCTTTCAGAGTGAGAACACGGAGGAGAGAAGTCTAAATCACTCCGAAAGGTGTTGGAAATATGTCTGCCCCACCAGCCAAGCTTCCCCATCCCTGGCAAACAGACACGCTAAAGCTAAGCCACTTCTGAGCGGAGGTTAATGCAGCAATGAACAAACGCCAGGCGCCGATAGCCTTACTGGGGTACATAAAAGACAGAGCTCTAAGACACTCTTATATGCAGCGAGGGAGCACATTTAATTAGGCATGGAATTGAATTCTTGCAACAACAAAAAAAGCACAGAAGCACACAATGCCAGGTACAGGAACAACCAGTGCTGGAAAACAGTATTTCCAGATATTGTGGTCAAATAGGTGGGGGTGTAGAAGAGGGAACGGAACCCTTTAACTTGTCTCTACTCAGCCCCTTCCCCCCCCAAAAAAACTTATCAGAGCATCCCCAAAACTGGAATAGCAGAGAAGGCAGAGGTTTGCATCTACATGAATTGGTGGGGCAGTCAAATATTGGTCCAAAGCAGGTGGTGGAAGACATTATGGAAGACTTTTTCCCCCCCTAACAATACAGTTCCTCCATCAGGCATGCCCACACTAGAACCACCCAAAAAAATCTGGGCATGAAAAGGTACCTTTAGCAGACTCCCAACAAGACAACTCCTGCAAGCACACCTTGCTCTGAGAAGAGCTGGAGAGCAACTGAGGCCTTTTATACCCCTGGGCCAAGACCAGCCCCCTTCCAGGCTCCGCCCCTTCCCACAGAGTGAGAAGCCTTAAAGAGACAGGCCTTTGACAGGGAGCCTAAAACGTCTTCTAATGGCTCATAACAGGCAGGCTGCAGGTGCCAGAACACGGACTCTAAGGATCATGGAGTTCTTAAAGGAGAAGAGAGTGTTGTGCCATCGCTTCCCTTGACCTAGATGTTATACTCCTATTGATGCAGCCTAGAATTGCATTGGCCTTTCTAGCTGCTGCATCACACTGTTGACTCAAGTTCAGCTTGTTTTCCGCTAGATCTTTTCCACACGTACTGTGTTTCACATGCTAGTTTACATTCAGGCTGAGTTAGGAACAGGGCATCCTTGTGGCGGGGAGCAGGAGACATAATTAAGGCATCACCCTGCCAAATAAGACTTCTGCCATTCCCAATAGCATTTTCTATCCCAAATTTCTAGCATTGTGGTAACTAAAACCTGCAATTGAACATTTATAAATGGTTTAAGCATTCAAGGCAAGAAAGCCGGCATGGTGTAACTCTAGAGACCAGAGTTCGATTCCCCACTCGGCCATGGAAACCCACTGGATGTGTCACACACTCTCAGCCCCGGGAAACCCCATGATAGGTTCTCCTTAGGGTCACCGTAAGTCGGAAACAACTCGAAGGCACACAACGACAACATTCAAGGCAAAGGAATGTGAACAAAGCAAATAGAAGAATTCTGTGTGCAAATTATTTTCAGCATCTCACTCTCTCTAATGCTGGAAATGTGAGAGGTGAAGGAAACTTTCACAGAGGGAGACTAGAGCTCTCTTTTGGGGGCAGTAAGGCCTTCATTATGCCCCCACAGCTGCATCCTTGCCGGAAGGAGAACAGACGGAGTGTTTTTATTCCAGAAGAGCGCTCTGCTGTTCCGGTGTGGGGGTGAAATGAGCACCCGGTGCTTTTGAAGACGGAGAAGGCATCGCCCCAGCGCTATCAGACGGCATCCGTCTTTTGTCACAGTCACAACGGCCACAGGGCCGGCGCTTCCCAATCAAAGCACTACGAAGCTCGGAAAACACCAAAGAGGATAGAGTGGGAGTGACCGTTTTAAAGCACACAACAACCGGCAGGAAAATAATGGCTCTCATTTCATTCTGGGAATTATCTGGACACACGTGCACATAACTCTCTCCCTTCTTTTTTTAGTCGTTTGGGCTCCTGCCAGCTTTTGGCCAAGGGTCCGGCCATCTCACCAAAGGCTTGACTACTCCAGCATGCCTGGTGTGGGGCGGCCTTTGAAAACTGTTCCCTTGCAAAGCTGGGACTTCTCGTGTGTCTGGTCAAGGGACTCATTTTGCTAACTCTGAAAATAAAGAGGAGCTTTAGGTACTGCCAGTTTGCTCTTGGATATCGTTGAAAAAGTTAAGAGTTTTTTTTTGTACCAGTGACAGATGATAGATAGATAGATAGATAGATAGATAGATAGATAGACAGACAGACAGACAGACAGACAGACCACTCTGTTTTATTATTATTATTTTCTCCAAAGACCATTAAATACTAGAGGGAAATGAGAACGAGTGTTAAAAAGAACATTTTTTGTCTTTTTTCTTGTCCTTTTCTTTAAACTCAAGAGTTACACATTTGAAAACAACAAATTACTAAACAAATTATCTATCTATCTATCTATCTACCTACCTATCTATCTATCTGGCCTTCCCTATGGAAGATGGAATGCTAAAGCCAGGCCTGTAAATGCACAAATGCAAACATATAAACATGCAAAAACAAAGTCCATCCGCTGCGTGTTGCAACAAACCCCCAGGTAGTTGGTGGGGTATAGTTTTGGGCCCTTCCAGTGCCAGCTTATTCGTAGTCCTTACGCTTATTCCAAGTTTTAAGACTTTTAAGACTTTAATGGCCTAGTAGGAAGCTTTTTGGATGGCCGCCCACTTCTTTATGAATCTAACTAACGGTGATGGCAGGCTTCGTGTCGGAAGAACCTACCCTAATTTGCTGGACGTGTTTCTTTGGTAATGGATTCTCTGGCTACCTGTTCACCTGTGAATGGAAATTCCCCTTCTTGGAGAGAAAAAAAACCACACTTGTAGAGGGGTACCATCCCTGAAAGAAAAAGGACCACCGTGCCAAGTTAGTAGATTGGGGTAGGTCATGCCCAGCTGATGAGGCTCATATTGGTAGCATCCTTGGGGGAAAAAAAGACTAGACCTCCAAGTTAGTAGATCGGGATAGACTGTGCACAATTCATAGAATCGTAGAGTTGGAAGAGACCCCAGGGGCCATCCCGTCCAACCCCCTACCATGCAGGAACACACATCAAAGAACCCCAGCAAATGGCCATCCAGCCTCTGTTTAAAAACTTCCAAAGAAGGAGACTCCGCCACACTCCACGGAGGCAACCTATTCCACTGCTGGACGGCTCTGACCGTCAGGAAGTTCTTCCTGAGGTTCAGGGGGAATCCCTTATCCTGCAGCTTGAATCCATTGCTCCTTGTCCTAGTCTCTGGAGCAGCAGAAAAGAAGCTTGCTCCATTCAACACGACATCCTTTCAAATATTTAAACACGGCTGTCATGTCCCCTTTCAACCTTCTCTCCTGCAGACTAAACGTCCCCAGCTCCCTAAGACGCTCCTCACAGGGCTTCGTGGCTTCCAGACCTTCCCCCATTTGGGTCGCCCTCCTCTGGACACCCTCCAGCTTGTCAATATCCTTTTTGAAATGAGGTGCCTTCCTAATCTGTGATTTCTCCTCTGCAAAAAAAATATCTTCGATGTTCAGCATGAGCTACAGATTTCTCTTTTCTCCTTCCTAACATCTGACGGCCTGAAAGTCCTCTTCCGGCTCCCTGTCTCTGCAAATCGGAGTCGTCGGTGTTTCGCGTCAAGTCGGCAAAGCGTAAAATATTAATTGGGCTACAAAGATGTTGTTTAACGGGAATTAAGCTGACAGGCCAAGAAGCAGGGCCTCCCGCAGCTTCTCTCGTCTTGCCTAACTGTTCCCACCCTCGCTGGAGACCGTAAGACTTCGACTTTGGCCGGATCATTATCATCATCCAGAAAGAAAGAAAGAAAGAAAGAACTCTAACATTTGGAAAGGCTCCTTTAAAGTTCGGACTGCAACCCGGAATAAATTTGCCTCCGTCCTGACACCGAACGCCGCCCCTTCTGCATCCAACTTGAAACGAATTGCGGGGGGGGGGGGGATATTGTCGGATTTCGTGGCGACAGTAGCTCAGCAGCAGTGCCTTGGTTAATTTTCTGTTTCTTTTGCACCCAGACAGGGAGGGTGATGGGGATTTTGGAGCGAAAAACAGCTGTGCGCCAGACAAAGCAACACAACCTTTCTCTCCCCGTGACCGCAAACACAACAAAAACAACCCGAAAGACAGAGAAAGAAAGAGAAAAAAAGGACCGGGTGAGCACATAAGACTGGGGGTGGAAGCCGGCTGCCATCTGGAGTACCTGTTAACCTTTCCATCTCGTCCACCTGTATTTTTATCGTTCAGAGTCTTGGCTGGAACACACACGCATACACACACACGGGCTCTCCAGCACGGAGAAAAGTTTCGTCCGGTTTCTCGTTCCCATGGCAACGAGTCATTTACTTCCCTTGGAAGTTCAACCCGGCGTCTGGGTTCGGAAGCCGCTTCAAAGGCCCCGTTGCTCAAAACCTCAGCTTGAGCGGCTGTAAGAAGCCCTCCCCGGCTACCGCGAGAAAAGAGATGATAACATGGAAAAGGATGCACTAGGCTTAGAATTATGGAGCCGAAAGAGACCCCAAGGGTCGTCCAGTCCAACCCCGTTCTGCCGTCAAAGCACTCCCGACAGACGGCAGTCCAGCCTCTGTTAAAAACCTCCAAAGGAGGAGACGCTACAATACTTCCAGGCAGACTATTCCACCGTCAAATAGCTCTTGCAGTTTTTTGGAAAAGCAAAGTTCGTAATGTTTAGGATGAATCTCTTCTCTCGTCGTTTGAATCCATTGGCTCACGTCCTAATCTCTGGAAGAGGAGAAAACAAGCTGGCTCCATCTTCGACACGAGCTCCCTTGAGACATTTAAAGAAAACTATCATGTCACTAAAGAAACAGCATGATGTAGTGGTGGGAGCGTTGGATTACGGCCCTAGAAACTAGCGTTTGATTCCCTGCTTAGCCATGGAAAACCCCTGGTACCTTGGGTATATCAAATTCACTCAGCCTCCCAAAATCCTGTGATAGGTTCACTTTAGGAAGTTTCCGTGATAGATTCACTCAGGAAGTTCTTCCTGACGTTCAAGTGGAATCTCCTTTCCTGCAGCTGGAATCCATTGCTCCTTGTCCTGGTCTCTGGAGCAGCGGAAAACAAGCCCGTTCCCTCCTCGATATGATATCCCTTCAAATATGTAAACATGGCTCTCATGTCCCCTCTTAACCTTCTCTTCTGCAGACTAAACATCTCTAGCTCCCCAAGCCGCTCCTCATAGGGCTTCATGGCTTCCAGACCTGTCACCATTTTTGGTCCGCCCTCCTTTGGACACGCTCCGGCATGTCAATATCCTCCTTGAATCGAGGTGCCCAGAACTGGACGCAGGATTCCAGATGAGGTCTGATCAAAGCCGAACAGAATTGTACTATTACTTTCCTTGATCTGGATACCATACTTCCATTGATACAACCAAGAATTGGGTTGGCTTTCTGTAAAGTCAGCGCCTTGGGAAAAATTGGAATTTTGGAAGAGGCGTAAGCCTGGAGAATTGACCAGTGGGCCTTGCACGGGAGTAAAAGTGTGTACCCCTATATAATAACCCAGCATGGGTTGTAAATTGTTCACTCTGGCAACCGTTGTAAGCTAAGTATCTTGCACCTCGTCAAACGCAATGGGAGAAAAACTGTGTGTTTTCTCGAGAGTAATGGAGTAGCTGGACACAACATCCACAGAGGCAAGCAAAAAGGACTTAGACTGTCCAGTGGGAAGTATTGCAAGGCTAAATCCAAGAGGCAAGAACAACACTGGTGCAAGCTTATGAATACCTCCATTCTGGGCTCTGTAATAATTGTGCGGGGTAGGAAAATGCCCCCTTTCCTGACCTTTATAGCATTTTCATTAATTCTGCCCTTCTCTCAGTGTCTCTTCCTCTCCCTCATATGCGCGCACGCGCGCGCGCACACACACGTACTGTGGTTGCCGGCTTCTACCAATTATCCCTCTTCGGCAAACCCTCTGCCAAATAATGTCGCTGCTAATTGGATGCCGTAAAGCTATTTACGAGGTAATTAAAATTCCATGAATAGGGAAAGTAGATCCTCCGGCAGCCAGCCAGAAAAGTGGCAAGCTCAGCCAAGGGGCTGCATCGGAAAGGTCAAAAGGCCGGCCTCATGATCATCGCCGGATAATCTCCGGATTTGGTTTGGTGCTTAAGGGACCGAGAAGCACAGCTGGCCTTTTCTTTCTCACTGCTCCCTCCTTCTGCCTTCTCTGCCTAGTCGCTGGGTTGTCACTCCTTAGCACACAGCTCCACCGTTATCTGCCAATTTCTGGCAGATTCTGCCCACTATCACCCACTACCCAATCCCCTATTGATTGGGAACACGGTCATCCACCCAATCGCCACTCGTCAGGCAGCAGCTGCTGCAAGCAACAGAGCTCAGTTCCCCTATTGCTTGGGAACATCCTGACCCACTCAGTTCCCACTTATCCGGCAGCAGCTACTGCAAACTGTTGGAAAATTCTGGCATTCTCTCTTCCCTGCTCTTGTTCTTGGGTAAGTGGGGCTTAGCTAGCGAAGAGTTTCTTCTTCTTCTTTTGCACGTCAAAGCCTCCTGCCGTCTCACCTAAAGCCCCAACTCTTGCTCTTTGTGTTATTTAAATGCATGGTTATGGTATCCAGGTGACCGGACCATGTGACCCAGGACAGACCCTGCCACCGTTGGCCTTACACAAAAGACCACAATTCCCTCTTTTTGCTCTCTTTGCCATTTTTTTACTTCTCTTTCCTTCCCTCTGACCCGGCTTCGTCTCTCCACCAAGAAGACTGAAGCTATTATTTTACCTAATCTTTTTGTTAGCTATTTAGGATGTAGGCTCTCCAATGCATATGTGATTGTCAAGTTCATTAGTAAACGTTTCAAGTTGGTAACATGAAACTGCCTACCTTGTTTTGCTTTCTAAGTCAGTCTCAGTTTGGGGAAGCCGCGCAGAGATTGCGGCACGCTTTTTCTGCACATCTGCTAAAAGAAGGCTGGTTCCTAACAGTTTTAGCTTTCATAGAATTTCCCCCAAAGGGCTAACAACCCCTGGGAAACTCCCAACAGAAGCAAGAGGGGTCATATTCTCCTGTGGATTGGGAACATCCTGATTCACCCAGCCCTCACTTACCAGGCAGCAGCTGCTGCAAGCAAGAGGGGTCAGTTCCCCAGTTGATCGGGAACCAGCTGGCTGATGTTCCCATGCGTGATCTCTGGCATGACAGGTAGAAGCAGGGTCCCTATCATAATTCCCCCTAGGGCCAGAGATTGTTCATGTCAGGGGATTGGGACCAACAGTCAGCTGCTTCCTAATCAGTGGGGAAGAGTCCCCTGTCCAACTCTTTGGCTGCTGCCCAGTAAGCTTCGACTGCGGGGCTTTCATGATCCATGTGCATTCCCTAAACTAGGGACTACAGAGGGATCATGAATACAAAACAGTCACAAGCATGTAAGTTTAGGTTATACATTTGCAACCGCCCAATGGGATTATTGCCAACAATGAAATTATTACTATTATTATTATTATTATTATTATTATTAATAATAATAATAATAATAATAATAATAATAATATAACACAGCTCCTGAGAAACAGGATCAAAGTAAGGAAGATGAGAATTAGCCAGCTTTCAAACCCCAGTCCCAGGCTTTGTGAATCACCTTAATGACTCCAAAATGACTCACGTCTGCCTTGATTATGGTCTTTCTCTCTCGTTTTACAATCACCGCGTTGCATCTCCAAAGGACAATGGAGGTGGATGGAAGAAGAAAGAAGGAAGGGGGTCTGATTCAGACCCATTTAGAGCCTGGCCTGGGGTGGCAAGAAACTTTTATTTGTATTTGCCAGCTGGGCAAAAGAGGTTCCATGCCAGGAAAATCACTCCCACGGAAGTCCCCTCCAGAGCGCCGTTTTCGTTTTGCGGAGAAAATGGCTCCGGCGGGCGGCTCTCAATTTTGCAACCGCACGCATACCTTTGGTAGCTGACAGAACAAAGGACTCCATTATGGTGGCTTCTTCCTGCCAGGAAGAGGCTGGACCTGTTGAATGCCTGCCTGTTTGTGGTGCCAAACCCACAGAGCCTTGGGATCTTGTCTCAGAAGTCGTGCGGCTTCCTAGTCAGCAGGTTCAGGATTGGGACCCAGATCTCTTGCATCTTCTGTATGAAACAAAGAAACCCATTTACCCGGAAATAAAGACTCATTTGAAAGTTCTGGATCAAATAGGTGAATATATATAGGGACCATGGACAGGTAAATTCATGTTTTCATTTCTTTTCCCGTAGTTTGACATCATTACTCCATCTCCTAACCTCTGGAGCAGCAGAAAACAAACTTGCCCCATCGTCTGTATGACATCCCTACAAATATTTAAACATCATGTCACCTCTTAACCTTCTCTTCTCCAGGCTAAACATTCCCATCTCCAGGCTAAACACACTCAGCCAGATCTTTAAAGGATCTATGTTTCTAGGCTGCATAAAGAGGAGTCTCAGTAGAACACAAGCTGAACATGAGTCAGCAGTGTGATGCAGCAGCTACGAAAGCCAATATGATTCTGGGTTGCGTCAATAGGAGTCTAGTATCTAGGCCAAGGGAAGTGATGGTCCCACTCTGTTCTGCTTTGGTCAGACCCCACCTGGAATCCTGTGTCCAGTTCTGGGCATCGCAGTTCAGGAAGGATATGGACAAGCTGGAACATATCCACAGGAGGGCGAGCAAAATGGTAGAAGGCCTGGAAACTATGAAGCCCTATGAGGAGCTGCTTAAGGAGCTGGGGATGTTTAGCCTGGAGAAGAGAAGGTTAAGAGGTGACATGATAGCCAAGAAGGGGTGTTATGTTGAAGTTGGAGCAAGCTTGTTTCCTATTGCTCCGGATGCTAGGACGTGGAGCAATGGATTCAAACTTCAGGAAAAGGATTCCACAGAAGCATTAGGATTCAGATATCTTCCAAACTGTAAGAGCAATTTAACAGCAGAATATGCTGCCTGGGAGTGTGGTGGAGTCTCATTCTTTGGAGGTTTTTAAACAGATGCTGTCAGGAATGCTTTGACTGTGCCTTCCAGAGCCTGCTTAGCTTCCAAGACCAGCCCTTGGGATATTTAGGCTGCCTTGGAAAACCACTCAGTTCAATTTCGCACACGCGTCACTCCCTTTACAAAGGCGGAAATCCCAAGCCCTGTGCCAGCCATTGTTTTACTTCTTCATTTTATTTGCACGGCTGGCTGGGGAACTCTGAAAAGTTGCAGTCCAAAAGAAAAAGAAAAAAGAAAAAGCCGCGCTTCCGACCTCCAAGAACACTCCCTTCCTCTGTCCTCTGAGTGCCGGCGGCTCTCTCCACGCACCCTTGCACACGCACGCCTGAACAAAAGGAGGTTGCGGGAATTTAACAGAACCCCAGGAGCATCAAACAACGGTGATAAAAATAAATTAGATGGGGGAAGCAGAAAGGTAGGCCTGTCGGTAATGAAGCTCATTTGCACCTCCGTGTTAATCAGCCTCCGGCCAGGGACTGTGCCCAGCGGAGGCCTAATTGGCGATGAATTGAAATATAAAAGCATCCTGGCAGCATCCAGCCTCTGTTCGCTCCCACAAAGGGTTTTTTAATCCCGTCCCTGCAGAGCTCGGCCCACCTTTCCATGCGGGTGGGAAGTCGTTGCTGAACTCGGTGTGCTATGGGTGGGGGCACCGTGACAGGGCATTGCGTGATATTAAACATCAAAACCCTACATGTCGTTAGAATGGTATTAGGATAGGGTGGCAGGGAAAGCAAAGGCGACCTGACGCTACCAGAACCGTACGGCTCGGATACCTGGAAGCTTCCGTGTCAGTGGGGTTCGGTATCCACTCCAGATTTTAGTATAAACTCTAAAAGAGATACCAAAGGGCCAGTACCCTAGCCTCAAAAGAACGTCAGCACCTTGCCTGGCTTTGGTAAAGTCTGGAATAAAATCGAGAGCAGATTTACTACCTCTGCTTGACGTGGAGGCCACTGGCTGCCGTCGCCATACAAAATGGTACTATTTTTGCCACCTCCTGGAAGCGCCACAGGGATGGAGGCAGCCTGCCATCTTGTGGCAGGGAGTTCCAACGTCAGGGTGCCACTACCAAGAAAGCCCTGTCTCATTTACTTTTCAGGCTGGTGTCTCGGGGTGGCAGTAGGACATTCAGCAGGGCCTCTATCGAACACCTCAAATTCTAAGTGATTTCTTTTAGGGGAGAAGGGGGAATTTCAGAAATCCTGCAAACTTGAGTCTCCAGATATACTAAGGATCCCATTACCTCTGGCTTGTGGTCATGTTGGCTGGCGCTTACGGAAGTCGTAGTCTAAAATGTTAATATTTTCTGGAGGGTGACCACCTATTTTCCAGTGGTGTGAGCGATCACAGAGAGAGATGATTCTCAGTCCCATCTCTTCCAACCGTTTCTCGTGTAATGAAATGTTCTCATTTTAGTACAAAGTTTCTCGATTCTTTCAACCTGCACCTCTCTGTGCAGAGATCGGTTGGATATGCTTGCTTGATGGACAAAGAAGAGCACTCAACGCATGCTCTGACATAGTGTTGTGCTACAAAATGAGGCAGCAATTGAAGATCTGGGGCCTGCCCTTTCTGTTTGTGTGACTGCCACATGTAAACTTGATTCATCATTCAGTTGTGCCATCACTGTCCGTGGACAGTGATGGTCCCGTCCGTGGACAGCGATGGCACCAAAGAAATACAAATCCAACAAGACGTACACACCTCCGTCATCATATGCAGCGGTTCATACCCGGAAGTCCTGCTAATTCTGAACTGCTTCCCCAGTCCTGGATCACCCAAAGGCAACGTGTGAAGTGAAGCTAAGTTTTCTGAAGAATTCATGCACTTGAGCTGAAATGAAAGTTACAGAACAGGCTGTTAAAAAGAGAAGGCACGCCAGAGGAGTTGACACAGCAGTGTGCAAACAAAAGGTTACAAGGAGCATCATCCGGCAGCACTTAGCAAAGCTGCAAAAGAACAGGTCTTCATCGGAGACACAGTCTATTTTAAGATGCAGCTCCATTGCACAGCTAGGAGCCGGCAACAGCCAATAAATGCTTTGCCCAGAGACAGCCTTTGAACGCACAGGAAAATCAAAATTGAAAGTGGGGAGGACTGGGCCTGGATGGAACAGCGGGACCTGGGAACCTTAGCAGAAGGGATAGGCAATCAGGGATCCTGTTCTTTTCCTCCAACATTGGGAGGATCACAGTATCTGCCATACTATTCGAGAGAACAAGAAATGGAAATACTTGGGCAGCCACCCTCAACCCAGTGCCTTCCAGACATATTTGACCACAACCTCCATCTCCTTTGGGCATGTCCGAACAGCATGGTCTTTTTGAACAGGTCGCATTGTCTCATGATGTGTCCAAAGTACGATAGCCTCAGTTTAGTCATTTTGGCTTTCAGTGTGAGAATTCAGGCTGGATTTCTTTCCTCCCTCCCTCTTTGCCCATCCATCCATCCATCCATCCATCCATCCATCCATCCATCCACCCAGCCACCCAGCCAGTTGGAGGAAAAGAACAGGATCCCTGATTGCCTATTCCTTCTGCTAAGGTTCCCAGGTCCTGCTGTTCCATCCATCAATCCATCTATCTATCTGTCTTCATTGTTGTTCACTGCTATCAAGACACCTTTGAATCATACCATAGGGAGAGCAAGTTGTACTTGTTGTTATTATCCCACCTTCCCCTACAGATCAATGCAGGTAACCACAACAGATTCAAATACGACATATGGCAACCCAATGAATGACCAACCTCCAAAGGTCATCAACCGCAGCCCTGCTCAGGTCTTGCAAAGTCAGGGTTGCTGTGGCTTCTCAGACTAAGTCAACCCGTGTGCAAGGCAGTGTTCCTCTTTTCCAATTGCCTTCCCCTCTACCAAGCATTGTTTCCAATGAATCATGTGATCTCATGATATATCTAAAGTATCATAACCTCTGTTTGGGCATTTTGACCTCTAGCAAGAATTAGAATCAAAATGGTAGAAGGCCTCGAAACCATGAAGCCCGATGAGGAACAGCGTAAAGAGCTGAGTATGTTTAGCCTGGATTAGAGAAGGTTAAGAGGCACCAGGAGAGCTATGTTGAAATATTTAAGGGGATGTCATACGGAGGATGGAACAAACATATTTTCTGCTGCTCCAGAGACTAGGACACGGAGCAATGGCTTCACACTACAGGAAAAGAGATACCTAAACATTAGGAAGAACTTCCTTACAGTAACAGCAGTGTGAGAGTGAAATCCACTGCCTCAGTGGAGTATGGTGAAGTCTCTTTTTTGGAGATTTTTAAACGGAAGTTGGGTGGCCATCTGTTTGGAATGTTTTGATGGTGTCTTCCTGCATGGTAGAATAGGGTTGGAGTCGATGGCCCCGGGGTCTCTATGGTTCTGCGATTCTTCTTTAGCAGTTCTCTACACAGTTTTCAAAGACTATTCTCAATTCAGGACTAAATTCTTCACAACATTTGCACATGATTGTTTTGCCCACCGAATAGCATTTTCCGCACGGAAAACAACATTCTTGCATGGAAACGTTATTGTCTGCACAAGTTATCTGCATGTGAGTTTTGCAGAGAAAAAATTCCCACTTAAAAGCACCTTTCAGCATAGAAAACGAGCGGTAATAGAAATTGTGCAAATAGAAATTTTGCAGAAAATGCTGTTTCCTGCACAGACGATGTTGTTTTCTACCCAAAGTAACCAAGTCCACATTTTGTGCAGGATGAGTCCCAAAGTGCGGCGAGTCTTCCCAGTCCAGAATCGTTCTTGTTGGAGTTTTTCAACACTCCCAAACCATGTTTTTCAACAACTGCTTGAATGTTTGCAAGTGTTCTTTCCTGTCCCTAGAGAATGCACATGCCCTAACTTCCAGAGGTTCACAGAAAGGACCACACCTGTGTGTGCAGTTCCTTTGCTGTTCCACCTTGCGGCTTATGCACACCCGTGCCCCAAAGCAAATACAGTAACAGCGCTCGACACCTGTTCCTTTGCTTGTACTCCATGGCGGCTTCCCGCTCCGTGGAAGAAGAACCGTGCCGTGACCAGACGACGATGTGGGAGGAGGATAGTCATGCGCGAAGCCAGAGGAGCGCATATCAAAGAGACATCTGCCAAAAAGGAAACAGCAGGGCACCAGGGGGAGTGCGCTGTTGGTGGCATTGAATGCTTCCTGTGACTGTGTTCCCTCCGGGAACCTGCTATCTTTGCATGTTGGCCCAGGAAGTGATGCCAGGAGATAAAAAGGCGGCTTTCTTGATACGCATGCTAAGGCGAAGTCTGGAGGGAGAGGCAGGCATCACCCTCCTGCTGATAGCAGTGACAGCTACAAGCATCGTGTCAGCTTCTCGGTTGATATTAATTCTGCTCCTTACTCCCCCAAGTCCAACCCAAACAAGCAGGGTTTGTCAATTCGGAGCAGAACAGAGCCTCTATCCTTGGCCCTGAGACCATTATAGCTGCATTGAATGTTTTATTGTTTCAATTCCAATATAGGGGAAGAAGACCGCTGCTTTTCTGCTGCTCCAGAGACCAGGACAAGGAGCAACGGATTCAAGCTACAGGAAAGGAGATTCCACCCGAAACTCAGGAAGAACTCCTGACGGTCAGAGCTGTCTGGCAGTGGAATCTGCTGCCTCCATGGAGTGTGGTGGAGTCTCCTTCTTTGGAGATTTTTAAGCAGAGGCTGGATGGCCATCTGTTGGGAATGCTTTGATGGGTCTTCCTGCATAGCAGGGGGTTGGACTGGATGGCCCCTGGGGTCTCTTCCAACTCTGTGATTCTATGATTCTGCAAGACAGTATTCCGGAGGGCACGAGTTCATCAGGTGCTGGAGAGAACAACCCAAAAGTTATAGAGAACTGCGTGTATAATACAAGAACCCAACAGAGGGAAGGGGAAAAAAACCTTTAAAAAGGTTTGAAGGTACACGAACATCAGAACAGAAACTGGGGATCGTTGGCTACCTCAAGCAGGACTGGGCCTGGACGGGAGAACAGAACCTGGGAAATTTATCAGAAGGGATAGGCAATCAGGGATCCTGTTGTTTTCCTCCAACATTTCGTCCAACCTTGGAAGGATCCAACATTTCTTCCAACGTTGGTCTCGGATGTCTCTACACTAATGCACAGAGCATGGGACAGAAGGAAGATGAACTTGAATTCTAAACACAGCAGATCAAATATGGTATACTAAGCGTCACTGAAACCTGGTGAGATGAGTCTCAAGATTGAAATGTACTAAGAGAGGGGTATAACCTATTTCAGAGAAATAGACCAAATAGGAAAGGAGGACAGGGAGCACTGTATGTCAGGGATGTTTACACCTGTGAAAGGATCCATGATTTAAATCCTGGAAAACAGGTTGAGAATATCTGGAACAACAGCAATGTCGTTATGGAGGTCTACCACAAACCCCCAAGCCAGACTGAGGACTTGGATGATGCTTTCCTGGAACAGAAGACCAAACATTCAGAAAGGAGAGATGGGAGATTTCAACTATCCTGATATTGGTTGGAAGTCAAGCTCTGCCAAGAAATGCAAGGTCCAACCAATTCCTCACCTGCCTTGCAGGCAATTTCATTGTCCAGAAGATGGAAGAGGCAACAAAGGGATCACAGCTATTTTAGATCTGATCCCAACGAACAGCAATGATCTGGTTAAAGGGGTGGAAAGGTTGGACTTCTTAGACGGGAGTGGACCATGTTCTCCTGGATTTTGTTATACAGCAGAAAGGAGAAGCCAAGCATAGTCGGATAGGACTTCTAGACTTTAAGAGAGCTGATTTCAGTAGACTTGGGGAAATACTGGGCGTGATCCCGCAATACTAAAAAGGAAGAATTCGTGATGGATTGGAGTTTCTTGAAATGGAGACACGGAAGGCCCAATTTCAAACGGTTCCAACCAGGAGGAAAAACGAGCGGTGTCTAAAGCAACCAGGATGGACGTCAAAAGAACTTTCAACTGAGCTAAGAGGATCAGCTCTTTTAGAGGATCAGCTATTTTGGATCTGATCCTAACCAACAGCGATGACCTGGTTAATGGGATGGAAAGGGTGGAAGCCTTCGGTGGGAGTGGGTATTTGTTATACCGAAGAAAAGGGAAGCCAAATGTAGTCAGATATATATTATAGACTTTAAGAAAGCTGATTTCAGTAAACTTAGGAAATACTGGGTGTGACCTCATAGTCAGGAATACGAAAAGAGAAGGCAGTTCGTGAAGTCTGGGAGTTTTTCCAATGTGGGATGTTGAAAGCACAATTTCAAACAGTTCCAAATGCTTGATTTCCTAGTTCCATCCTATGGAATCCTGGGATTGACCGTTTGGGGAATCACAGGGCCTTTCCGCACTACTCCCTTTCAACCTCCTATAAAATCCTGGGGTTTGCAGTTTAGGGAGGGGCCTTTCGAATTCTCAGCCAGAGAGCTCTTGGGCCTCAATAAACGACAAACCCCAGAATTCCCCAAGGACGTTGAAAGTGGAATAATAGCACTATAACAACATGGTGCAGAGAGGCCCGTAGACTCTGAACACGAGATCGTGGGGCTATAATTCCGCGGTGTGAACGGCCCCACGGATCAGAGCTTCGTTTCCACCAAAATGGCACGAAGATTTGGGGAGGAGGAAGAAAGAAGCTGAATTTATAGTTCTATTGTAAAGAGCACCCTAGCCTCGGCAAGAAGAGTTTATTTTCAAAATAACTCTGCAACACCATATCCCAGGTTCCACTTACAGCCATTTTTCCCCAGCCCGTCTTTGTTTTGGCAGTGGAAAAACCGCAGCAGTTTTCTGTCAAGGCTCTCCCCTCCTCACGTGGAAATCCATCCAAACGCTTTCCATTTTTGTCTCCTCCGTCTTCTTCCAGCCTCTCTGCCCCCCACCACAAAAAAAACCTGTAGGAAGAAAAATCACTGTCAATGTGGGAGCAGGGTGCGTATATCGAAATGGCTCATTCTTATGCTGGAAGAGGCACCGTGGATACATCTGTCATGCAAAAGCCTCACCGCCAAAGATTCAGGTGGTTCTTTGGGATGGGTGTGAAATTTACCACCTACATCTTCTCCATTGCCTACCTTCCAAAATTCCTCCCCCACCTTCGTAGAATCATAGAAACAGAGTTGGAAGAGACCACAATAGCCATCGAGTCCAACCCCATTCTGACACGCAGGAGCACCTATCACAGCACTCCCGGAAAATGGCCATCCAGCCTCTGTTTAAAAACCTCCAAAGACGGAGACTCCACCACACTCCATGGAGGCAGCACATTGCACGTTGAATGGCTCTGACTGTCTGGAAGTCCATCCCGATGCTTAGAGAAAATCCCTTTTCCTGCAGCTTGAATCCATTGCTCCGTGTCCTAGCTTCTGGAGCAGCCGGAAACAAGCTTGCTCCGTCTTCAACGTGACATCCCTTCAAATATTTAAACATGGCTCTCACGTCCCCTCTTCACCTTCTCTTCTGCAGACTAAACGTCCCCAGCTCCCTCAGCCGCTCCTCATAGGGCTTCATGGCTTCCGGACCCTCCGCTATTTTATCCCCCTCCTCTGGATACGCTCCAGCTTGTCGATACCCTCCTTGAAATGAGGTGCCCAGAACTGGACACAGGATTCCAGGTGAGGTCTGACCAAAGCAGGATGAAGCAGTATTATTACTTCCCTTAATCTCGACACTATGCTCCTGTGAACACAGCCCAGAATCTCACCGGCTTTTTTAGCATCCCATTTCCAAACAGTATTTTTCAGGGAAAAAGTGAGTCTTATACACCGGCAAATACAGTAGTCAGAACTTTAAAGCGGTAGCCAAGGTGCTGAATCTATTTGGGAAAAGAAGGTTCAGCCTGATGGATAGAAACCTTTTAAAAATCTGGGACTTCTGGATCAAATTCACTTCTGCTACCCTGCCCATGGGGCATTCAGTTTAGTCTGGGTTACACTCTAAAGTTCAAAGGAACTCTCCAAGGTACTGCGTCCTATCTTGCCAAATAGCTCCAGAATCTCGGCCGGCCGCTTCAAAGTTCTGACTAAAACCCGGGGCAGATCTCCCCTCAAAGCCATCATCCACCGCTCGGAGAAAGAGTTTAGCGGCAAAGAACTTCCGAGGGCTGCAGCGTGGGAGACGGAGGAAAGAGGAGAAATCAAAGCCTCACATCGTCAACGGCACTGTCTCCTCTGCGTTTAATTTTTTAAAAAATGTCTCCCAATGACAATTTTGAAGCGGCTGTAATAAAATTATAATAATACCAAGCTGTGCGAGTCTCCCCCCTCTCCGTCGATCCCCGGACGCCGGAGCCATGGAAACGAGATAAAGGGGACACCTGTGCTTTGCCGCGAACCGCCACTCATTGGCTGCGTTGAGAGCCCAGCAATAATTAAATATACATATAAACAGAGAACTGGAAGGCGGGAAGGGGGGAAATGGACTTTGAAAAGGTTCAGGGATCCAAACCAGGCCTGTCTCCGTCCAGATCTTGTCACAGAGTTTGGAGAAAAACGAGTTGTGTAAATCATAGAATCATAGAACTGGAAAAGACCCCAAGGGCCATCCAACCCAACCCCATCCCGCCACGGGGGAAGACACCGTCAAAGCATTCCTGACAGACGGCCATCCAGTTTAAAAACCTCCAAAGGAGGAGACGTCGCCACACTCCCAACATATTCCACTGTCGAACGGCTCTTACCGTCAGGAAGTTCTTCTTAAGGTTTAGCTGGAATCTCTTTTCCGGAAGTTTGAATCCGTTGCTCCGTGTCCTAGTCTCCGAAGCAACAAAAAACAGGCTTGCTCCATCCTCCATATGACATCCTTTCAAATATTTAAACACAGAGGCCTGTGAGTCTAACATTACGATGAGCGTGTAACTTAAAAAGTATACAAACTTCACGTGAAACTAGAGATGGGGGAGTATATCGGCCCAAATGTTGGGGTACCACGTACAACTGGAGGAATGGGAGAAAACGTGGTGTAAAGATACAAAGTGTACTTTGTGCAGCCGCTTAAAAGAAAATACGTAACAGATGGGATGTAGATGGTATTTAGCCCCAAAGAAGTTGTTGGAAATGCCTAAGAATGCTTCAAACCACCGGTGGGGATGCTGAGATAAGGAAAGCTCCTTTTTTAATATGTGTTCGACTTGCCGGAAGGTGAACAGCTATTGCTCTAAGATTTATATGTTTCTTCAAAACATGTTAAAGGTGGATTTTATAATGTCACCAGAAATCTTTTTGCTGGAGATTGTGGATAAGGATTTCGGGGGTAAATATGGATCACTTCTTTATTTTATGAGAACAGCGGCAAGAATGTTGTTTGCTCAAAACTGGAAACGGACCGAAGCCTCGGTGACCGAAGATTGGATTGTTAAGGTTGCCTAGCTCTGCCACATGGCCAAAGGAACAGGAGTTTTAAAGGAAAGCCCGTTGAAGATTTTCCGAAAAATTAGAAACTGTTTATGGACTTTTTGAGTAATAAGCAATCAAACGATACAGTGATTTGTGGGCATGGTTACTAGGAACCCAACATGGTTTGAGCATTTGGACTGCAGCCCTATAGACCAGCGTTCAATTCCCTGCTCGGCCATGGAAACCTTGGGCATGTCACACGCTCTCAGCCCCAGAAAACCCCGTGATAGGTGTGCCATAAGTCGGGAACCACTTGAAGGCAAACAACAACAGTAACACGTGGAAGATGGGGCAAGTTTGTTTTCTGCTGCGCCAGAGACTAGGACGTGGAGCAATAATTCAAGCTACGGGAAAAGAGATAACACCTAAGCATTAGGAAGAATTTCCTGATCTCAAGAGCTGTTGGATGGTGGAATATACCGCTTTGGAGAGTGGTGGTAACTCCCTCTTTGGAGGTTTTTAAAAAGAAGCCGGATGGCCATCAGCTGGAAGTACCGTGGTTGTGTCTTCCTAGACGGCACAATGGGGTCGGACTAGACGGCCCTTGGGATCTCTTCCATGATTTTATGGTTTGCACAGCTGACAAGCTGTTATATGAATCGGTAATGCCCACAACATTGTATAGACCCGATACCCATTCACACCCTACTCTTTCTGCTTTACTGTGCAAAAGGATCCCACATGGATCACTCCACTTCTGCCATTGTCAGCTGGATATAACCATCACGCATTGCTCCCCCCCCCAAAAAAAAACTCTTCACATGTTCAGCAAAATTTACCCCTGCATCGGTCACTAACCCCTTCTACCCACCCTCGGTATCGGAAACAGGACAAATGGCGACTCAACGTGTGCCGTTTGGGGTAGCTTTCGTGCCAAATGGGCCTCTTTGCGCATCGAATGGCCTCATTCGCACCCGGCGCCCGCCGCGGCTCAGAATGCCGGCATCCCGCGCGGTGGAAATCCCCCCCCCTTCCTCTTCTTCTGCCTTGAATTAGCCTCAATTTTCCCTGACGAGGGCTCGCGGGCTGTTTTAATGCCCCGGCCGTTGCTTTCAATACATCATTAGCTCGGGTTCCTCTCTTTGCGCTCCCCAGACGAAACGCGGCGCTTCCTCGGAGATGTCGGCTTTCAATGGACGCCTCCCGCCAAACGCGAAGGTCGGGGGGGGGGGACTGAAAACAGAGGGAAACGGTGCCAGAGGAGATCGAGCCGAAGGAAAAACAAGGATGTATCCAGGCCAACAAACATGTCGTTGCACAAAGACACGCCAGTGCCGCCTGGCTTCGCTTCGCTTTGAAAGCCGGGGGCCAGAAAAGTGGGTTCGAGGGCCGCTCTCCTCCTCGTGTTCCATAATTTCCACCAAACACCAACTCTCATCCTTTCTTTATCCTTTCCCGATGCCCTAGATCTGGGGTGGGCAACTGGATGGGGGCCAAGGGGCAGCACTCCTCCGTTTCCTGCTTCCGTCTTACTCTCCGGGCCTTCTCAAAATGGCGACCGGAAGCCGTGGCGCATCACTTCCTGCCGCCATTTTGCAAAGGACCGCAGAGGAGGATTGAGGTACTTGGCCTAAAAGGGGGGGGGGTTCTAGAGTGCTTGGGGCAGTGGGGTGGGGCGTTGTTGCCCATTTCCACACGTTGTGGGGGGGCTTTCTGTGTGGTTGGAGGGTAAAAATGGTCCAAAAAGCACACCCCGTATCCCCTATCTTCCCGCTACCGTTTTTTCTCCGCACTTCTCAAAATGGTGGCAGGAAGTCGTGGGGCGTCACTTCCTGCCACCATTTTGAGAGGGACCGCAGAGGAATATTGAGATATTTGAGGTCATGTGGGTTTCTGTAGCGGGGGGGTGGGGGTATTTTTGCTGCTGTTGACACATCGGAGGGGCTTTCTGTGCAATTTGGGGGCAACAAGTGTGCAAAAAAGCACACCTCTTTCAAAAGGGGGACTTTGGGGACCGCAAAAGTGGGGGGCCAGAGGCCGTATGGAGACCACAGACCCCACTGTGCTCACCCATGCCCTATGTTGACGCTTCACGAGGCGCATTTTGGGAAGACGCAAAATGGCCGCCAGGCCTCGGACAAAGGAAACCCTCTCCTCCATTGTTTTCTCCGGCCGTTTCCACACTACGTTCTTATAGCGCTACTATCCCACTTTCAACCTCCCGTGGAATTCTGGGGTTTGTAGTTTCCGGAGGCCAAAGAGCTCTTTGGCTGAGAAGCCTTCCTTCCCCTCCCTAAACTACAAATCCCAGGATTCTACGGGATGTTGAAAGTGGAATAAGAGCACTGCCACCACGTCTGAGTCCCAGGACGTTCCAGATGGCCCAGCCGATCACGGAGAGCTTTTCCCCCGAAACGGTTGGAGAATTTTGCCCGCTCCCCGGGAAACATTCAGCGAAGCGGCTCCCACCTGTTTCTGTTCTTGGCCGCTTTCCATAATTCAGAATTTTAGAGGTAAAAAAAAAAAATCTCTCCCCAGAATTTTGGCTTGGCTCTAGAATGACAGCACCTGTCAGCATCACGCCGGAAGTGATTTCATCGGTCGTATCCGAGGAAACTTGCTGCTGATGCTGTTTTATCACGACCATCTCCTAGGCAATCGGCTAAGAGAGGCTGAGAGTGTGTGATGCACCCAAGGTCACCCAGTGGGTTTCCATAGCTGAGTGCAGATTTGAATCCTGGCCTCTAGACTTGTAGTCCAATGCTCAAACCACGACACCAGGGACCTTTCCGCACTACCCTGTTATAGTGCTATTAGTCCACTTTCAACATCTTGTGGAATTCTGGGATTTGTAGTTTTCTGAGGCCCAAGAGCTCTCTGGCTGAGCATTCTAAAGGCCTCTCCGCGAACTGCAAACCCCAGGATTCCAGATGATGTTGAAAGTGGAATAAAAGCACTACAACAGGGTAGTGCGGAAAGCCTGCAGGTTGGCCCTATCCAGGCAGCACACTGTCTTGGGTCAGCCCTACCCCTGTTGAACTGAGGCATCAAAACATAAGATCGTAGCATTAGAAGAGATCCCCAAGGGTCATCTAGTCCAACCCCATTCTGCCATGCAGGAAGACCCAAGCCATTTCTGCACTACCCTGTTATAGTGCTATTATTCCACTTTCAACGCCCTACGGGATCTTGGGATTTGCAGTTTAGGGAGGGGCCTTTAGGATTCTCAGCCCAGAAATTCTTGGGCCTCCTCAGGAAATGACAAACACCAGAATTCCACAGGAGGTTGAAAGTGGAATAGTAGCACTATAAGGGTGTGGTGCGGACATGCCCACCGTCAAAGCAAACCCACCCAGCTTCTCTTGAAAAGGCTCAAAATGAACCCTCAAACTATGACTAAGACGTTAGAGAAGGGATGAAAAACCTTTGGGTCTCTTCAAGGCATTGCAGACTCCAGCTCCCATCATCCCCACTCAGCATGGACGGTGGGACTTGAAGAGGAGACCCAAACATCCCCAAAGGTTCCCCTAAGCCACGCGTTAGAACCCAGGATCTGCTCCAGCCCGGATCGAGACGATACCCCAAAATAGGACCACGGGGTTTGTTCGGGAACATCCTGGGACTGTCGCCATGGCAACCCGAAGCCATCCTGGGCCGCACGCACGCCGGACCGTGTGGGGGCCCAGGGTTGGCATGGCAACCGTGCACCACAAACGAGATTTGTCCTCGCACGGTCCACCATCGCTGCAAAAGAGTTTCGCTGGCAAATTAAAGCCTTCATTCCCCACGCCGAGCACACACACACACACACACACACACACACACACACACAATGTTTGCATATCTTATCGGACGTGGACTTGCAGAACAAACAGAGGCAAATAGAACAACCGAGCGGTTGCCTGGCGGATCGTTTGGACTGCCGTTCCCTGTCTTTGCTTTCGCTTTGCCAACTTCTCTGGATAGCCGTAGCCTTTTAGAGACTTTTCGTGGCTCGTGAATGTGCGAGATGGGTTGCCACAAGCCTCTAAGTTTTCCGGGATTACCCCAAGGGAGGAGACAAGGGGACAAGTTTTCCCATTTTGGGGAGGATGAACTCCAGGCACGAGCTGTGTGTGGTCAAGTCTCCAGCTCAGCTTGCTACAGTTTACAGGGCTGAATTCACAGAATAATATACTTGGGAGAGACCCCCAGGGTCATCCGGTCCAACCCCATTCTGCCACGCAGGAAGACACCTTCCAAGCATTCCCGACAGATGGCCCTCCAAAAGCCTCTGTTTAAAAAAACCCCAAAGAAGGAGACTCCATCGCACTGCCAGGCGGCATATTTGACTGTCCAACTGCTTTCATCATCAGGAAGTTCTTCCTGATGTTTAGATGGAATCTCTTTTCACGACGTTTGACGCCATTGCTCCTTGTCCTAGTCTCTGGAGCAGCAGAAAACAGGGTTGCTCCATACTCCATACGACATCCTTTCAGATATTTAGTCATGGCTATCATGTCACTTCCTAACCTTCTCTTCTCCAGTCTAAACATACCCAGCTCCCTAAGCCACTCCTGATAGGGCTTGGGCATTCCACCGTTGAACAGCTCTTACCATCAGGAAGTTCTTCCTAACGTTTAGGTGGAATCTCTTTTCCTGACGTTTGAATCCATTGCTCCATGTCCTAGTCTCTGGAGGAGCAGGAAACAGTCACGCTCCCTCCTCCACATGACATCCCTTCAAATATTTAAACATGGCTATCATGTCGCCTCTTACCCTTCTCTTTTTAACTATAAATGCATAATTATAATTATAATAATTATAATTATTAGCTCTAGGAACCAGTTAAAATTCCTAAAATCTATAAAGGAGGACATGAAAAATGCTGGAAATGTAAACCAGAAAGACGTTCTTTTTATTACTGCTGGTGGAACCGTAAGAAAGCAAAAATATATATGTATTGGAAGATCATTCATATAGAAATCACAAAGATTATGAAGAAGAGCTTCCCTATGAAACCGGAACTGTATTTGTTGAATATGTTCAATTCTGTAGAGAGTTATATTGAGAAATGATATTTAAAAAACCCGTACTTAATCTGGTAACTAAGGCTAGAATTCTTCATGCCAAGGAATGGAAAAAAAGAAGAGATTCCTAGCATCGATTCGTGGCCGATGGAATATGCGGGATATTAGAAATGGATAAATTAACAGTGCTATTAAAAGATAAATCATTAGATAGTTTTAGGAAGTTTTTAGGAAGTTTTAGGAATTTTAGGAACCGTGGGAAGATCTAATCACATATTTTGGTCAGAAACTCTTCGGTTATCGCTTTTAGAGACTGATTTAGATCATATGGAGTCGTATATCTACCTAATTTTGATCTCTTTACTTCCCTTTTATTCATTTTGTGTATTGAGGATACTATTATGTGTTTTCTGCGTTTTCTGCAAGCAATAATTATACTTTTTTTAAAATGTAATTTAAAAAAAGTTCTAAGAACCTGATTTTTTTAAAGAAAGAAAAGAGAATAGTTTCCTGAAAGCTGGGGAAATCCCACACAAAGGGGTCGCTGGCTCAGAACACAATACTTTGGCCAAGCGAGGACTTCATGTACCATTCCCTTCCCTCCAAAAAAGAAAACTTAGGACAGCTGGACGTGCCCAACGCATCTGTAAATGTGAAAGCCACCCGTAAACTTTCCGAAGTTTCTCACTCGAAGCTGCCTGCCTTGTTTCGTCTTCTTAGTCCGCTCCAGTTCGGGGAAGCCACACAGAAATTTGGGCACGCTTTTTCTGCTTCCCACACCCGACGGCTCACAAGAGACAGCAAAACGCCGCTTCTCCCGCCCGCTTGCGTTGTTGACAGTCACACATTGTGCTGCCCTGAACCAACAAAACTTTGCTAAAATCTGGAGTAATGAGGAAAGAGGCGCACCACCCATCTGGCGGCGTGTCTTGCTTGCGCTCGTCCCTCAGAGATTGCGAGACCGACAGGTGGGAGAGCGGAGGAGAGATGTCGGCGAGGAACCTGTGAAACTACATGGGGTGACGAGCAGGTTTTTCTGCCCCCCTTCCCCGGTGCTTTGTACGGACGCCCAGCAGCAAAAGCCATCCAGCTACAGAAGGTTGCGAGCAATACCAGCGTTCTGCTGCTGGGAACCGAGCGAACAGATGGTTGTCTTCATAGCTCTTGGCTGGCGCCCAAGAGAGAACATATTTTCTCTACGGGAGGTTGGTGGTGGAAGGGAATTTGCACAAAAATGCGGGGCTTAACAGCTGCCAGCCGTAAGACCTTTTTTCTTTTTCAGGAGAGGCCAGCTTGGGAAAATATACAGAGAAAAAGGGCACCACTGAGTATGCGCAGAGGGCTCAGGGACCACAAGTCTCCACCTACCCCAGAAGTGGGCAGATTTCATGCAGCCATTGCAGCCCCGTAAGTACGGTCCAAAGAATCCCCCCACTAGAAAACTCCAAAGCTCCCAGATTTGGTGGCCACAATCTTCCAAAGAAAGTTAAAATGAAGCTTTTGGCTTCAAAGTCCTCCAATGACGGTAGAGACAGTAGAGTCAGACAGAAGGAAGGACCAACTCTGGCTTTGGGAAGGTATAAATGACATAATGACCACAGATGATTTATATAACCTTAAAGGAGAAGACGAAGACGCCGAAATAGTTCAGGTCTTTCCGTACTTTCCATACTTTGGCTCGGTCTTTAATCAGAATGGAGGCTGCAGTCAAGAAATCAGAAGAAGACTGGAAAGGCAGCTGTGAAGGAGCTAGACAAGATCCTGAAATGTCAAGGCAGATCTTTGAATACTAAAGTTAGGATCGTCCATGCCATCGTTTTTTCCAGTTTCCAAGTGTGGTCGTGAAAGCTGGACAGTGAAGAAAGCGGATAGGAAGAAAATCAACGTATTCGAAATGTGTCGCTGGAGGAAAGTTCTACGGATGCCCCGGGCTGCTTAAAAGACAGATGATCCGAGACCCTAGAGCAAAATCAAGCCCGAACTCTCCCTGGCAGCCTAGATGACTCAAGTGAGGCTGTCGTACTTTGGCCATATCGTGATTCACTGGAAAAGACAAGAATGCTTGGGAAGCAGTAGGAAAAGAGGAAGACCGTATTACAGATGGAGGAATTCAGTCAAGGAAGCCACGTCCCAGAATCTGCGAGACCTGAGCACAGGGTGACTCATCCACAGGGTCGCCGTAAGTCGAAGTCGATTCGACAGCAGTTAACCACAACGGATGCCTTCGCAGCACAAGGGTTAGTGTATTATTTTCTTGTGTCTTCATAAGCTCCCAGTGGTTTGATTTTAACCCCTCTTTCCATCTGTTCCCTATTAAGTTTGGTGAGGGACCCGGTCGTGCTTAGCATGTCGAACCCACCAAAACAACACGGCCCTTTGTCCATAACAGGGGGTCACCCGGAGGCCCAAGTACGCAATCCAGGAAGGGAACTGGGAAGGGAAGGAGAAGACACGTTGGATCTGTCACAGGGAATAAAAAGGCTTTGTAAAAAAACAAAAACAAAAGACGTCTTTGTCAGAGGCTTTGTTAACTAAGGGACGCCTGTAGTAGGAAAAAACCAGGTTTTCCCGGCATCTACTTTGCATGCATGAAGGCGAATTGGGTCCCTAACTTCTGGAGAACTGTATGATCCCCGCAAAGCTGGGCTGGTGCAGATGGCTCGGAATATACAGTCAGCCCTTCACAATGGCAGGTTTGACTTTCATGGATTTGATTATTTGCGAGTTTCTTCAACCCTTTCCCCACCAGACGCTCCTTTTCCCCAGAAACCTTCCCGTTTAGCAACTCCGATCAGGCCGGGCAGCCCTTTAAACACCCATCTCTGGTTCCCCTCCTCCTCCTCCTCCACCAGCCACTACCTGGCCAGCTAAGGATGGATCATGGGTCAATTTCTCGGCACCCCAAACCGTCTCACGATGCCCCCCACAACCAAGGAAGGAGATGGCAAAAGAGGAGAAGAGGCCACTATGCTGACCCACTCCCTTTCCTTCTCTTTTCCCTGACCCGGTTTGGAAGTGCCTGTTCTCCCCGCCATCCCTCGGCCCCCTTCCCGCAGACGCACCCATCCGCACATTTTTATAGTTGCCGTTTTTCCCCTTTTGCGGAGGTCCGGTACCCCTGACTCTAGCAAAGTTGGAGGGCCGACTGTAGCTTCTGCCGTCGTCTCAAGTAACTGGCTGGCTCTTTTTGTGCCAGCCGCTTTTGTACGCACAAACGCCCCCGAGGGAAAGAGTTTGGCTTTTCTTCCGAAGCCGCCTGGGACTCGCTGCAGCCCCTGTCTGAGAAGAAGAGGCTCTCCCACGGGAGTCAGAAGGAGAAGGCTAGGGAAAGAAAGATGAACTAGCTGGGCGATTTTTTTTTGCATGCCACCCGGGGGCAAAAAGTGCCAGCCGCCTGATCTGATCTGTCTTGATTTCCCGCTGTTTTGACAGCTCCAGGCACAAACGGTTCCACTTAGAGACCACACGCCAGCCCAAACTTGTCTTGCTGCTCCCTGCCTAAGACCTCCACCGCCCGCCCCCGAGCTCTGCCACCACCAGCCGTGGCGTTGGCTTAATCACTGTTTTCCTTCAGGGCTCTCTTTCCCCGGTCACTTAATTTACCTTTAAGCAACATTGATAGGGATAAAGAATGCTGGTGTGCTAGAAATCGTAGCTAGCGGCAGGACGGGGCAGTTCAGAGGGGGGTGAGGGCTGGGTCCACACGGCAAGCTTGCTCGTTCGGCTCCGTTTTCTCAGACTGTGGCACCTACAGCTACAAAAGGTCCTCTCCGGAGCTTAAAACAGCCTCAACGGGGAGCAAAACTTTGGCAAAATTGCCCCCTCCATACCCCTAGAAGGCATTTGGAAGCCTTTGGTGGCCACCAAGATAAAATGGATCAGAAGAGAGACATCATAACCATTTTAAAAGGGCAAGCCGGCCTAAGACAGAAGCGTGTCTGTTTATGTGCCTTGTTGTTGTGTGCTTTCAAGTCATTTCCCCCTTATGGAACCCCTAAGGCAAACATTTCATGGGGTTTTCTAGGTCTACGTCAGGTCGCTGTGCTCTCCCTGCCACGTAACAATTTGTGATAAAACCAAAGAGGCCCAGCTACAAGGTCACGCTGTTGGCAGATGGAGTGAGAACATGGGAGAAGGACGCCGTGAGTCCAGGAAAAGTGTTGTTTTAACTTATTAACAAATGGGATAGCAGCGTGTGCCAATTTTGAAACCGTAACGGCTTATATCGTGTCGCAAATCTAATAGTCCTTTCGTCTCGGCAACTGCCAAGGTGTGCTGTTGTTACTTCGCTGTTCCCAAATAAAGCTTTGGAAACCTCTAAGCCTAATTCCTGGAACTTGGTGTTAGCCTAGGCTGAGAGAGTGTGACTTGCCCAAGGTCAACCGGGTGGGTTTCCATGTCAGAGTGGGGAATCAAACCCTGGTCTCTAGGATCGCAATCCAATGCTCGGATCACCACACCGTTCCAGTTCTCTGTAGGCGCTTTACCGTACTTTATGTATTTCAGTACCACGCCCTGGATTGTGAAATCTCATGTCCAACTCACAACAACCATCTCCATGAGAGACAAGCTTTCTGGACCTCAAAGAAACAACATCCCTTTCAGTAAGGGACAGCTACCAGCCTTAGCTGGATATAGAAGCCAAAATCCAACTGCTGGTTCCAGCTAATACAGATCCATCAGTTGCTGAAGGGTAAATCAACACACGTGTAAAATCCACTTGGTTCTATGGGACAACTCTAGCTGGGGCTACCAATTGCACTAACTCCCACTAGATTCCAGAACTCGCTTCCTAGGAAACTTTGACTGGTTCCTTCTTTCATGTTTTTCCATCAGCAGGCAAAAACACCCTTTTTTTAAAATTATTCCCATGGGCTTCCAAGATCGAACAGTTTTCAAAGAAAAGCCTGTTTTTAGGGGCTGTTGCGCTGCTTTCCACGGTGCTATTTTTAAACGGCTTTTAAAATGCTTTCTAATGGTACCTTTTACATCGTTTCTAACCTTGCTGACAGCTTTATTGCATTTTAATGTGACTTTTTCGTGTGTATGTGTGTGTGTGTGTGTGTTATATATTAGCTACTTGGTATTTCTTTTAATTTGTAAGCTGGTCTCTGATTGCTCCCCAATCTGGGTGGTTTGTCTTTCGTTGTATCCAAAAATGCCAAGAACCTGAAGCAATGAAGGCACTAGCCCAAACCCATCAGCGTCCGGGTTTTCTGTATAATCCTATCCGAACTTTCATGTTGCCAATCATGTTCTCCGGTCATTAATAAGTACAATTTATGAAAACTGCATATCCTGTAGAAAGGATGGTAGGCTATGGTAACAACAACAACACACGTGCTGTCCATAGTCCTCCAAATAACCTAGTCCTGACCTGTTTAGGACTTTATAGATCATCATCAGGACTTTGAATTGTGCCCAGAAATAAACTGGCAACCTGCGGAGCTGTTGCAACAAGATTGTTGCACACTCTCTGGTTAACAATCTGGCTGCAAGTTCTTTAAGCCAGCTGACGTTTCCAAACATTCTCCAAAGGAAGCCCCCAATAAGCTGCTGGCAGTGCCAATCTCGGGGTGAGGAGGGGGCAGTGCATCCGTTCTGGGTTTTTAGCCCGAACTTGAAAGGAGCTACTCTCAACCAAGCCTACTTCCAGAAGGGGTCTCTCTCAGGTGCCACCATGCCCAGGGTCCTTCAGTTTTCTATTGTCCGTCCTCTGCCTTGCCGCTGTCGCTAATTGAAGCCTTAACGTCATGCAAGAGAAGACGAAAATGATTAACTAGGGGAAAAAAAAACACGAGGGGAAATTGAGAGCGAAGCACAAATAGAACTTAATTATAATCTCCCACCAAGGAAGAAAACCAGCCGTGAGGAGTGGATGGAGGAAGAAGAGATGGTGGCTTTGGGAGTCTTTTTTTTAATTTAATTTTTTAAAAAAAAAGTTCTTTTGAAATCAGAGCCAACCAAAAAAAGAAAAAAAAAAGATGAAAGAGTACTACCTCAAATAGATTTTTAAAAATAATTATAATAATACAGTCAGCTCTCTACATTCACTAGAGTTAGGGGCACAAGACCCCTGCAAGAAAGGAAAAAAGGAAACATTTCAAAGGAGCTGATTTTCTTCCTATCAGCTTTCTTCACTGTCCAGCTTTCACAACCATACATAGAAACTGGAAATACAATGAAGGGGCGGGTGGAGGTCGGAGCCCAGGGCAAATGAAAATTTAGAGGCTTGTGTTTTGAGAACCTGGTATCTCTAAGATAAGAGGCAGGAAATGTGTGCTTGGGTCGAGGATGGTGAGAGGTGGAACCAGACACAGGTCAGGGAACTGTCTGAGAACAGGCATGATGCTAGATTTCTAACATTCCCCAATCACAGGTTTGCATGCCTAAATTTTGGAATTGTATCTATAAAAGGTATAAGCCCCATATGTGCTTTAGTCTCAGCCACTTTAGAAAAAGTGTGCTGTGTTGCTTGCATTTCTGTAAATAAAACTACCTACCTCAGAGTGAAGGTTGTGGAGTGTGGGCAATCCAATACACGGCACCTATGGTTCTCCTTCACATCTATATCCCAGTAATGACAGTTGGTGGATTCTATGTCAGCGGACTGATGAATCCATCCTGGGTTTTAGTCTGAACTTTAAATGAACTACCCAAGGCGCTGAACCTATCCCCACTGCATTAAAAAAAATCTTCTGAAGCTTGGATCACTTCTCTAAAGTTCAGACTAAAACCCGGAATGGATGCACAGCCCCCTGTGACATGGGAGCCGCAACCATAGCCCAGTGCTACAGTAGGGAGCCCTTAAATGCTAGCAAACATTTGAAATGCCAAGCCGTGGGTTGTCGGATGTTGTTCAACAGAGAGATCAAAATCGACAGCAAATATTTTGGCGCCTGGGGAATAGCTCAGATCAAAATTCAGAGAATCTGGAGAAGCCGTTATGTTCTTTGGATACGTGGGTGGCTTGTGGTGGGGAGAGGAATCACCTCTTCCAAACCTTTCCTTCAATTCCTTTCTCAAGGGTACCCACATCTAAACTCTTCCCCCTCTTTAAAAAAAAAAGAAAAAAGAAACACACCCCACGGCGAATATATTCTGCATCACAACAGCCTGTGTTTATCCAAGCCGAAAATGGAAAGAACACACGGGGCCTTGTGGAAATCGTGTTGTTGTTTTGCTTAAAATTTTCTCCGGTTCTGTATTTTCCACAGCCAATCTTCCCGCAGCCCAAGACGTCGCAAGGATGACGGTGATTGACGGCCGCCGAAGGAGCTGATGTGAAAACCAGCTGCCCCTCTCTCCCTCTCCAAACATCCCTGGGAGAGTTCGGTTTATCATTCTCCTCGCTACCCAAGCAGCTGAAAGGAAGGTAGTCCCAGGCTATGCCAGACTGTCTCTCATGTGGCCGCCTCCCGGGCATACGCGGGGAATAAAAAAAGGCGGAGAGATGGAGGAGATTATTAAAGAGGGGCACAGGATTGGGATTTGGCACTCTTGCAAGCTCCAAATGACCTTCATCCTTCCTCCAAGAGGGGTTTGCTCGTGGCCGCATCGTACCGAGTGCCTCTTTGGAACAGTGAGATCCTGTGTGAAGCAGCTGCATCGGGCACACTTGCACTGCCGTCGCGAGCATTGGTGGCCGATGATACAGCTACTGTTGGAAAATTCTGGCCTTCCCTCTCCCCTGTCTTATTCCAGGGCAAACGGGGCTTGGCTAGCACGGAGTTTCTTTTCCGTTGCGTGTCAAAGCCTTCTGCCTTCTCGCCTAAAGCCTCCCTCTTGCTCTTTGTGTTATTTAAATGCATAGCTATGGCATCCAGGTGACCAGAGCGTGTGACCCAGGATGGACCCTGGGGTCATTGGCCTTACCTAAAAGACCCCACTTCTCTCAGACCTCTCTCGCTTTGCCATTTTGCTTCCACTTCCTTCTCTCTGACCGTGCTTGCCTCTCCGCCGAGAAGATGGCGAGTTAAGAAGGAAGCTATTTTCTCTTAGCTAGTTAGGATCCAGGCTCTCCAGTGCACATGGAATTGTAAAATTCATTAGTAAACTTCCCTAAGTTTGGAAGCTGAAACTGCCTGCCTTGTTTTGCTTTCCAAGCCAGTCTCCGTTCAGGGAAGCCACACAGAAATAGGACCTGCCTTTTCTGCAACTCTGCTAAAAGAAGGCCGACGCCTAACAGTCTTAGCTTTCATAGAATTTCCCCCAAAAGGCTAACACTCTGGGAAACTCTTAATTCCCAAAAAAACCGACGACCCACAGATTCAACCCACCGTGGATTCAAACATACAGCACAGTTGGACCTCCCAAACTGGAAGAGTTGAAGAAGATGCACGGAACAGTTATATTTCTTGCACGCCAACTGGATCTTGGCATATATCTCACCATTACAAGCAGCTCATGAGAGCTCGATCTTCCATGAACGTGTTTCATCCCCTGTGAACATTATCCAGTATGCACCTTGCAACCGTCCTGATTTTCACAGAGACGGTCCCAATTTATCATCTGTCATCCCACTTCTTTTCCCCCCGCTGCTTTTAAAATGTCCCGGCTTCTCCCCTCCTTCCACTTTGTCCTCAGCCCATTGCAATGGCTGCAAACGGAGTCCAAAGCACAAAAGGAATTTGCACAACTCAACCCAGAAGGAATCTTGCCCTTCCCAGTAGGCTCAGGCAAAAGCAAACCGCTGCCACCCCGCTCCTAGCTCGTCTATTCTTCCTCCCCGATCACTTTCTCCATATTGACCTCATTCCGATGCCGCTTCGCCAAACACGTGTCCCTGTTTTTATCGGTGGAACACAGAAGGGGATGCCCGTGTAGTAATCATGGCTGCCTCTTGGGGTAACAAATGCATTCTTTCCCCTTAGCCTACCTCGCAAGCTTGTCGTGACAAAAAAGATCGAGCTGCGGGGAGGCCAGGGAAGATAGCAATGTAACTGATAATATATCTGTTTGGAAAAACAGAGAGATAAGCAATCTCACTTGCAGGCCAGCGACGAAGCAAAAAAAAAAAAAACTTCCTCGGCTTAAAAACCTGGCCAGAGAATTTTCTTTCCCTTGTCAATCAGCCAACCTAAAGAGCAACGTGATAGGGAAAAAAAATCCACGTTTCCCTCCGCCGCCTACTCCTTTTGCTTTTTAATCCACTCCAAGCACTTTCCCCTGGTTCTGCCTGATTAAGCATTTGCCGCAGCCAGCCCGATAGCGGCAAGATGAGAGGGGGAAAATGGCCATCGGGCTAGCAGGAAGTGGCCGGCCTAATCAAGGGACCGGAGAGGCGAAAGTGCTGGGCCTTGACGGACTAATAGGTTCCCATAGCAACTTTTAACACAGTTCCATTTTGGGACGAGAGACGGAGAAGAGCAGCTGTGTGTGTGCATTGGGAGGAAATAGGTGGTTGATAACAAAGAGAAGGGTGGATGAACCAGATGTGCCAGTCGGCTTGGCTTAGTTTCCATTAGCTCTTAATTTAGAACCATGAGGACTAGAATCTTGACACTGAGATGGGCCACGCCCTATACTTTGTTTCTCCAGCACAGGCCGTCCCGGCATCCTGTTTAAAACCAGAAAGTGCCCCGGTGAGCACACCCAAACCTGCCATGTGCTGGACAACCCACAAGCCACAAACTTCGCTCCGAGGTAGACAGTTGTTTTCACTGGTAGAAAACACAGGTAACACAGTACACTTCTTCTGAAGTGGCTGAGACTGAAGCCGACATGGAGCCCACACCTAATATAGATACAATTCCAAATTTTAGGCACGCAAGCTGTGATTTGAGATGATCATAAATCTAGCAGCACCCCAATTCTTCCAACAGCTCCTAGATTCACATTTAGTTCCCACTCCTCATCCTTGAGGCCGGCACGTATTTCCTGCCTCTTATCTTAGACACACCAAATTCTCGAAACACTTGCTTTTACACATTTGTTTCTGCCCACTCTGATCTTCCCCCCTCACTGAATACAATAGGCAAAAGAGCAATTAACCAACTGATATTTTGTAATTAATTGTAATCAATTAATACTCAATATTTTGTAGCTCTCTAGCTAAACCATTTTGGTTGTCCTCCTCCGGACAAGTTCCAGCTTGCCAATATCCTTCCTGAACTGCGGTGCCCAGAATCGGGCATGGTATTCCAAAGCAAAATAGAGCGCTACCTTCACTTCCCTTGCCCTAGACACTATACTCCTATTGATGCAGCCCAGAATCGCATTGGCTTTTTTAGCTGCTGCATCACACTGCTGGCTCATGCTCAGCTTGTGGCCCACTAAGACTCCTAGATCCTTTTCGCTTATACTGTGGTCAAACCAGTGTCACTGATCTTGTATCTGTGCATTTCGTTTGTTCTGCCCAAGTGCAGTTGGACTAAGACTTTGGGAGAACCGGGTTCGAATTCCTACTTAGCCAGTGGAAACCCACTAAACGACCTTCTGCAAGTCACCTTTTCTGAGAGGCAGGCAACGGAATATAGCTTCTGAATCTGTCCAAGTTAGATTCACCTTGAAGCCACATAGACGCTACGGAGCTCTTTGCACTGCAAGAGTTATCTAACCCTCTCTCATGATCCCAAAGCCTTCAACATAAATGTGAAAATAAAGATGTTGGCGTTAAAGAAAGGGCCATAGATGCTCTGTGGAACAGCTTACAATAAAGAGATAAAGGATAACAATCACGAAGTTCACAGAATTTTTCCAGCGGCAAAATTCATAAGCAGCTGCGATCCCCAAAACCCCAGTTGGCCGTTGTCGCCTCCGCCTGCAGCTTCCACTTTTTGAATGAGCCAGAAACAATCTAAAGTGTGCAGAAACGAAGCGTGATACACCGTTCCGAGTGCGCGCAATTCCATTTCTTCAAGCATGCTTGAGATAAACTACGGATGATTAAGACATCTAAGGGAAACTCTTCTCCAGGAAGCCTAGGCGGGCAGAATTACCCGCCGACGCGAGGGTCTCCTTTCTAACCGGCAGAGAAAATAGCATTGCCGAGCCGAAAGCGGGATTTTCTGAGAGCGGTGGTAACCTTCCAACTCGCTTCAGAGTCAAGAGCCAAAGAAGTCTGTGGAAACGGAGGAAAACATCGTTCAGGCTTTGGTTTCGAGAGCTGCGCATTTTCACCGTTCGCAGCCTAGATTTCTACTTATTGCCAACCTGACGCAACCCAGCAAACTTGCTTGCTGACCCTGTTGCTGTCTGCTCCGGGTTTTAGTAGGAAGGCCAAAGAAGGGTGTCAGGACGTGACCTTTAGGCACGCTGGCCCTAAAACTCCAACCCCTTGGAATCACTTCTTTCCCCAAGTATCCCCTTACTGGATTTGGTTACTGGGCCTCAGGGCTACGCCTTAAATTTAGAGTTTTTAGAGGACATTCTTATTAAATTTGCAAATGGCACTGAAATAGTGTGTGAGCCCAGGAGGAGTGCCACTATATTCTGTACTGGTCCGGCATCATCTGAAGCACTGCGTCCAGTTCTGGGAGCCTCATTTTAAGAAGGATATAAAGAAGTCGGAGCCAGTTCACAGAAGGGCAACAAGGATGGTAAGACAACAACGCCCAAAATCCACAAAGCAGCAATGCTTTTATTTCGGTGGTTCTTATCGGGAGTCCGGGGGTGACCCCTTCCACATCCTTGACAAAAAGGACATGACAGCATGCATGGGCATATACCCAAAATGATGACTCTGGAGACCAGGGTGTGAATCCCTACTCGGCCGTGGAAACCCACTGGGTGGACTTCAGGCAAGTCACATTCTCTCAGCCTCGGAGAAGAGCACAGGCAACCAATTTTGCGAAGCAAACCCCATGATAGGTTCGCCTTAGGGTCACCAAAAAGGAGAGAGACCTGACGGCTAGAAAGAACCTCTCCCACCAGTGGCACTTTCTCGTTGTGTGCCTTCAAGTCACTTCTGGCTTTTGGCAACCCCGAGCTGAACCTGTTACGGAGGGAAGAGTTGCAAGATTTGTTTGGAGGGGGTTTGCCTTTGCCTTCCTCTGAGTTATCCACGTTTCGGGGTAACAGTGCAACCCTCATCCACGCGTCACTGTCTGGCCAACTAAGGATGAACCACGGCCCCATTTCTCAGCACCCACAAACCTTCTCCTGATGCCGCCCCCGCATATACCCAAGGAAGGGGATGGGCAAGAGAGAAGTAGTATGGGGCCACTATGCCAACCCACTCCCTTTCCCTGACCCGATTTGGACCTCGGGTGCCCATTCTTTCCACCATGCCTTGACCCCCTTTCCACAGACATATTTTGATATTTGCAACTTTTCCACCTTTCTGAGGTCCCTTAACCTTAGAGAACACAGAGATCAAACTGTGACTCAGTTTCTTTTCGGTGAGAATTTCCCCACACCAGCAAGTGTCTTCCTCAACTGAAGGAAAAGAATTGGAGATCAAGACAAAAAAACAAAAATCACACAACGTGGGAAGCAGAGAAATCGGGAGATCTTGCAACCTGTCTATCCAGAAGGCACCAAGGTTGTGCTAACCTCCAAGATCATCTCGACGAAAAATATCTCAGCAGATTTTCTGGGGTTTTTTCCCCCCCCATTTGGAGCAAGGGCTGAATGTGAGCCCCGAGGTAGGTAGCTGACCTGAGACCCGCACAGGCAGCAGGCTTCAATAAAGAGGAATTACATCCCATGTCTGACAGCGCAGTGAGGAATTGCTGGATTCAATTAACTTGTGTTTGCCTCGCAGGCACACAGTGGGAGTCCCGAGTCGGTTCTTTTAAGACAGCCACTCAGTTGGGAGGAAGGGAATAAAGGCAATAAAGAAAAAAAAATGTGTTTTAAAAGACGGGGAAAGCAGAAGGAGAAACGTAGCCAAACAATTCCTGGAGCTGAAAGGAGCACTGCATCTGGTCTCTTCGGCAGATACGACCGGTCTCTTCAGCGGGTGTTTGGCAGATACGGCTGGTCTCTTCGGCAGATACGGCCACTCTTTTCCGCAGGTGTTCGGCAGATACGGCTGGTCTCTTCGGCAGATACGACCGGTCTCTTCCGCGGGTGTTCGGCAGATACGGCCGGTCTCTTCGGCAGATACGGCCACTCTTTTCCGCAGGTGTTCGGCAGATACGGCCGGTCTCTTCGGCAGATACGACCACTCTTTTCCACAGGTGTTCGGCAGATACGGCTGGTCTCTTCGGCAGATACAACTATTCTTTTCCGCAGGTGTTCGGCAGATATGGCTGGTCTCTTTGGCAGATACGGCCACTCTTTTCCACAGGTGTTCGGCAGATATGGCTGGTCTCTTCGGCAGGTGTTCCGCACATATAACTGGTCTCTTTAGCAAATATCACTGGTCTCTTTGGCGGGTGGTTGAGCAGATATGGCTTATTTCTTTGGCATGTGTACCTGGTCTGTTTAGCAGATACAGCTGGTCTCTTCAGCAGGCGTTCAGCAGAATTCCACAGGAAGCTGAAAGTGGAATCATAGCACTATAGCAGTGTCCTGCGGAAAGACCCAGAGAGTCAGAAGAGACCCCCTTCCAACTCTGGGTTTCTAGGAGCTGCCACGCCAAGAATAAGATGCACAACCGCAACGCCGAGAATAGGACTGTACAAGCACAGCGCAAAGCATAGGACTGCGAAACCACAGTGCAAAGAGTGGAATGCGCAACCACGGTGCGCAACGTGCAACCACAGTGCAAAGTTTAGGAGATATTAAAGGCCAACCTGAAATGGAAATCACAGTTGGAAAAGAAGGGGAAAAAAAAAACCTTAAGGCACCCCAAATCCAAAACTTTGTGCTCGGATTTTGACGCCGCTCCGTGCATTTCGCACTCGCCACTCTCCTCCCCTGGCGCCTTCATTATCTTCAGCCTGACATTACAAAGATGGACTGTCTGAGCCATTTTTCCCCTGCGTGTCGCCTTCGGTATCCACTTCTGCGTTGACTTCTCCCTCCATCCTCTGCCACGTTACCCCCCAACTCCATTTCCCGTGGGCGGAAAAAAAAATGACAGCCGCACCTTGATCTTCAATCTGTGTCAATTCCTCAGGTCTGGGGAATGCAATAATGAGCCGTGGGATGGATTTTTTTTTTCCCCCTTGTGCTGCCAGGGTTTTCTTCTGGCGGCTCGGACGGCCATTCTGGAGGCAATTACCTGAGAGGAAGCCACACAGAACTCTACAGGAGATGCTGACAAATAGACTTGTATAGCAGCTTCCTGCTTGTTTTCCCATGTGAAATGTGGGTAATCTATTTCACGTGGGCATATAGCGCTGGAATTCAGTATGAAACGTATGTCTCCGTGAGCGCACTTACAACTGAGCAATTTTGCACTGTTCATTTTCTCTCTCTTTTTTAAAATTTTTTATAAAAAACGTATGAATAATACAACATAGTCATAAATCATACGGTATATAAATAGTACAACATAGACATGCCAACATAAATCTACACACACACACATATAATCGTGGATCTGGAAGAGATCACAAGGGCCATCCGGTCCAACCCCGTTCTGCCAGGCAGGGAAACGCAACCAAAGCACTCTCAACAGATGGCCATCCAGCCTCTGTTTAAAAACCTTCAAAGAAGGAGACTCCACCACATTCCCACTGTCAAACTGCTCTTATTGTCAGGAAGTTCCTCCTCATGTTCAGATGGAAGCTCTTTACCAGTAGCTGGAAGCCATTGCCCCTTATCCTAGCCTCTAGGGCTGCAGAAAACAAGCTTGCTCCATCCTACATATGACATCTCTTCAAATATTTACACATGGCTATGATGTTGCCTCTTAACCTCCTCTTCTCCAGGCTAAACTTACCCAGCCCCCTAACCCTCTCCTCATAGGGCTTCATGGTTTCCAGGCCTTCTACCATTTTGGTCGCCCGCCTCTGGACACCTTCCAGCTTGTCCATATCCTTCCTGAACGGTGGTGCCCAGAACCGGACACAGGATTCCAAGCGAGGTCAAACCAAAGCAGAACAGAACGGGGCTATTACTTCCCTTGACCTAGACACTATACTCCTATCGATGCAGGCTAGAATTGTATCGGCTTTTTTAGCCGCTGCATCACACTGCCGGCTTGAAGAAGAGCGTTCAGCACCTTGGAGAGGTCCTTTTAACTTTTCCCTAACACCCGGCATGAATTCACCAACCTCCTGACATGGGTACCACCAGCAAGAGTCCAAACTCGAAAACGTACCGCTACCTCACGGGGCTCCAGAACCAACTCTAGGGTCACCAGTTGGAGAGCGCTCCTGCACCTTTAAAGCTTGTGTCGGAGGGGAGAATTTCAGCAGGTGTGGCCTTTTGTGCGACCAGCTTGCAAGCCACACTTGCTGAAATCTCTACTTCTGTATAACTATCAGAAGTACTGGGGCCCTTTCCAGTTTCCGCACCGACAACCCCAAAGCATTGCGTCGCCACGATGGCAACGCCGCATTTGCACTCACAAAAATGCACCTAAATCCAAAGGACAGCATCTTTCTTTCCTCCCTTTCTAGGCTACAAAGAAGAAGAACAGACAGAAAGAGAGACTTCGCCCCTTGCCTATCCCCATTCTCATTGCATAACAGCTTCCCATCCCGATGCCGTCGGAGAGGGAGAGATCAAATGATATTTTGATTATTATTTCGGTCAGGCAAAACCCATAAAGCAGAAAAAGGAAGGGAAAAAAAAAAAGGCAGCCCGGCAAAGTTTCATCCCGTTGCTTAGCAACGCATCCCCGGGCCGAGCATCTCTCCGCAGACCTCAGTTTCGCTGTCGGTCGGTGGGAAAGGTTTTCGAGGGAAAGCGAAATGTGGGGAGAGGAAGAGAAAGACGTTACGTGGGGTGGAGAGGACAGGGGGTCCACTGGGATCTGCTTGTGTTTCGCGAGGCTTTCCAAAGAGTTCTTTGGCCCTCGTTCGCTTCCCCGGCCGACGGACCGGTTCGGATATGCCTCCCTTCTTTTTGGAAAACCTTGACTTGGTTCCGTCCAACTGGACTAAATTAGATTTTAACTGGCCTGCAAAGTCGAAACTACAAGGGGAGCGAACAGGTCTGTGGAGATCTCCCTCCGGCAGGGGTGCTGAACGGTAAAAATGAGGACACCGTCACCCACTAAAACCCTCGCTCCCCCCATGCGTTCTCCCTTCCACCCCCAAATTTCCAAATTGCAAAGGGGGCGACATGCAAAGTAGTTCACACCCAGAATTTATCAGCTGCTGAGCTTGCCTTTGCTACCCCTGTTTTTCGGACGCCGAAACTCCGGCCGTTTCCACACCGGACTGCAAATCCCAGGATTCGCGGGATGTGGAAAGTGGAATAATAGCACTACAACCGTCTAGTGCGGAAAGGGGCTCTGTTTCTGTCACGTCCTGGCTAGCTCGCATTCACAAACCGCGCTCAGAACAGAGGCGTTTGCCTGGAACAAGCAGAAAACAGAAAGTTGCTGAGACCACCGTGTGCCGGATGGCTACAGGTTTTATACGAAAAGAGACCTTATGGAAGAGAATGACTTTCAGATCACTTTTATTTATATCCCATAATTTCCCCAAACTGCAATCCTAGAAGCGCAGGGCTGGAAGCAACCCACAAGAGTCGCGTAATCTAGCAGATCATAAGGGAAGGGCCATCTAATCTATTCGTTTGATTTATATCCCATTTATGGGACTGAGAGCCAGCATGATGTAGTCATTTGACCATCGGATCATAGATTCCCCGCTCGGCCACGGAAACCCACTGGTTGACCTTGGGGAGCGTCACACACTCTCAGCCCCAAACAGCCCCAACCTTAGGGTTGCCAGAAGTCAGAAATGACTTCAAAACACACCACAATGGGACTCAAGGCAGCTTAAAGCATTTTAAAAACCGTACCAACTGAAACTATACCAAAGCATCCAAAGACGGTGTGACTAGAAAAGGCACTTAAGACAACCAATTTATAACGTTAAAACCCCCAGAAATCATTAAAATAAAATCATCATCATCATCGTGGCAGGGGGACAACAGTGGATTAGCACATCACTGTTAAAAACAGAACATTAAAACAATATTTAAAATGCCTCTCAACAGAGGACATAAATAAAAATAGGCAATACGTATATAAAATTCATCATGAAAATTCGCAATATAAAATCGTCAGGGTATGCCTGCCAGGAGAAGCTGGCCTTTAACCCGTTTTAAATTCAGACAGCATATTCAGCTGTCGAATCTCTTCCAGCAGGTCATTCCACATTTCGAAGCGAAAAACAGCAAGAAAACACCATTGGAAGCCCACCCCCGTCGGTTTCCAAAAGCCTTAAGAATGTTTTTTCTGAGTGGCTGGAGGAAAGAGAACAAGGATGGGGCCACCCCGGCCTCCAAAGAGAGGAAAATCCAAAGTTTGGGAGCAGCCACCAAAAAGGCCCTGTCACCCTTGTTCCCGCCAAAGAAGCAATGAGACAGAACAAACGTGTCAAACGCAAGGCTGAATCCGGCTCGCTAGACCATTCCGTGTGGCCCTCACACCTTCCCTGCGGCTATGGCACTCCCCCCGGCCCGGTGAACCCAACCCCCACATTGCGGGCCCCCGGCTGCCGGCATTCCGAAGAGGGGCCCGGCGGCCAGCCCTCGCGATCTACTTCTACTTCCGACTGCTCCTCTGCCCAAGTCTCACCGTCAGAGCACGGTCGTGGGTTACCGTAGCAACACTCCACGTGGCTCTCGAGAGCTGGGCAGAGGAGCAGTCAGAAGTAGAAGTAGATCGCGAGGGCTGGCTGCTGGGCCCCTCTTCAGAATACCGGCGGCCAGGGACCTGCAAAGACCCGGACGCTTCTTTGGCCCGACGACAGCCCAAAACACAAGAAAACCGTTTGCACACACAGATGTTTTGCTTCCCTCTGGAATACCCTCAGCGCCCTACAAACCCATTCCATTTTGGCCCAGGCACGGCAAAAAAAAAAAAAGGTCACCGGAAGTGATGTGGCCTCACTTCCTGGGCTCTTTGGCGCGCCGGTGTGGCCCACAAAAAGGCCCTGGGGTGCAAACCCCCATACGGTCGCCATCCTTCTCTGAACAGCCGGCGTCGGTTCTGCGTCCCTCTCCCTGTGCCAGCAGTTCTTTTTTGTGTGTTTCTATTCCTCACCGCGGAGACGTTTTGCAATTTCTTTCTCTCCCCCCCCCCAAAAAAACGAGGCGGATGTTTATGGTGTGGGAGCCATTAATCATCCGCCACGTGTGTTTTCAATTATCGTACACTTTAAATAACACCGAGGTTACTTAGCGGGCTTGTATTTTCGGCGCTGGCTGTCTCACGTTGACTTCGGAGTCGCCCCCGCAACGTACGTAACCTTAAGCTTGTTCTGTCCCAACCCACCCCCGTGGCACCCCCAAACGCTAACAGCAGGCAGCGGGAGGAGGACAGCCACCCTCCCAGCTTCGTCCCAGAATAGCTAGCGTTCCCGTTCGTCTGCGCTCCTCCATATGGTCTAGCATCGTGCCCGTCTGCCTGGCAACCTGTTGCCCGGCTCTCTCCTTCCGACCTGCCTCGGCCGGGCTTCCCCCAGGGGCTGAACCGGCAAAGCGGGAGGATGCTGCGGAAGAAGGACTGCTCTCGAGCGAAAGACGGAAGGATGCTCCAAGATCCCCGAAGGGTGTCAGCCGAGAAGGACACGGACAAGCCGGAAGAGGTCCAGGGGAGGGCGACCAAAATGGAAGAAGGCCTGGAAACGACGAAGCCCTCTGAGGAGAGGCTAGTGAGCCTGGAGGATAAAAGGCGAAGAGAGGTGACACCATAGCCACGTTTAGACGTTTGGAGAGATGTCGTACGGAAGACGGAGCCAGCTCATTTGCTGCCGCTCCAGCGCCTAGGATGCGGAGCAATGGCTTCCCACTCCAGGAAAAGGAGATTCCACCTCAACATTAGGAAGGACGTCCTGAGGGTAAGAGCCGTCCAACGGTGAAACACAGTTCCTCAGAGCGTGGTGGAGTCTCCTTCTTTGGAGGTTTTTAAACAGAGGCCGGATGGCCACCTCTTGAGAATGCTTGGATGGTGTCCTCCTGCGTGGCCGAATGGGGTTGGACTGGAAGGCCTTTCTGGCCTCTTCCCGCTCTATGGTTGTACGAGCTATCTATTGTATGAGCGAACAGGGGCCACACCGTGTCTTGGCCACGTGAGGACAAAGGGCAATCCAAAACAGGCAACAAAATTTCAACCGGCCACAAAATTTTGCTCAAATTTCAGTTCCATTCGCAGCAGAAAAGTAACTTCCCTTGGGATCCAGCTGTCCCTCTCAAGGAGCCACATCTTCTCGGTGGCAGCATGGCCATCATGGAATCATAGGCCATTTCCGCACGACATCGCTGCCCCACAACAGCAGCAGGTTTTTCCAGTCTAGGAGTCGTGCTACCGCAAAACATTGCAAACATTGCTATCCCATCCCCAGGCGTTGCAAAACCACCTTATACCATTTCCAGAAAAAATCCAGTTAGAGCCTCCTTTAGCGCCTCCAGCCGCTCCTCGTAGGGCTTCATGGCTTCCAGACCCTTCACCATTTTGGTCGCCCTCCCCTGGACACGTTCCAGCTTGTCCATATCCTTCTTGAATCGAGGTGCCCAGAACTGGACCCAGGATTCCAGATGAGGTCTGACCAAAGCAGAATGCAGGGGTTGCCTCCCTTGATCTAGACGCCGCAATCCTATTGACGCCACCGAGAATCGTGTTGGCTTTCTTGGCTGCCGCAGGACATCCAGGGCATGACAAGCGTGCACTCAGTTAATTCAGCAGGTGAGAGATTAGAAGGAACAGGATCAGGCAAAAACAAACTTCTCCGGCCTCTCCAAACTGATCCATTCTTCCCCATTAATCCCATGAATAACTTTGGACATCTTGACCGTACCTTGGTGTTATCTGGACGCACCTCTTGGCTTTCGCCTGCGAACCATTGGGAAGTGTGCAGCTTTTTTGAGCCCTCGCGAACATTCCCTGACATCACAAGCAGCTCAGCCAACGGCGTGAGGAATACAACACCCTCCCTCCTCTTTTAACGAGGCCTAGCATATAATAAAATGACTGGCTGATCCCTTCGCAACCAATTCTTCCGGCTCCAAATCCAGGTGGAACGAAACGGCCATTCAGGCTACTTAATCTGTTTCTTTCTCACCCCAAAAAAGAGATGAGGGAGCTGGAAGAAAAGCCGCAAGCAAATTAGCACTCGTCTTTCCACTTCCCCCCATTTTCTTTCTGCGGGGAGAACGAACTAAAGCTGATGATCGCAACTAATTAGAAAAGGGACGGCTGCCAAGTCCTCTCATTATGCCCCCGCCCCCCATTAGAAAGGATGTCATTAATCTCCCTATCCCATATGGGGCTGCCATTGGTTGCCTGCCAAAGCCTAGATGCCATAAAGGAGACCCTTGAAGCTGGCGCCCCAGAAGCTAGTGGGAATTAGGGCGGGCAAATCTCCCTTCAAAGGGGCCTGCAATGTGGGGATCGGGCTCACCACGTACAGAGAGGGGCAGGGGGGCAGAAAGAGGCACAGAGATACATTTATATAGTCTTACAGACACAACCGACCCTTTGAGGGCAACCGTAATGCTGATGTGGCCCAGGAAGAAATTGAGTTTGAAACCCCTGCTCTAACCACTACACCATGCTGGCTCTCTGGTTAAGAGTAAAAACGAATGGCACATGCTTTGGCAGAAAGAAACACACAGGCCTGCTCTGCAGAGGTGTTTTGGGGTCGGGAGTTCTGCAAGGCCCCATCCCTTGTTGCTGTGTGCCTTCAAGATGTTTCTCGAAGAATTATGGTGACCCCAAGGTGACCCTATCATGGGATTTTCTGGGGCTGAGAGTGTGTGATGTGCCCAAGGTAACCCAGTGGGTTTCCACGGCTGAGTTGGGAACCGAACCCTGAGTCAAACCGACCGTGTTTATCTGTAGCAACGCAAGCAACACCGCAACCTGCCTGGAAACTTGCTGAGACTATTGCCCCTCAGGCGGTTATAGATTTTATATCCAAGCGTCCAAATTTAGGCGAGCGTAGCAGTGATCGGCGAAAGTCACAAATCTCCCATCACCCCACCAGTAAAGCAGTTAGACGGGGCTTTGGGAGAGGCCGTTCTTTCTGTACGCCTACCTTCCCAGTCACGTTGGGCAGGAACAAAGAAGACGGGGCCTTTCCGGTGGCTGCTCCCACACTTTGGAACTCCCTCCGAAGATGGCTCCTTCCTTGTTCTTTTTCAGCTGGCAAGCAAAAACTTTCCCATCCCATCCTATTCCAGTTAATTCCTAAGGGCTTTTAAAAGTCCTGGTGTGTCAATTTTTTTTTAATATTCTATTTTTTAAAATTTTTTAATATTTTTTTAATATTCTGTCTTCTAATAAATTTTAAATACATTGTTTGATTATTTTTGAATTAGAGAGAGAGAGATGAATTGATGGTTCGATGGACAGATAGATAGATAGATAGATACATAGATAGATAGATAGATAGATGGGCGGATGGATGGGCGGATGGATAGATAGATGGATGGATGGATGGATGGATGGATGGATGGATGGATGGATGGATGGATACATAGATAGATGGATACATAGATAGATAGATAGATACATAGATACATAGATAGATGGATGGATGGATGGATGGATGGATGGATGGATGGATGGATGGACGGATGGGCGGATGGGCGGATGGATGGGCGGATGGATGGGCGGATGGATGGGCGGATGGATGGGCGGATGGATGGGCGGATGGATAGATAGATAGATGGATGGATGGATGGATGGATGGATGGATGGATGGATGGATACATAGATAGATGGATACATAGATAGATACATAGATAGATACATAGATAGATAGATAGATAGATGGATGGATGGATGGATGGATGGATGGATGTGCGGATGGATGGGCGGATGGATGGGCGGATGGATAGATAGATAGATAGATAGATAGATAGATAGATGGATGGATGGATGGATGGATGGATGGATGGATGGATGGGCGGGCGGGCGGGCGGGCGGGCGGGCGGGCGGGCGGGCGGGCGGGCGGGCGGGCGGGCGGACAGACAGACAGACAGACAGACAGATAGATAGCTGGAAGAATGAATGAATGGATGGATGGATAGATAGTTGGATGGATGGATGGATGGATGGATGGATAGATAGATAGATAGATAGATAGATAGATAGATAGATAGATAGATAGATAGATAGGCAGGCAGGCAGGCAGGCAGGCAGGCAGGCAGGCAGGCAGAATCAAGGATGAATTGATGGATGGGTGGATGGATGGATGGATAGATAGATAGATAGGCAGGCAGGCAGGCAGGCAGGCAGACAGACAGACAGACAGACAGGTGATAGACAGACAAAGAGACAGAAGTTGATTCTGATATTTTTGTATCTTTTAATCTCTACTGGTTCTACAAATTTGAAATCTACTCTGTTCTGTTGTTGGCCACACAGGTCCTGGTTTTCGTCAGGAAAATGTGGGAGACCATACTTCCAGTTCACCGAAATTCAAGAGCAGGGTTTGCAGGGGAGAGAAGGGAAACCGGAGGAACTGACCCTTGCTTTTTCCACCTTGCCGTAAGAGATTCCCCAGCTGGGCTCCGGCTGCTTCTTCGGCCGGTCTTTTTCTCTGCTCAGCCGAAATCCTTTCCGATCCTCCGGAGGAAGCCAAAGGCCCGGCTGGAAAACGTCTCTGAGGGCAAAGAGGAAGCTTTGTACGTGGAAGAGGGATGCAGTGGAGACGGCAAGGTCTTGCCAAGGCTATTTTTGGAACTGAGATTCTAGGTTCCGGGTTCGTTCTCTCCGCAGTCGACAATCCCCAGAGTCATCAAACTGACTCATTCAAGGACCAGCTCCGTTCCTCTGAGCTTACAGGTGGGTAAGGTTAGCTGCTATACACCTACTTTTTCATAAACGGATTTTAATATTATGCCCAGCCTGGGAAGCAAAAGAGATTTTCCTCCCTCTCTCACAACACAAAAATATGGTCTCCGTTCCCGAGTTACGTGGCTCCAAAGCACCTTCCCGGGGAGTCAAAAAAATTAAAAAAATTGTTTCCAAACACCCCCAACTGCAGGGCACTTTCTACAGCTAACTTTTAAATCATACGTTTCATCCCATAACGATTAATTCTTGCTTACCACTTATGCTTTTAAATACTTTCTTAATTTCTCCAGTTCATAATTACTTGTTCATTTATTCCAGATTCCTTTACACTAACGATAATTCGTTTAAAAAAAAAATAAACACCTGTCTAAAAAGGTTTTGAAGCGACAAACAAAATGCATCTACTTTTATGCTTCTCATTTAGCAATATTAATTTTCATCACCAAAACCTCTTGCCGTCCGACCGCCTTTGTTCTTTTTTCAAGAAATCGATCAACCGCTTCCCCGCAGACCAAAATTCATTTTGTGTTTTAAACTCTCCTCCCGCTTTCTGGTTTCCGTTTTTAAGAACCCCTTGCTATCTTCTCCTAGGATCTTCCAGAACTTTTTAGCACATTCCTTTATCGTGCAATACCGGCTTCTGCAGCGAACTTGGTTCTCGGACTCCCAGTTTGCAAGGCGGATGGCATCTCAATAGCTAAGCACGGCAGACGAGGCTAATACAGTGGTCCTCCGATAGTTTCCAGGTCAGTAGAATGGGCAGTCCACTCCAGGTTTTGGATAGATCTAAATGAGCTCTCCAAGGTGCTGAACCTTGGTGAGCTCTTCTTAAAAAGCCATCCTTAAACCCTGGCATGGATTCGTCGTCCCGCCGACACGGGAGCCACCACAAATAGAAGAAGAATGGAGTTCATACCACAGACCGGCAAACTGCAGCATTCAGATTTGAACCGAGATAACTAAAGAGTAATTCTTCTAGTTACTTTGCTGCGATTGCAGCAAAAAAAAAATGCATTAAACACTAGAATCTTTTTGTTATTTGGCATTATTACTTGACGTTCAATGTTTCCAAATAAAGTGCGCTGAGGTCCAACCTTACCCCTCCCACCCAAAAGATGGGACAGTAAAGAATTACTTTTTTAACAGTAACTACAACTGTAATCGGCTAGCTTTAGGGGCTTAGGAGCTGTAATTCAAACTAATTACTAATTGATTTCACAAGTTCGGGATTACGGCAACCCAAAGGGCTGGAGGGTACGTAAGAGAGAAGACGAAATTTGAACCTAGAACGCCTGGATCCTTGCATCGTGTTTTGTCCTTAGTTTCTACCCTGCAGAAAGAAATTTTATTCTAGACTCCAAAGTTTGGAAAACTTGGGTGTTAGCAGGGAGAAGATAGAAAATAAGAAGAGAAAGAGTACTTTTAAGCACCATCTGTTTTCCGTGCATGTCTATTGTGCTAAAAAAGTAGCTGCATTTGTATATAAACACGTCCTTAATTTTGCCTTTGCTTTGTTCACACTCCCTTGACTAAATTGCATTGTTTTTTCCCAAGATAAACACAGAAATAGAGCTTCGAAGTAGCGTGTGACAGAGAAACAGAGACAGAAAAAGAAGGCAATATACAGTTATTCCTCCACATTTACTAGAGTTAGGGGCACAGGACCCCCACAAAAGTGGAAAACCCACAAATATCAAACTGTGTGTGTCTGGGGGAAGGGGGCCAAGGTACGGTGGGGAGAACGGGCACCCAGGGTCCAAACCAGGTCAGGGAAATGGAGTGGACGGCACGGTGGCCCCATACTTCCTAGGAAAAACTTCCTGATAGTAAGAGCAGTGGAATACGTTGCCTGGGAGTGTGGAGGCTAAGAGGTAGCCATGTTTAAATATTTGAAGGGATGTCGTATGGAAGACGGAGCAAGCTGGTTTTCTGCTGCTCTGGAGACTAGGATATGGAGCAACGGCTCCAAATTGTAAGAAAGGAGGTTTCGTCTAAACTTGAGGAAGGACTTCCCGATGGTAAGAGCAGTTTGAAAGTGGGAATCGGCTGCCTCCGTGGAGTGTGGTGGAGTCTCCTCCTTCTTTGGAGGTTTTTAAACAGAGGCCGGGTGGCCATCTGTCGGGAATGCTTTGAGTGTGTCTTCCTGCACGGCATCGGAACGGATGGCCCTTGGGGTCTCTTCCGATTCTATGATTCTATCATTCTTAAATCACACGAACAACACGTGCAGAGTGCATTTTTTTTCTGGCGGCGGCGTCTTCTCCATCTGGTCTCCGACAGAGATGCAAAGGACGTCTCCGTAAAGACATTTCTGATGGTACCGAGGCTTGCTTAAACTTTTTTGGCAGCAGGGAGGAGAGGTGAGTTTAGCCCATCAGCGCCCTTCAAATCCTCCCGGAAACTTTGCCGGAGGGGAAATTGTGGCAGCTTCGCTCTATATCTCTGCCGATTATAGAGACACGTTCAGCCGGAGCCTTGACACTTTTTGTCTGGGAAATGAGCCGCTTGCGGCTGACTCAGTCCCGAAAGGCCCGGCTCCGTCCTTCCGCTACCGGCGGCAGCACCTCCGAGCACAATCAAAATGTCAAAATAGCGAGCGCAAAGGGGCAATTAAAAATAACATCCCGTTGAGATACATCAGCCACAAAGCCGAGACTTGACAACACAGCCAGTAGGGGGTTGCGAGGCAGAAATTGGGAGGGCGGGGTGGAAAACCAACACTTTAACCCTCTAGCTGGCTTTTCTTCCCAGAAGGTGTCTCTTGTTTGTTTTCCCCTCTGAAAGTTAAAACGAGAAAAAGTCGCCGGATTTCTTTTTTAGCGAAAACGGCGGACCGCTCATTTCCGGAAACTGCCTTGAGCTCTAACCTGCACCGATTTCCCCGTCCTTAACTGAAAGCAATATCCCATATTCAGCAGATGACACATATACAAGAGGAAACATATGCTAAAATTCAGTCTTAAATCTATATCGGTGGACTTATACCCGCCGGTAAGAGAACTGACTGGTTCCCAGCATCCATATTCTGCAAGGGTCTGCCTTGACGTTACTATATAAAAGGGCAAACAAAGTTAACTGTTGCACGCTGGGGCTGTCGGAAATCAGGACGGACACACATTGGGACACCAGGGGTGGAGAAAGAGCATCGGGACTTTACTAGGAGGATTCTGCACTGCCTCGGAAAGCTTGGACCACCTCCATTGCAACCGTCCCGTTTAGAAAGCCAGCCACAGGTCCCGGTCCTTAAGCAGAGTATATAGTAGCAGCCTCAGCCTAGATTTGCAGAAAGTTGTCATCAATGACTCTTCTCGTTTCAGCAGTCCGGGTCAGAAATAAATGCAGAGTGCCAGCTCAAGGGAGTAGCCAGCAATGTCGCCAGCACCCAAAGCAAGGGTCAAGGTTTTTTAGGAATGCAAGCCAAGGATCTTTCCACCAGAATTGGCAGTCGTGGGCAATGGGCTTCTCTCCACCCTGCCGCCAGTATTTATTGGTCAGCAGCCTCCTCCAGTTGTTCGCCTGATTAATGAGGCTTCCGCATATCAATACCATGAGCCTTGACGGGTTTGGAGCAAAGGTAAGAACAGGGACGAGAGTCATGACATAGGAACAAGAGAGGTCAGGAGAGGTCAGGGCTATGTAGTTAAGGATGAAGTATCTTGACGTTCCAGCGGAACAAAATCCTTAGGGAAAACCTTCCTCTTTCCGTTTCCCGAACGGTTTTGTAACCGAGCGTGGGTATCGGACAAAGATCGCCAAACGGAGAAAAAACACAAACGTCTCGCCGATCGGTCTGTGGGCTTCAAAACGTAAACGCCGCTCGGCTCTTGTTGTGTAACCCTGTTAAATGGCAAACAGAGCACTCGGAGATGGATGTCTTTTGTCGGGAGACGTTCCTGTTTCTTGTCTCCAAGAAATGCGTCTCTTAAACACACGGAACTCAAAAGGCTCGGCGGCGGGATTAGAGCGACAAGGTTCAGGGCGGCTTTCCCGGCTGACGTGGCTGTGTCTCCTCCGTCCAAGCTCCCTTTTCTCCGTCTTTCTCAGAAGATGCTCACGGGTATTCCGTGGCCCAATTGTCCCGTTCCAGAAATCTGAATATTTGCAAGCGTCCCCCGATGGCACCTTTGCTCCCAGCAGTTTGAATATCTGTCGGCATTCCTTGGCTGTTGCTTTGTTCTCATAAAGCTGAATATTCACGAGCGTTGCGTAACTAGTAAGGATATAGTAACAGATCCCGAAATCAAACCCTGCGAGAAAGATCTCAGGCATCTGAATATGTTTAGCTCGGGGAAGAGATGACTGACAAGTGACGTGACAGCTGTCTCTACATTTCTGGAGGGATGTCTTGTAAGTGGAATAAGAACGCTATAAGAGTGTAGTGTGGAAATGGCCTTGCATGATGGAATAGAAGGCATGCCTAGCAAATAGCAGATAACACCAAATTTGGGGGGAGGCGAATACACCAGAAGTCAGGAATACGAGTCTAAATGTCCGTGACAGACTAGATCAAAACTAACATCGTTCAGTGGAAACGAATAAATGTAAGCTATTACATATAGGCAGAAAAATGAAATGCACCGATATAGAATGAGTGACTCCAGGCTGGAAAGCAGTACGTACAAAAAGCATCTAAGGTCTCAGTAGACCACGAGCAAAACATTGAGCCTACAGTGTGATGCGGCGGCCAAAAAAGCCAATGTAATTGTGGGTTGTATCAACAGAAGCATAGTGGCAAGAGAGAGGGAAGTAGTAGTACCACTCTTTTCTGCTTCGGTCAGACCCCACCTGGAAAACTGTGTTCTATTCTGGGTACCACAATTCAAGAAGGATATTGACAAGCCAAAACATGTCCAGAGGAGGCCAACCCAAATGATTAAAGGCCTAGAAACCATGAAGCCCTATGAGGAGCTGCTTAGGGAGCTGGGAACATTTAGCTTGGAGAAGAGATGGTTAAAAGGGGACATGATAGTTATGTTTAAGTATTTGGTGTCATATGGAGGATGGAACAAGCTTGTTTTCTGCTGTTCTGGAGACTAGGACATGGAGCAATGGATTCAAACAACAGGAAAAGAGATTCCATCTAAAGACTAGGAAGAACTTCCTGACAGTAAGAGCAGTTTGACAGTGGGATATGCTGCCTGGGAGTGTGGTGGAGTCTCCTTCTTTGGAGGTTTTTAAGCAGGAATGCTTTGATAGCGTGTTCATGCATGGCAGAACGGGGTTGGACTGGATGCCTCTTGGGACCCCTTCCGATTCCAGGATTCTATGAGCTGCAATGCCAAGAACAAGGGGCACAACCACAGTGCCAGGAATAGAATTGTACAAGCACAGCGCAAAGCATCGGACTGCACAACCACAAGGCCAAGGCTGGGACGCGAAACCGCGATGCAGGGAGTCGGTTGGACAACCACAACACACGTTGCGCAATCACAGCGCAAAGGTCAGGTTGCACCCAGCCACAACCCGAAACGCGCGAGGCACCGTCGCCGTGCAAAAGGCAGGCTTCGCCACCACAAGGTGCGACTGCCACACGTGACGCACAACGCACAGCTCGCAAAGAAAAGCCGCGGAGGAAAGTGGTGCCTTTCCAGCTTCCAGCAGCGCACGTCTGTTGCGCAACGGCGACGTTTTAGCCCCGCGTGCACGGCATGACTTGTGCGCCCACGTCTCCCTAACAGAATTCCAGCTGACGGGGGTTCGTGCAGGCACAGTCTTTTTAAAAACAGAGCCTCTTCATCAGAGCTTTAAAAGAAAACACAAGAGAGAGGAGAGGAGAGAGCAAACTGGTTTCCTTTCGCCCTCGGGCCTTTAGCAATAAAACGGCGCTGTCTTCTGTTGCCTTTTATTCTCTCTTCTCCAGCAACCCGAAGCAGAGGCAAAGACAGCGAAATACTTTGTCTTTCCCCGTCAGCGGGTTTCATAAATCTCCCATCTCGTTGGAGGTTGCAGGAAAGATGCTCCAAACAGGTTGGATTAGAAACGGGGAGGGGGGGAGAACCAACAGCGGCCCTGAAGGCATGAGCGGAGAGCGGAGAGACAAGCCTCGTCTTAAAGAGCTTCCCGGCTTCCTTAATGTTGCAGGAGAAACATTTCGACAGAGGGGGAATGCTCGTTTTCTTTTGAAACGATGCGCTGCCGTAAAAGCGCGGCTTCCATCCCGTGAAACGGAAAGGGGTATGAAATGGGGGTGGAATCAGCATTGATTTGGGGAACACCTGAAATGGCACGGCGCCCTTCTCGAAACAGCCGCCAGGGTTTGTTTCTGGGAAAATGCAACGTGCCGGTGTGGACCTATGAAGCCCTGTGCGACCCAGGCTATCCGAAAGCCCCGATCCCGGAGAGAAGTGACTTTTGGGGGTGTCCTGGGCCCAGGCCTATTCAGTATCTTTACCGATGACTTGGATGAAGGAATAGAGGGCATGCTGATCAAATTTGCAGGTGACACCAAATTGGGAGGGGTTGCTAACACGCCGGAGGACAGGATCAGAATCGGAGAGCTGGGCCCAAGCTAACAAAATGAATTTCAGTTCCTCTGGACGGGCTCCAAGCTTGTCGATACCCTTGAGCTGAGATGCCCAGAACTGGACACAACGTTCCAGATGAGGTCTGACCAAAGCAGAACAGCGTGGTACCATTACCTCCCTCGACCGAGACGCCACACTCCTACCGATGCAACCGAGAATCGCGTTGGCTTTCTCGGCTGCTGCATCACACCGCTCGCTCACATTCAGCTCGTGGTCCACCAAGACTCCTCGATCGGTGCCATCCGGCCACGCGTCCCCCGTCCTATATTTGTGCACCCCATTTTTTCTGCCTAAGTGTAGGACCTTACATTGCTCTCTGTGGAAATTCCTTTTGTTCGCTTTGGCCCAGCTCTCCAATCTGCCCAGGTCATGTTGAATTTTGATCCTGTCCTCTGGGGCATTAGCAACCTCTCCCAATTTGGTGTCATCTGCAAATTTGACCGGTATGCTCTCTATTCCTTCGTCCAAGTCGTCGATAAAAATATTGAACAGCACTGGGCCCAGGAGAGAAACCCCACCAGCCACTTCTCTCCAGGATGAAAAGCAGCCACTGGATGAAAAGCCATTTCTTGGAAAATTCAACCTGGAAACGTGTAACAGCCTTCCTTCCTCCTTCACCCGGCAGCATCTCTTCTGCAAAGCTGATCTTACCTGCCAAGAAGATGGCATAGGACATCTGGAAAGGACATGAAGCTTTCCAGAGGGCAAGATGCAAAAGAACGGATCCAAACGACAAGAAATGAGATCCCAGTGACACGTTAGGGAGAACTTCCTGTCAATAGGAGCTGCCTGACGGCAGAACAGACTCCCCCAGAAAGTGACGGACCAAGATTTTTAAGCAGAGATTGCCTCCACCCTGTGCATGCAGGCCATTGCTTTTCCACCATTTTAAAAAGTATTTTCGAATATTCTTTGCAGAACTTATTCCGTGCCCAAAAAAAAAAAATGCACGGGGAGATGAAGCATGGGAAAGCATTATCTTCTATGCAGAAAGATTGCCTTTTTTGGGGAGCAATAAGCACATTTGTTGCAAAGAAAGTGTGCTTTTCTGCATCCAAAAAAGCACTTTGTGTGCAGAAACGTCGTTTTCTGCGCACAAAAAAGGCAGATTTTTCACTGATTTGATCCTGAATTGTAAATAGTCCGTGGATTTCAAGGGTTTTCTCCCAGGGGGAAGAAAAAAAGCATTCCAATTATTCATTCTTACCCATGAAAAGGAACTTATAAAGATTTACTCGCCCAGCTAGACAGAATAACATAATTGAAGACATTTCCTTGTGCTTATCTGATTTGGAAACTGGTCTTGCTTGGAGCAAGAGAGTTTGTAAAGCCTGATAAATCAGCAAACCAAAACCTAAATCTGAATGGGTTGGATTCTTCTCCTCCTGGAGAATGAGTGCGGAAACAATTTCATTTTAATGCTTCTTGCCCGGAAGTTACAAAATGGGAAAATGCACAGCACAAGATGGCCGCGGCAAAGAAGCAAACCTTGTTAATAGCTCACATTAATCATCCTTCTCCGTGTTTTTTTTTTTTCCAAAGGAGGAATAAACAGGCAATGGAGCCAAGAAGAAAATGGTATAATCCCGTTATTAAAAATGATCTTGGCTTGTGGATAAATGTACGGCAATAAAGGCAGCTTCAGAGCTGCTTAAACGAGCTAATTAGAGAATGATTGCGAGGAATTAATGCCACTTGAGAACCAAAGTGGATAAAGCGGAGTGTAGAGGAGACCTTGGAGAGATCCCCAAGCTGCACAAAGGTGGGGGGAAATATTTGGTAAAAGGGAGAAATATTTGGACGACCCAGGTTAATAAGGAACGGGCTGTTCTTGCAACCCAGTTTTCTGCAGGGTGGCTTCCAGCTCATTGAGGTGGCACATCTGTGCTGGGTTTTAGTGTGAACTTTAAAGGAGCTCTTTTCCCAAGGTGCTGACCCTATCTAGGGGAAACAACAGTCAGCATTTCGGATAGTGTCTATAACGTTTGGACTAAGCTGCAGAGATTTGCCACTCACATTGACTTATAGAATCTTGTGAATGTGATAATTTGAAAGCACTAAGTATTGTGGACATTAAAGTCGATATTGGTTGTTAAAAAGAGAAAAAGAGGCTATCAGAATTCCCATCAGTGCTTCATTACCTAATGCAAATGCCCATTCTTGACCCCATTTTTTGCTCTGCAAGAGAGCCATTAACATCTTCCCGCAGAGCATTTAAACCCAGATGAGAGTGGGAATATAATGTTGCAGCTGGTGCTGGGAATTGGGAGAAAAGACTCAAGGACAAAAGAAACGTCATTTAGAATTTTTTTTTTAACAAAAGAGAAAGAGAGAGAGAGAGAGAACTACAGCAACAAACATCACATACTCCAGTGACCTCCTATTCCATCTGCATATTCTGAAGGATATTCTGAAGCAAGTCCTGTGTTCGAAGTCTTCCATATCAGGGAGCGGCGTTCTTTCAAAGCACAAAGCAATCCGTCGTCGTGAATATAATATCGGTGGCATGCAGATATACTGGAAAAAGTTATATTCAGTTCCATGCTCTCTATGAAAGTTGCCATTTAAAACAAAGCAAAGGGATTTTCCGACTTATGTACAGAAACAAGGGAAAGAGAGAGAGGAAAGAAAATCAACAGTTTCATAAAGCAATATACCTCACATCCAAAATTCTGCAGCTGTCGCCCAATTAGCACAAGACCATAATACAGCCGACAAAAAGTTCACAGACCGGAAAAGGATTTGAACACATAATGAGTTTTAAAATGGGAAACTCAGTTAGATGGGCTTGCTGGTAACATTTCCAGAAAGAACCATGCAGAAATTAGATAGGTAGATTAAATAGATAGCAGATAACAACCGATAGATAGATAGATAGATAGATAGATAGATAGATAGATAGATAGATAGATAATCCTGGTATAATATAAACAAAGGCCTGAATCCAGTGGTTGGTCCGAAAGGAGAGCCATTGGATCAACTAAATTTCCCCATATTTTGAGTCACTATTTGCAAATTGATTCAAAAGCTCTCCTATAGCTGAGTCTGGCCAAATCAATCAATCGATCAATCAATCAATCATGTTATTACGGTCGTAGACCAGCACGAGTCCGGCCAAAAGCATTTGAACCAAAGCAAACGACTACATTAATAATAATAAAAAAAAAACTAGTGTATTCTCTCACTCTCCCCTAAATATTTTCCTTCTTTCTTTGGCAGATCTTCCAAATCACAACCCCAGGGCTTGGCAGAGGTCTGGCACAGAGCCAGAGATTGGAGCCCAAAGGGTCCCCTAAAGACCATCCAGACAGCCGCCAGTGATGGGGCCAGCAACACAGCCCGCCCAGCGCTGGCTTGGGCTGCCAGGTTTTCGAAATGGCAGAAAGGCCAAAATTTCGTGACGTGCCCAGCGGACGGTCAGGAAGGAGCCGGTGATGAGTTGTGTCCTCCATGAAATACCAAATGATTTCAATTAACCTAAGCCATGCGTTTCTCTGTTAAAATTAACCTATTGCTCAGCTCTGTGGTGCACCGCTTTCCGAAAGACCCACGCAGGACTTTGGGGCATCTCATATAAAAGGAAAAACCTTCCAACCTTCAAAGGGGTGACACGGCTCGTAAAAAGGGACATAACGAACAAGCTTTCTGGCCCTCAGTTAAGGGACATCCCTTAGAATAAAGGACATTTGTCTGCATACCCAAAAGGCACCAAATCCTGTCTGATCTTGGAAGCTAAGCAGGATCAGCCCTGTTAGTGCATGGATGGGAAACCACCAAGGAAAGTATTATTTCAGAGGAAGGAACTGGCAAAATCACCTCTGAGGATTCCTTGTCTATGAAATTCATGGGGATACCATAAGTCTACAGATGGCTTGAAAGCACTTACTATGCACACACAAGCACACACACACACACAGCCAGTCCTATAAGGGACAAGCATTCGGAGCATCAGGTGAGGGACATTCTATACAATCAGGGAGACCTGCCTGTCCTGTAAGAGACAAGCACTCTGGTTGTCAGGTAAGAGACATCCTATACAATCAGAGAGCCCTGTTGGCCCTATAAAAGATAAACATTCTGGCAGTCAAATGAAAGACATCTTATACAATCAGGGAGACCTACCGGTCCTATAAAAGAGAAGCATTTTGTCAGTCAAATAAGAGACATCCTGTACAATCAGGGAGACTTGTTGGTCCTATAAGGGACAAGCATTCTGGCCGTCAGATCAGGGACATCCTATACAATCAGGGAGACCTACTGGTCCTATAAAAGATAAGCATTTTGTCAGTCAAATAAGAGACATCCTGTACAATCAGGGAGACTGGTTGGTCTTATAAGGGACAAGCATTCTGGCTGTCAGATAAGGGACATCCTATACAACCAGGGAGACCTACTGGTCTTATAAAAGATAAGCATTTTGTCAGTCAAATAAGAGACATCCTGTACAATCAGGGAGACTTGTTGGTCCCATAAGGGACAAGCATTCTGGCCGTCAGATAAGGGACATCCTATACAATCAGGGGCACCTGCCCGTCCGATAAGCGGGAACCATTCTGGCCATCAGACAAGGGACATTCTATACAATCAGGGAGACCTGTCCATTGTATAAAGGGACAAGCATTTTGGCCATCAGATATGGGACATCCTAGACAATCAGGGAGACCTGCTGATCCTATAAAAAATAAGCATTCTGGCAGTCAAATAAGAGCCATCCTATACAATCAGGGAGACCCTCGCCCCAGTCCTATAAGAGACAACCATTCTGGTCATCAGATAAGGGCCATCCTATACAATCAGGGAGACCTGCCTGTCCTATAAGAGACAAGCGTTCTGGTCATCAGACATGGGACCTCCTTTATAACCAGGGAGACAAGTCCTATAAGGGACAAACATTCCCGACATCAAATAAGAGACACCCTATACAATCAGGGAGGCCTACCAGCCCTCGCACCAGCTCACAGCAACCATCTTTTCCTCTTTAAAAGCAGAAACAGTCAAAGAGTGGCCAGCTGGAGTTTGCACATGGTTACAGCGGCTAATTTTAGTTTTGTTTTGCTGCTTTAAAAATATACATCCTTCTAAAAACAGGCGTGCTCACAATTCGGCAAGGCGCACACCCAGGCGGCAGAAGCAAACGCCCTTTTATTCCCGGCGCCGTGCAATTTCAGCGAGTGAAAAAGGCAAAGCCATATGTGCTTGGAGTATTAAGTGTTGTTGTTTTTTAAATCTGGAGGGGTTTTTGTTTTCTCTCACCCTCTTAAATTTCTCAGTCATCGAGAAACCATTGCAAAGCCGGAGATAGAGGTAAAGAATTATGGGGCAGCAGAAGGAATATGAATTGTGGTCTTCACAACTGACGCAAATCCAAATAGATATCTAAATGGGAAGGGGGCTTTTGTACCACCATGAAGTACGGGCTCTAAATTTTGGATTCCGGTTGTCCATTTTTCAAATTATTAGCCGCATCCCTTGGACTCCTGTGAGCAACCAAAAACGACACCGAGAATAAAAATATGAAAACAATCTTCTGCTTTAGGCGAGCAAAGCGGAGGCAGAGAGACAGGAGAAAAGATGCAGCGATTAATGACTGTCTCGAGTGAGAAAGCTCCGCCGACCACAAAGCCTGCAACCTTGGCTGAGCCAGACTTTGGTGTATCGGTTGCGTCGGTGTCATTTCTGCGCACATGCAGGGGAATATTTTCTTTTTCTTCTGTCTGGTGGAGTTGCAAACAGGTAGCTCCTCTGTTTATTCTAATTGGCCTCTGGCTGAGAAGCAAGAGCTTAGACGGAACAGAGGAGAAATGAAAGTCAGTGCAAAGGAATATTTTTAAAAAAAAAAAAAAAGAGGGGGAGCACAGCCATCTCATTGTCAATTGTCGCACAAAGAGGTTTCGGAGATAAGCAGGAAAAGAGGTTTCTGAGATGAGTGGAAAAACACAGGAGATCCCCCGGCAGGCATAATTATTGAACTACGAATGCCATCTACCGCACCGACGCTTTTGCTTTCCAACCTCTGCCAGGAAAACCTTCCCCATAAATGCAGCAAAACAAATTCCACAGATGACAGCCCTGCAACCTGGAAACATCTCTTTTTTTTTGTCAATGAGATTTCCCCGGCCCCGGGGGGGGGGGCGGGTAGGATCGGCCGAGAGCAAGAGGGTCGGGAGGGCCACGTTGGCTTCTGTTTCCTTTCTTTGAAGCTGGGATCTAATTGTTGCTCCCTCTCCATTGCTCAGCGTAGCTTGGATTTCTAACCCTTCGGGCTTTGAGCAACACTGCAGGGGTGGCGTTGCATCCTGCGTCCCGCATCTGATACCCACGGCAGAGGTTGTGGGTCAGAGCCGACCTCCAGGAGCGAAAAAAGTAAGACAGCTCCAAGAATGCAACTTTCCAGTCGTGGAGTTCCGTGTCCAGTGAGCACGAGGGGTCTTTCCGCACTACACTGTTACAGTGCTATTGTTCCACTTTCAATGTCCTGTAGAGTCCTGGGGTTTGCAGCTTAGGGAAGGGCATTTAGACTTCTCAGCCAGAGAGCTCGTTGGCCTCAGGAAACTACAAACCCCAGAATTCCATGTTGGATGTTGGAAGTGGAATAATAGCACCGTAACAGCGTAGTGCGGAAAGGCCCTAGCAAAACGGAATGTGCAAACAAACACCAAATGCTCCATTGCAACCTGCAAAGAATATTGTGTATGCAGGGCACACTCCCACTATATTCTCATTGCATACCTTCGGGTTGTCCCAGTGTGGCAGGGACCGTCCCAATTAACTTTCATCGTACTTTTAAAAGACTCTTATCGTACTTTTTCACCTGGTTTTGAAACGTCCCGGTGTCTCTTTCCTCCTTTGCTTCACACTGAGTTCAAAGTACAAAATGAGTTTGTGCTCCGGAGAAGGAGGAGAAGAGAGGATGGAGAGAGACCTTGCCTTTCCCGGGCAAGATCCAGATCCACTGGATTCAGAGATCTACTGGAGCCAGAGCATGCCCGGCCCTGTGAAGCAGACCACATTTCTGCCCCGGAGGCACGGGTGCAAAGATGGTGCAAAGATGGTGCAAAGACTGGATATCTTTGGGGTGGGAGATAAATTGCCAGAAAAATTCAGCCTATTATAGGTTCCCACACAGGAGGTTTCTACCTATATCCTTGTGCTATTATAGCAGATCAGCGGTACCGGGGCAAGACAACACTTGTTGCTTTAACGGTTGGAGCTCAGGATTTCCATTTGATTCTTCTCACCCAACCGCAAACAGCAGTTAAAAAGCACCCACACATACACACACACAAAAAGAGACGGGCGTGTGATATCTGGATGGAGAAGAGGAGGGAAACGACTCTGGTTACTCGGTTTCGGATTCTCAGCTCTTTGGCCTCAGGGAACGACGAGCCCCAGAATTCCACAGGAGGTTGAAAGTGGAATAACAGCACTATAACAGTGTAGTGCGGAGATGGCTCAGCTTCAACTGAGCCCAATCCTTTTATTTTCCACAAGCACCTCTCCCTATCGATGGTAGTAGAAATGCAATGGTCAGTTAAACGCGTAAGCATGCACCGCCCTTTCATGAGATATAAAAGTTTGCTATCTCCTTCTGCCTAGTGTTAAGGGTTGGGTCCCAAAACTCAGCCCAGAATGCCTAGGATTATATGCCCAAACTCCAAAATCTATAATATTTGGATAGAGCTTGGATGCCCATCTCTCCGGAATACTTTAGCCATGGATTTCTGCACTGCCAGGGATTGGACTAGATGCCCTTTGGTATCCCTTCCAAGTCCACAAACCATTGCAACAGTTGCTTTACACTTTAGGGTCTTAAAGATCTCATTAATCCAACCACACACCCTTTTTCCTCTATCTGGGGCCACAGAGGTGGTCTCTTCAGAAGGGGCAAACCCACACCTTCCAACCATCCCAGCAATAATCCCGATGAATCGTCTGCCATCCCACTTTTTCTGCTGCTTTTAAAATGTCCTGGTTTCATCTTCCTTCCTCTCCCTTTGTCCTCAGCTTACTTCTATTGCTTCAAAATGAGCTCCAAGTGCCAAAAGAGTTTGCACTCAGTTGCAGGGGGGAAAGCTGAGAGAGGGAGCTAAATGTTGCCCCTCCCGGGAGGCTCAGGCAAAAGCAAACTGCGGCAGCCTTTCCTAGCTTGTGTTCTTCCTCAGTCATACCTTTTGCCATCCTGACCGCTCTCTGATGTTATTTGTGTTGGAAAATTCTAGCACTCTCCCTCCTCGTCCCTTGTTCTAGGACAAATGGGGCTTAGCTAGCATAGGGTCAATTTTCCTTTGCATGTAAAACCCTCTAGCCTCTCATCTAAAGTCTTGCTGTTTCTGTTTTATTTAAAATGATTAGCTACGGTATCTAGACCACATAACCCAGGATACACCCTGTGGTCAGTCATTGGTCTTACATAGAAACCCACCCTTCTCTCTCTTTTTCCCTTTTGCAATCTTGCTTCTAGCACCTTCTCTCTGCTATGCTAGCTCTTTCCACCAAGAAGTTGGTGAGTTAAGAATGAAGCTACTATCTTCCCTAATCCTTTTGTTTGTTTGTTTTGTTTCTCCATATGTGGTTGTAAAGTCTATTCGGAAATCTTTTAAGTTTGTAACCAGAAATCGCCTGCCTTGTTTTGCTTTCCAAGTCAGTTTCATTTCAGGGAAGCCACACAAAGACGGGGACATGCTTTTTCTGCAGCTCTGCTAAAAGAAAGCCGATTCCTAACAGTCTCAGTTTTCGTAGAATTTCCCCCAAGGGGCTAACCGCCTGGGAAACTCTAACTCCCAACGATTTGGGCAAAAACATCCTAGTTTCATTTGTGAAATGCCGGTCAATCTGCAAACCTTCCATGATTCCCTAAAGCAAATTTGAATTTGCATAAGATCATTTTGGCAAATAGGTTTATACGTATATCTGTTTGAACTGGGGAGAAATAACTTTGCCCTCTTCCTGTTTCCCAGAAGCCACCTGGGCTACCAGTCTGTGATCTTCCATCGCTTTATTTACATAGCCGGAACTATGGGTTTAAGTTTCTGTCCTCTCCTCACTTTCTCGATGCTAAGTTGCATTCATTCCTTTTCTAAAATAGTTTCTGATTTAAAGAAAAAGAAAGGTCCATATAAAAATTCATGCACATTTGTGTGTGCCTCCCTCTAAATAAGTGCATGTTGGTATTCCATTTTTTTGCCTAATGAATATTCATTCCCTCCTCCATGATAGTGCAATGCTGAATATTAATTTTCATTCACGCGGATCTGTTTGAAACGCCTTTCTCTAACATAACGCTTTCTAACCCAGATGAACCATCGCAGCTCTCAGACCTACAGCCCCAGGGCCAGAAGAGAACCGTGTTTCAGTTCCCTTGTGGGTCCAAATTCAAGGAGGTTTCCATCAAAATGCAAAGCGAATGAATCTCTCCCCTCTCCCCACCACCACCACCACCACCAGTTGCTAGATGATGGGGCATAATCAAACACAGCCAGTGTGAATCTAAAAGGCGATTGCTAGCTAGCCAGATAATCTGCCTCATTGGGAGGAAAAGCTAAAGCGGAGAGTGAACGCTCGGTATTTTCATGCAACCGGCATCCACTTGCAGGTAAACTCAATTTAAGAGAAGCTTGCCAGCCATATTCCGCCCATTCTCAATTGCATCAGCTTGGCTCACCTCCATCTCAGCGTTGCCACCGTAAGCTACCTTCCCAGAAATGGCCCAATGGATTATTTTGCAAGACGTTGTACCTGGCAAGCAAGCACAGTTCCCCGCGACTCCCTTAAGAAGGGATCCCCACACACCACAAGGCCATTGAGATTCTGTGCTAAGATTCTGGGGTCCCCTTCCCACCCTTTGCATGCAACAACTGTTTGGGGGGCAATGCCCGTCGGCCATTGTTCGTCAAACCGTCGCAGCTCCACCCGACCCCCTTCTTATTTACAAGGAAGGGAAAGGAACCGTCCGAGGTCAGAAGGGGAGAGTAAGAGGGGATCGCAACAGCCGTGCACAAAGGAAGTTCCGGAGCAGTCTATATAAAAGGGAGCAAGGAAGTCAGCGGGAGTTCCTTCTCGCCCATCAGAGTGTCCCGTTTGAGGCTGCTGCCTTTGTTCACCACTTTGACTTTGAGGGACATCTTCTTGACGTTCCCAGCCCCCAAGCCGTCAAAGAAGAAGTCTTCGTTGAAGATGGGGTTCCGGCTGTTCTTGATGATGGTGCTCCGTTGCTTCTGCAACTTGCCCGGGTTCAGGTAAAGGGCCACGCAACAGTTGATGCTCCGCGCATCGCAGTGCTTGTCGTAGAGGTCTTCCGCCGTGACCACCCGGATCCGCAGGCGGGCGTTGGAAGGGTCGTACTCGACTGCTAGCCGCATGCTGCCCCCTTTGTTCAAGCTGATGACGTGCTCTTTGTGGAGGCGGTCTTGGGCATCCACAGGCGGCACGGGCTGCGGTTGCACGCCACCCGCCGCGCCCCCGGTCGGAGGAGTGGCGCACCGCATGCGCCGCTGCGAGCTGGGACTTGTGTCGGCCGAGCTGTCGTCGGTGGAGAGGGAACTATTCCGGGCCACCGAGTGCTTCAGCTTGATGACTTTGGACTGGCTTTCCTGGCTGAAAATCTTGAGGAGAGACACGGACCGCGAGAGCAACGGGGAACCAAACGGGGAGGACTCTGCGGACGAGCAAGTGTCGCTTTCCCCGCCGCTAAAGTAGCGGTAAGGGTTCATGAGAGACATGCTGATGTCCAAGGGGTTGAGGTGAGCGCTTTCACCGTTTGTCTTGCTCCCCGTCGTGGGCGACTTCCGCTGGGAGCTCGGTGAGGAAGACTGCGAGGGGCAGAGGCTGGTGTGCTCGCTGTGGAAAAGGGACTCCTTCCGCCGCGTGTGGGGACTCTCCATGAGGGTCGCAAAGCCGTAGGACGTCTGGGCCTTGGGCACATACGGCAGCGACATGGCCGTCTGGGACTGAGGGTCTGCGTTGGTGCTGAAGTCTTCCTCGGACATCCATTCGTCGGCGCTCTCGATTTGGATGATGTGCCGGCTGGCCACCTTCAGGAGGTTCTTGCTCTCCGAGGCGGCCTTCGCCGGCAAGCGCGGACTCTTTGGGGGCTTCCGGGCCGAGAGGTTCTGCTCCGAGGCCGAGGTGCCCAGATTGGGTTTGGCCTTTCCTTCTGCCCCCTCTGCTTCTGGGGGCACTGTCGGAAGCTTGGGAGGGATGAAAAAATCGGGGATTTTATCCGGCGTCAAGACATTACTGTAAAGAGGACCTTTCGATTGCTTGTCTGCAGAGTCGTTGCCCCGGGATGCTCCGTTCTCCACCGAGCCACGGATTTTCTCTAGTAGCCACATACTTCTGAGTCCCGCTTTCCCTCCTTCAGCTTGGGAGAGGAGTCGACAAGTCTGAGGAACCTGGTGCAAAACAAGAAGAAGAAGAATGGACACAATATTAACAATTCAACTACTTACGACAACAATATGGCATTATTACACCTCATCTTAAGAAGGATGTAGACAAATTGGATCGGGGTCAGTGAAAGATAACCAGAAGGTATGGAGAAAGAAAGCTGTGAGGAGAAGTTGAAGGACCTGGGCATGTTCAGCTCGGTGAAGAGAAGACAGAGGGATGTCGTGAGCACGCTCTTTAAATACCTCAAGAGCTCTCAGAGAACGGACGGGGCAGGCCTGTTCTCTGCTGCCTCAGAGGCTAGGACCAGGTCTGACGGTCTGAAGTCACAGTAGGGTAGATTTCAATTGAACATTAGAAAGAACTCTTTGATTCTAAGGCCGTTTCCGCACTACACTATTATAATGCCACGATTCCACGGTCAACCTCCTGTGGAATTCTGGGATTTGTAGTTTACTGAGGCCCCAGAGCTCTCTGGCTGAGGATTCTAAAGGCCCCTCCCTAAACTGCAAACCCCATAGGACATTGGAAGTGGAATGATAGCGCCATAACGGTTTAGTGCGGAAACGGAATCAAAGCACTGCGCCACACTGTCTCGTGACATTTCTGCCTATGGAGAGACTCTGATCCAAAGGGAATTGTTTACTCTTTCTCATAACCAGAGGCTTTAACAATAAATGGAGGGATAAGCAAAAATGGATAGGCTACCTGGGAGTGGGAGGAGTGAGCAACAATGTGTGTCTTTTTTTTGTGTGTGCACAAGGATGCATCACCGCAACCACAAGGCACGGAAACTCTTCCGTGAGACACGCGCACACACACACAATGTCACATGCCCATCTTTTTAGAGAGACATCTGGCTGAGCGCAGCCACAATGCTTTGCTCTGCTGTAACGCAAAACAGATCTGGTCCGCAGCTTTTCCCCGCGCCCAGCCGCCAGCTCCTCTCCGAAAGCGCAAGCTTCCAGGACGGCCGAAAGAGCTAAATTCCCCGGAGAGGTGTCCTGCTCCACCCCGCCTTGCAGACATTAAACTGTGGACTGAGAGCCTGGCTCTGCAGTCCCGGCGACAACGCAGTGACTCGGCGAGACCCCTGGGGAAACAGTCTGCCTTTTACAAAAGCAGTAAACACTTGCTCGGTTTAACTTCTTCACCAAAGGACAATGACACTTTGAGGCGATATCGATGCTTCTCTCCGGGAGGCAACGAATTCCATCAAACCACCCCCTCCCCTCGCTTTCCTCCTCTTTCACAGTCCTTGGGGAGCGTTGCAAGTGTGTGTATAAATCAATGCTGCCCTTGCAGGATGCTGGTCAGATAGGCAGGCAAGCCGACCCAAAGCAGATATGCAAAACCCAGGAAAAGGTGGAGAGAAATAAGAAAATAAAGAGCATACAGACGGGGGGAGGGACCCAGGCGAGGGCGTTGTAGCAAAGGAAGGATGTGTGAGCAAAAGTTGTTGGGAGGGGAAGTCTGAAATTTTGCTGAGAAGATCCTGCCCGATTCGGCTTGAATTTCATTCCCTGAATTTTGTTCCGGGACAACCACCATTTGATCCTCTCCCAAATTTCTTTAGAGGAGTCTCCTTTCCAATGCTGTCAATGTTCCCCCTAGAGGGAAAATTGGCTTTTGGGGACATTTTTGTGGCGTGGAACCCAGCAACGATACTCAGGGCTCCCCGCCCGTTCTGGAAATTTTGTTGGACTCTTCAGAGCTCGCGTTACGTTGGAGGTTTGGGGACAACGGGAAAAACTGGTCGGTTGCGGGTCTCCCATTAGAACAGGACACACATTTCAATGCAAGTGAGAACTGACGGCCAGGTTTCTGCATCTGATAAAAACAGCACATTAGAAACCCATATAGGGCTTGTGATCGGAGCCTACCCTTACTTTCCCCCGATAACCAAATCAACCTAGGTAACACACCCTTCAAAATATCTCCCCCAGCTTTGGAGCGCTGCGTGAACCAAACGTGCTTCCAAAACAGAATTTGCGCATTGGGAGCTTTCAGTTCTTCCATGTCTTTGTTTGTTTGTTTGTTTGTTTTTAATTTCTCTGTTCTGTGCAAAGGTGCTGCCGCAGTGGAGAAGAATTTCACTCCTACCGAATGAAGATCTTTTGCAGGCAATGGTCAGAGACCCCAAACAGTGTACCAAAGGAAATTGGATCCAATGATGGAAACAATCGCAGCATGATCACGGTTTTTCAGTGTTTTCCTGACACGCAGAAGTTCAGTCCAGAAAACACGGCACCAAAGCAATCGTGGCCCGATCATGTGCACTTTGCTTTCTTTTCCCCTTTTTGCAGGGTTTTACCTCGGTGCAAAAGCACCTCCCCGAACCACGGCATCGAAAGAATCTCGCTGCAACCACGCACTGGCATGAAGATTGTCGGGTTTGGCTTGCGGTGTTTTCCTGACCCCCAAAGGTGTGCGTGGAAGCATTTTTGAAACACAACAGGTGTGATGCAGTTGCACATAGCCTCCCATCACAATTGCGCCTTTGCAACGTTTATGTAATGCACATGTAAGCATCAGTGATGCAGAGAGGCAAAACGATACAAAGGAACGGCTGCTCCCTCTTCCAAAAAGGGAATGCTCTGGTTTGAAATTCTCAAAATTAAAACTCGAACTCAAGAGAAGTGGACTGCAGGACGGAAGAGTTACGACTTAGCAGGAAAGCACATGCTTTGCTCTCATAAGCCCCCTGTTTTAATCCCTGACATCTTTGCATATAGCTTGGGAAAGACCCCTCTCGAAAGTCCTGAAAAGCAGCTGCCAACCGGGGCAGAAAAATCTGCGCAAGATCAATCAAGGGTCCAAATTGGTAACTAGCAACTTAACTCGTCATTCCGTTTCTTCTTGAAGGAAGTAATTTTAGCAATTTTCTTCCTGCCCTGGGAAAAGGTCTCCAAAAAAACCGCTGCTTTTCAAAGGCTATTTGCCGTTTGAGACCAACGCTGGGAAACATTTCCTGCGCAGAAAATGTTGCTTTTTATACAAGTCAACCACTGGCAAATTTTGCATGGAATAAATCACAGAATTTTGCGCGCAGGAAATAACATTTTCTGCACCGGAAATAAAACTCCTGCACAGGAATAGTATGCTGTTTCCTGCACAACCGGTCGTACATTTTGCACGGAATATGTCCCAAACTGCGAAGCTTTTTGTCAGTCCAGGATCCTTCCCGTGAGGGTTTGTCAACACTAAAAAAAAAAAAACTTTTGTTACCATTTTCTTCAATATTTTCACATTTTTTTATTCCATCCCTAGTTTGATTAAGGCAGCTCTGGGCGTTCTTGTTTAACTCAATCATGATTCAGCATCCATGAAGATGGCGTCTTGGGCCATTTCCAGACTGCACTGTTGTAGCACTATTATTCCACTTTCAACATCCTTCGGAATTCTGGGCTTTGTAGTTTACTGAGGCCCAAGACTTCTCTGGCCGAGAATTCTTAAAGGCCTCTCCCTAAACTGCAAATCCCAGGATTCCATAGGAGGTTGAAAGTGGAATCATAGCACTACAAGAGCATAGTGCGGAAATGGGCTTGGCTTTAAGCGAAGACCCAATCTAATCGGGTCTTCGCTCGCTATATTTGAATTCAGTCTCTGGCATCTTCGGTTTGGCTTCAGAGAAAGCCCGAACGCGAAACCACCGACTTCCAGTCAAGGCAACGACAATATCAAGATGGATCATTTAGGAACAGCTCCTCACGTCCTTTTGTTCTGAACCATCGGGGCTGGAGTCTTGTTTTCCTTTGAGGAGAAGAGCTATTGCTTTGTGGCAAAACATCTCCTTTGCATACAGAAGGTCCCAGGCTCAGCGGCTGGCATTTGCAGACAGAGCTAGAATATCCAGGAAAGGTGCACAGAAAATCCCAAGAGAAATGGATGGAGCTAAACACAAGCTACTTCTCTTTCTTTCTTTCTTTCTTTCTTTCTTTCTTTCTTTCTTTCTTTCTTTCTTTCTTTCTTTCTTTCCCCAGTCTGAACCAGTGAAACACAAAGAGTCCAGCTTAAACTAAGGTTTGCAAGCCACGTACCTGGACTTTTCCTGAAGAGCAGAGCTTATATTAGCTTTTGGGCACATGGGGAGGGAAATCCAGCAGAGACAGAAAAGAGGGGGAAATTTGGGAGGAGAGCGCGAGAAAAAAGCCTGTTCATCCCTCTACCGAAACTGTTCATCATGGTTATTTTGCCAGAATTGGAGGATGGGTGGGCAGGGAGTAGCTTAAATTGGAAAAAAAAAAAACTGACTTGGAGTTGCAAGAGAATATGACTCAGGGATTTTGCTTCTCCAAAGGCTTTGCAAGGAGTCAAAAAAAATTCAAACAAAGCACCTCTTCTTTACAACTCTATTAATGATTATTCCTACAGCACGTCGCCACCTGTATATTCAGCCCATGAGCTGCTTTGCGGAGTAAGCTAAGCCAAAGGAAAAAGAAAAAAAAAAATCCAGACAGTCTCTTTTAATATAAAATGTATGCTTTAGCTCAGTGCAGAACACACGGTGTGTGTTACAGAGGTCTGAGCAAGGTTCAGTCCTCGGCCTCTCCAATTCGGAGCTCGTCCATAAGCAAATTTGGGATAGCTTTGACATCACAGATCTTGGTCGGCAGCCATGAGAAGATCGTGGAACCTGAATCAGCCAGAGCTATGGATAGAGGCTGACGCCCTCTCAGTACAATGAGTCAATGAGTAAGGATGATGAGAGTTGTAGTCCATCCAAGTAGGAGAAGGCAGAGTTGGAAGGCTTCAGAACCTCAAATCTCAAAATGACCTCGCTCCCGCAATAGATATTGGGGAGTCACTGCACATCAGCATTCAGCCCAGCTTGGGTTGACTAACCAACAATCCGATCCAGCACAAGGTAACTGCGTACAACCAGAATTTTGCAACATTCCCAGTGTTGGTTTGCACAACTCATGCATTTTTTGGAGCAGCACAGCTGATGTGTCATTGACCTCATCTGAGGTGTGGGGAGCACTAAAGAGGAGCATTCAATATTCAGAATACGGCAAAGGTCAGTAAAGTCCTAGCAGTCCCTTTTGGATCGCCCCCGAACAGATTAATCCAGGATGGAGATGACAAATCCTAAGTCCCGAGGCCAAAACGTGCTCTTTCAAGGGCTGCATCCAGCCCTCGTGCGGTTCCAACACAGCTCCCTAACCCCATCCGCATGAGATTGTCGGATGATGATTTCCCAGTTTTTGGATAGGTTTTTACTCCCGTTCTGAAGGCGTGAGAGGTGAGTTACCGGCCACGAGAGCGCTAAGCTAACACGCGCTTGCCTCTCTGATCCCACCACCTTTTGCAGTTGGCCTGGCCCGCACCCGAAATGTGGCCCCTGCCAACTTCTCCGAAATTCCGTTCCCCAAAGATGCCGCGCACTCAGGGAGACCGTTGTTTCTATCGGTTCCCCGCTGTTGTTGCTGAGGATCAGAGGAGTATTTAGGGTAAGGCACGCAGGACACGTGCCTTACCCTAAATACTAAATGCCCATGCCCGGGGGGCACAAAAAGTCATGCATGCGGAGAGCCGAGGGTAGGGGTAAGAAAGTAGGGGTGCAAATTCCATCCTTGTCCTAGGTGCTGTTTATGCTAGATATATATACACCACTGAGGTAGCTTGAGAAATGTGTGTGATCGTGTGTGATTGTTGTTCCCCTCGTCCTCCCCGTAGAAGCAAGACCCAGGTAGCATGCACCTTTCGTGCCCTCCGAAGGCAAACCTCCAAAGAAACCGTGTAGGAGATCTTTATGTCCCAAGAAACCCGTCCCTTCTCGAAAATCATACACACAAAGCAGCTAGAGAAGAGAAACATGGCCAATTCCCCTTCCTTAAAATCTGCCACCTGTTCAAAACAGGGTTTAAAACACACACGCGCACCCATATCTTGGTTGCAAGCCTTTTAACGGTAGAACATTGCAAAGCCCTATGTTGGACGCACGGACCCGGGAGCGAAACGCCAGTGGTTATTTTAGCCACACACCCATGCACGAAAAGTGCCCTCTAATCCCCGACACGCATGAGTGGACTTTTGTTGTTCTGTGACAAAGACGACACTCCCTGTTTAGGCTCAAGGCAGCTCCTAACAGACCAAAAGAACACCTCTGGCTTTGTAAACAACTTTGCCGAGTTCAGCCTAGCTCCGTTTTGTTTTTTTAAAGCTCTCCTCTGTTGTCAAATATTTGGACAGGGCTTCTCTCAAACACAGACGCATCCACACATCTCGGGATGTCTGAGTCACGCGCGGGCATATTGCTGTTGTCCTTTTAGCAGGCGCGGAAAAAGTTTCGTTCCCGGTGGGTCGGGAAGAGTGTGTCTCTCTCGGAAACACCACCTGTTGCAACCGAAAAACCCTCAGAGGGGTCCCCCAGGGTGTGCTTCAAAGTGGAGAAAGGAAGGAAGAGAAAGCAGCTTTGGACAGCTGGTTGCTCTCTGCACATGCTCAGGCCACTCTTGTCCTGCTCCAGGGTTACAAGACCGCCCCATCCCTCTGCCCCCAGGCCTGCAACCCCGTCAACTTTGCAAACCGCCTGTTCCAGTCCTCCAATACGTCCGTACGGGACGGCCTCTCCGGCCGGTTTCGTGACACCGCACCTCTGGATGCAGCTGGAAGTGAAAAACTGCAACAACGGCAACACTTTCTAATTGCAACGCTGCAACAATTTCTAACCCAGGACGCGTTTCAACCGGGGTAGGGAGCACAAGACTTTGGAAAAAATAATAAAAGATCTTCCCTTCCAGGTACAGGAGAGAGTAGAAAGAAAATCTTTACCTACCTGTAAGCTCAAAAACTCTGCCAAGGAAGGTACGAAGCAGGGAGCTGTGATATCCCAGGTAGGTTTGGCTAATGCAAACCTTTCCCTTTGGCTACAAATGAAGAGACCAAGGAACCTGCGTTCTCTTTTTATACCAGCTCGGTTGGGCACTGTTCATTCATCGCCGGCACCCGAAGAAACCTCCCAATTATGATCTTTCCGCAATGTGGCCGTATTCCTCCTAAAAGAGGAACCAGCAGTGTTTGATTTTTTTTTTTTTTATTGTCGCCTCACTGTGCAAACACACAAACACACACACAGATCGCTGCCCTGGCTCTGAGCAGAGAAAAGCTGCTAACCTACACAAGAACCTGAGCTGATCTTGGAGAAATTAGAATTTATTTTTTATTTTTTAAAAAAGATCTCTAATTCTCTCCCCATCTCAACACCTGCTGGCTCAATTCTTCTCTGTTACTGGAGAATGGGGGCTGTCTAATTCTCTCGTCACATAATAAACCCGACAAAGACCTGGAGGGAAATATTCATAATTTAATTTGCTTCCATTCCTTCCCCCCAACCTTCTACGTATGACCTTTTGAAAATATATTATCATTCTCAGAGAGTCCTTTGGTTTGGCGATTTTTTTTAATCTTATTATTTTTAGACTTGGCGCCGCTGGATTCTTCCCCCGCTAAAAAAGCGTTGCTGTTGGTTCTACTTTTCCTTTTATTCTTGGGTTCCTTTTGCTCCTTTGAAGATTTGGTGCAACGTTTTGGTTTTTCGGGAGTTATTTCACAGTTTCACATCTATTCTGGTGACGTACGCGGAGAGCTCCAGATATTGTACAAGATAAAAACTGGGGATTTGGGAGAGGGGTAGAAAATAAAGGAAGCAAGGCTTGACCTAGGTACCAGAGCTAAAACTGAACGGTGCATTCCCAAATGTAAATAGACACTTTATGTTCATCTACACACACTTTGTCTTCGTTCAGGCCTGTCTTGGATCTGTTTGGACCGTGCTCCCTTGTTCGGGGGTGTTTGGCTCAGAGGTCCACCTCCTTTCCAATTTCAAGAGCTTGGGCCTGGGCGGTGCCTTAAAGTGGAGCCTCTGATCATGTGCAGAGTGAACTTTTTGCCCTGCCCACCGGAAGGACACACAAGTAGGGCCGCATGCGTATATCTGGATCGCCGATGTCAGGGGTAAGGGATTCGTTTTTCTGCAAAATGCCACGATCCCTAGAGGCTGCATGGCGTCAAGGGTGGGAGCAGAGCCCCCAAATGGGGGGAGGACACCCCATTTTCACTCTGACAACCTTCTTTCTATTTTCCCCGGCCAAACACATCTCCCTCTCTCCCCTTCCTTTTTTCCCTTTTTGTCTTTTACTCAACACCCCTTCTTCTTTCTCCGACATCCCTCTTTCGGCACCCGTTCTCGCTCTCTTTCTGACATCCCCCCTTCATAGACACTTGCTATCCGGGAGCTAATTTCCTCTCTCTGGCACCCCCTTTCTGGGTGCACCCTTCTCCCCCTTCCTGGACACCCCCATTCAACTCTCCGCCTCTCCCTTTCCCGCACATCCTCTTCGCCTTTCTGACTTCCCCCCTTCCCTCCATCCGCACCAAGCCTTTCAAATGCAATCTTTCCGTCTTCCTAACTCCCAGTTTCACGCTCGGCCACCCCCTTCAGACACGCGTTCTTCGGCTTTTCCTAACACCCCACTTCACTCTCTACCGGCTCTTTCAGACCCTTTCCGCACGGCACTGTTATAGCGCTATCATTCCACTTTCAACATCCCATGGAATGCTGCGGTTTGCAGTTTAAGGAGGGGCATCTTTGGCCTCGGGAAACTACAAACTCCAGAATTCCACGGGACGTTGAAAGTGGACGGTCAGAGCCGTCCGGCCGTGGAATCTGCTGCCTCCATGGAGTCTCCTTCGCTGGAGGTTTTTAAGCGGAGGCTGGGTGGCCACCTGTCGGAGGGAACGCTTCGATGGGTGTTCCTGCATAGCAGGGGGTTGGACTTGACGGCCCCGGGGGTCTCTTCCAACTCTAGGATTCTATGGTTCTATGGAATAAGAGCACTATAACAGTGTGGTGCAGAAAGGCCCTTTCTCTTTTTTATATACCCCATTTCACCCTCTACCACCCCCCATTTAGACATGAATTCTTTCTCTTTTTCATACACCCCATTTCATTCCCTGTCACTCCCTTCCAGACACGAATTCTTTGGTCCATTCTGCACTCTGTCTCATCCCAGCATTATCCCGCAGGGATCCCAGTAGAGCTTTTCCCAGGAGGGGAACCCGAAAGAGTGCTCCCCACCAGCACACTAGCCGCCTGTGGAAATGGACGAGGTTGGATGACCATCTCGGGAATGCCTTGATAGCGTGTTCCTACATGGCAGAATGGGGACTGGAGAACCCTTGAGGTCTTCTCTCTCTCTATATATATATATACACACACACATACATGCACACATATATTCTGCATTTTATACAGCTCCTTTAAAGTTCAGATTAAGCCCCAGATATTTCCAAACTGCTGCACTTGTACTCATAGAACCATAGATCACAGAGTTGGAGGAGATCCACCACAAGGGCCATCAAGTCCAACCCCTCCTTTCCAACTTGTGGGGACCCTATGGTGAAACTTTCATGGATTTTCCGGGGTGAGACTATGTGACGCACCCAACATCACCCGGTGGGTTTCCATGGCCAAGCAGGGAATCAAACCCCGGCCTCCGCAGCCGTAGTCCGACGCTCGAACCGTGACAGCGCGAAAAGAATCGCGGAGCTCAGATCTTGTTAATCTCAAGACCATCTTAACTGACGACGAGACTCACACGTGAGAAAAAACGTCGGCCTGGGATTCCTACACCACGACCGGCAAAGGAGCTAGCGAAGCTCCGAAAGCTTGCGCGACGTATTTTCTGCGTTTTGCTCAGTCAATAAAGATATCGCTCTGTTGTGGAATTTTGGAATCAGCCGTCTTCCCCTGGAAGGGAGACCCACAGATTCCTCCTCTTGCGTTCGTTGGGGGGTAAAGGTGGAATAGAAAGATGACGGATAAATAAAAAAAGTACGAGGCCGCGCCAAGAGAGGAAGAGCTGTCCGCGGCATCGAGTGTAACGCGTGTCCCGGATCCGGCCCAGACGTGGAAGTTTCCCCGGCATTCCACTGAAGGGTGCTTGAAAAGAGATGCCGGCGATGCATCCCAGCCTGAACACTTGATCTGTCGATGTGCCGAACAAAGCAGAGGGCACTTCAAGGACAGGCGGCTCCGTTGGAGGACTCTGCAGAGTGCATTAAGTGGTTTAATATTGTGTGGACGGGGGAGAGAGGCAGAAGGGCCGTCAGAAAGTAAGTGTGCGTGCGTGCACGCGCGCGCACTCGCACGGAAACAGCATGACATGGTGTCTGGCAGAAACCACAGCACGCCCTCCATCCTTTGACCGATGAAAATCCGTAGAGTAGGGCCAGCACGGCAAAAGTTATTAATAAGAACAAACAAGCGGGGAGAGGCTTCAGCAGTTTGCTTTTGCCTGAGCCAACTGGGAAGGGCAAGAGGACCGTTCCCCCCCCCATTCGCTAGGGTTAGGGGCGCAGGGCCCCCACGAAAGTGGAAAAACCGTGAATAACTCCAGGCCCTCCCAAACCATCTTTAACACACAAAAAAGTCTGATCGCCACATTCGCCCACCATGGATTACTCTGAGGCATCAGGGGTCCTTCCCAAGGCAGAAGTGGGGCTTACAGCTGCCCCCACTGCTGCCCCACGCCACTTTTAAGAGGGACTTACAAGCCTCGCTTGCAATTTCTCTGTCTCACGAGGCTTGCAGTCCCTATTGAAAATGGCACAGGGAGGCAGCGGAGCTGAGAGCAAAGAATCCATGAAAAATCAAATCCGCAAAAGCAGAACCCACAAATGGGGAGGGCTAACTGTATCGTGTCTAGCATGAGGATCTGGTGTGGTTATGGAATACGGAAGATTAGGAGCACGGAAAGCTGCACGTGATGAGAAACAGGGAGAATTCCTTACCTTTTTTCTTTTTAAATAATGGCCTTCTCCAAGCTGATGTGCTCCAGATGGGTCACGCAGCAATTCCCATCGCTAGGGAGTACAGTGTCTAGGTCAAGGGAAGTGATGGTACCCCTCTATTTTGCTTTGGTCAGACCTCTCCTGGAATACGTTGTCCAGTTCTGGGCACCACCGTTCAGGAAAGATACGGACAAGCTGGAAGGTGGTCAGAGGGCAACCAAAATGGTAGGAGGCCTGGAAACCACGAAGCCCTATAAGGAGCAGCTCCGAGAACAGGTATGCTTAGCCTGGAGAAGAGAAAGTTAAGAGATGACATGATAGTCAGAAGAGATATCCTGTGGAGGATGGAGCAAGCCCATTTTCTGCTGCTCTAGAGACTAGGACACAGAGCAGTGGCTTCAAACTACAGAAAAAGAGATTTCACCTAAACATTAGGAAGAATTTCCTGAGGGTAAGAGCAGTTTGACAATAGAATACATTGCCTGGGAGTGTGATGGAGTCTCCTTCTTTGGAAATTCTTAAACAGAGGCTGGATGGCCATCTGTCAGGAATGCTTTGGTTGTGTCTCCCTGCATGGCAGAAGGGGGTTGGACCGGATGACCCTTGGGGTCTCTTCCAGCTCTATGATTCTACAACTCACGTTACCACCAACAGTCAAGTCTCACCTTTAGAATCATAGAGTTGGAAGAGATCCCCAGTGGTCATCCAGTCCAACCCCCTGCTCTGCAGGAACACCCATCAAAGCATTCCCAACAGATGGCCATCCAGCCTCTGCTTAAAGACCTCCAAGGAAGGAGACCACCACACTCCACGGAGGCAGCCGATTCCACGGCCGGACAGCTCGGGCCGTCAGGAAATTCTTCCCGAGTTTCAGCTGGAATCTCCTTTCCCGCAGCTTGAATCCGTTGCTCCTTGTCCTCGTCTCCGGAGCGGCGGAAAACAAGCCCGCTCCCTCCTCGACATGACGTCCCTTTATCTACACCTTCCTCCTGTGGAACACGTCCAAGAAAGAGAGAGAAAGAAAGACAGGAGCAAAGAGGAAGACAGGGCTGCGAAAGGCTGCCTGTGGCGTCGCACCAGAGGAAATTAAGAAGATTCATGCCACCGGCATTCTCCTCTCGTTAAAGGTCCCTCGCTCGTTAAGTCTGCATTTCACCGCCAAGCTGGCACAGCGGGCGAGGACATCTCGTAAATTAAGCGCGGGCATGCAGAAAGGCTCCCTCCTCTACGGCAAGCAGTCAGAACCCAGGGCATGGGGCAGTCAACTGCGGTTCACGGGAAATAGACTGGAGCTGTAGCGCAACCACTGCGACATCCTTCCGTGAGACGAAGATTTGGATTTCAGGGGCTGGACAGATCTCAGACCAGGGTGTGGAGGCTTAAGTTCATCTCACAAAAGTCAGTCGTCCGTGGGAAATTTGGGGAGGCGGGCTGTCGGTTAGCGTAGACACACTGTTAGCCAACGTTGCCGTCGTCGTGTGCCTTCGAGTCATTTCTGACTTATGGCGACCCCAAGGTGAACCTAGCACGGGGTTTTCCGGGGCTGAGAGGGTGTGACACGCCCAAGGTCGCCCAGTGGGTTTTCACGGCCAAGCAGGAAATCAAACCCTGGTCTCCAGGTTTGTAGTCTGATGCTCAAACTACGGCAAAGCGCTCAGCCAACGGTGCAACGGCAAATTTTCTGAAATCCACGTGCCCTCCCCAGGACAGACTTTATTGTTTCAATCTCTCAGCCACTTCCTGTTAGAGGAAAGGCCGCTCCTACAGCTAAAACAGCCCCGGGGGGACCCAAAAACACGGCCAAAATGCCCCTTCAGCCCCTTAGCGGGCATTTGGGAGCCAAAAAGAATTCCAATTTTTTTGAAAAACGGGCCCGGGAGTCAAGCATCCTCATCCCTGCCTTACAACACTGTACTGAGCCAGACGCAAATCTTTTCCGCACTAGACAGTTATAGCGCTATGATTCCACTTGCAACATCCTATGGAATCCTGGGGTTTGCAGTTTCGGGAGGGGCCGGGCAGCCCCTCCCGAAACTGCAAACCCCAGGATTCCATAGGATGTTGAAAGTGGAATCATAGCGCTATAACACTCTAGTGTGGAAATGGCCCGAGACACGACCCTTTCCAACAGCCACGAATGGGACATACTTACAGCGGGCAGCATAAGTGGAAAAGGGAGAGCCCAGGAGTCTTGGAGCATTTATATAGTAAGGATTTATGGATTAGGCAAACAGCTGGGGAAGGCTCTCAGCCTCTATAAAGAGGGACCAGGACGGGAGAACGCCGTTGCAGTCAACTGTTCCTATCAATGGAAGCAACCCGGCTTACATTCTGATTCATTGCTTGTGCTCCTGGAAACTTTGACCCTTGCCTCGTGTACCGATTTTGCCACATTTAAATATTTGAAGGGATGCCCTATGGAGGACGGAGCAAGCCTGTTTTCTGCTGCTCCTGCGTATAGGACATGGAGCAATGGCTTCAAACTTCAGGGAAAAAGATTCCATCTAAACGTTAGGAAAAAGTTCCTGATGGTAAGGGCAGTTCCAAGTGAAATACACTGCCTCCATGGAGTGTGGTGGGGTCTTCTTCTCTGGAGGTTCTTAAACAGAGGCTGGATAGTTACCTGTCGGGGATGCTATGATGGGGTCTTCCCGAATGGCAGAACGGGGTTGGACTGGATGGCCTTTGGCATCGCTTTCAACTCTGCCGTTCTATGATTACCAGCAGTTTGAACTGTGCCTGGCTGTGCTTCCAAACTTTGTCCCTTTGTCCGAGCCCGGTCTCATGGAGGAGAAAATAATTTTTTTGGTGTGTCGATGTTCAAGAGGAAGATTGCCAGTAAAAATGCACCAGGGAAGGTGGGGCTTGCCGAATTGGAGCAGCTTCCCAAACTTTCTCAAAATCTGACACCTTGTTTCTACACTTATTCGACCTCTCCTCCCTCCCCATCCATCTGTTCCACCACCAAGCTTGCAGAGTTTCTGCCCATCTGTTGCAATGTGCACAGATTATTAGCAGAATTTGGAAATGTTGCTTTTTGGGGACCCAGACTCTCAAAATCCGGCATGGGAAGCCGGTAGTCTGAAACTTATTGGTTCCACCAGTGTAGACCCATTGGTTGAATGGGTCTCCTTTATTTGGATGCACCAGTGGGACTTAGCCATAGTCTCCCTAAAGTAATTTCTCTAAGAATTGCGATTCCCCCACTGCAAAAAAAGTCACTTTCTAAAGCACTGAATATTATCAGCCTGACTTTTATCCTGGAGCTCTGCAGATATTTTTGGATTCCAAATCCCAGCAGCTCTAGCCAGCATAGCCAACGGTGAAGATAGTTGGAAATGGCATTTTCAACGATTTCTAGATGCCTACCCCTGTTCTGGTGGTTTGAGTATTGGACTAAGACCCTGGAATCCAGGGTTCGATTCCCTGCTCAGCCACAGAAACCTACTGGGTGCCTTTGGGCGCGTCATACCCTCTCAGCCCCAGAAAACTCCATGATAGGGTCACCTTAGGGTCACCGTAACTCGGAAATGACTTGAAGGCACACAACAACAAAAGAGTGTAGGCAACGGTACGTCGTTCTTCCCCGGGAACCTCACAGCAGCCCTGCAACGTAGGGTAAGGAAAAGAGAATGGGTCATCCAATTGCATACCTTCCATCCATGAGATATATTGGATTATTTTAAGATATGCTCCTCCGTGTGTCTCAAATGCACTAATTGCTAGATCTTCTGGGCTCTCTTTCGTGTTTTGAATCAAGGCTCTAATCTAACACCTGCATTACAAAAGGGATTCAACTGAGACCTTCGTTAAATGCAGCAGAAAAACACAAAGGTATATGTCTTAACCCAAGTCAGAATATTTGTCTATCCAAGCTAGTAGGGTCTGTATTAACCGGCAGTAGCTTTTCACAGTCTTGGGCAAAGGAAAAGGCCATTTCCACACTGTACTATTATAGTGCTATTATTCCACTTTCGACGTCCTGTGGAATTCTGGGGCTTGTCGTTTACTAAAGTCAAAGAGCGCTCTGGTTGAGAATTGTCAATGTCCGTGCCTAAACTGCAAATCCCAGGATTCCATGGGATGTTGAAAGTGGAATAAGAGCACTATAACAGGGTAGTGCAGAAAGAGCCAAAGTCTTTCCCATCCACCTGCTCCTCCCTTGACTGCCAGGGATTCTGCAGTCTTTTCCCTAAAGGCAAAACAAGACTCTAGTCCTCATTGTTCTCAATGCTTGAAATAGGAATATGGGCAGTTATCTTATTATGGATCAAACTCTTTCTCCGTCTAGTTCAGTGTTATCCTGGCTGATTTTCAAAGACTCTCCAGGACTGACATTAGAGGAAAAGGAAAGCCAACACCGCTCTTGGTTGCATCAATAGGAGTCTGGTGTCTAGACCGAGGGAGGAAATGGTACCACTCCATTCAGCTTTGCTTAGACCTCATTTGGAATCCTGTGTCCAGTTCTGGGCACCTCAGTTCAAGGAGGTTATTGAGAAGCTGGAACGTGTCCAGAGGAGGGCGACCAAAATGGTGAAGGGTCTTGGAAGCCATGCCCTATGAAGAACGGCTTGGGGAGCTGGGAATGTTTAGTCTGCGGAAGAGAAGGTGGACATGAGAGCCATGTTTAAACATTTGAAGGGATGTCATGTCGAGGAGGGAGCCGGCTTGTTTTCCGCTGCTCCAGAGACTAGGACAAGGAGCAATGGATTCAAGCGGCAGGAAAGGAGATTCCACCCGAACCTCGGGAAGAACTTCCTGCTGGTCCGAGCTGTCCGGCAGTGGAATCTGCTGCCTCCATGGAGCGTGGTGGAGTCTCCTTCTTTGGAGGTTTTTAAACAGAGGCTGGAGGGAGGGCTTTGATGGTTGTTTGTGCATAGCAGGGGGTTGGACTGGATGGCCCCTGGGGTCTCTTCCAGCTCTACCAATCTATGATAGGTTTCTCTCATTTGGCTGCTCCCCGATGCTTTACTCGACTGGAAATACCAAGGAAAAAAAATGGGGACGTTTGGCGCACAAAGCCGGTGCCCTGCCAACTGGTCAACAGTGCCGTCGCTGCTAGAACGCTGAAAAAAGGGGTGAACGCTATGCCGAAGATGGAGCAAACTTGTTTCCTGCGGCTCCAGAGATGCAAACACGGACCGAGCGCTTCAAGCAACAAGAACAGAGATTCCAGCTAAAGATTAAGAGGATCTTCTTGACTGTAAGAACCCAAAATCTCTTGGGACAGTCTTGCCTGTCTCCAACCGCCGTCGACGGGTTATTTCTACTCGAAATTTTATATGAGGGATAAATCACCATTCCTCCAAATTGGGCTGTTCTCCAGCACTGACTTGGAAAGACAATAATGACATGAGAGAGAGCTATAAGGCTTTTTATTGGAAAATAGTTGCCCTGTCATCTTGTTACTTAGCTGTCATATAAAGCCGATACAGAACTGAGTTTAAAAAACTACATATATACAAGGGAAAGCTGGGCTGCGGTTTTAAGACTGGCGATTCCTAATAGTTCAATCTTCGCCTCAGGCAGCAAAAGATCTGGGGACAGCCCTACATGGTTCTTTGGGATTGGATTTCCATAGAAATGAAACTATGCCCTCTCTTAATCTAATAATTTCAGTGTTGTTTGGGTTGGTTTTTCTTTTCAGTGTCCTGCAAACCGAACCCAGGGCTTCCTTTGCAAACAGTACGGTAATGGTTGTCCCGCCAGGTACGGCGGGAGGGAGAACAGAGCAAAGGCGAGGAGGCAGCTAACAAAAGGTCCAATATTTACCTTTCCCCCAACCTGAGAGAAGGAAAACAAACAGCCCGGAACCAGACAGGTTCCTTTTTCAGAATCAACGCACATCGCTGGCTGGAAATATTCCAGCCCTGCCCAGCTGCAAACAGTTGGCAGGGGGCGAGTTCCTCACCTCCAACATTTAACAGGTCGAAACCGAGACACGTGCGGCCAAGCGGCATCACGGCGTGGTCAGGGCGGCAAGCGTTGTGAACGAGGATGAATGCAAAAGCTGGGAGAGCCGGCAGCAGGTTGCTTTTGCCGGAGCCGCCTGGGGAGTGCCCGGTTCCACTCCTTCCTTTCTTCTCTCCCACGCCGAGTTAATTGGAAAAAACTCCTCTTGCACTTGGAAGGCAGTTTGCAGCAGCTGAAGAAATCAGGAGGAAGAAAGAGAGAAAACAGGACATTTTAAAAGCAGCTGAAAAAAAAAATAGCGTTCTCAACAGATGGCCGTCCGATCTTTGTTTAAAAAGTCTCCAAAGAGGGAGACTCCACCCTACTCCCAGGCAACGTATTCCACTGTCACACTCCTCTTACGATCAAGAAGTTCTTTACGATTAGGTGGAATCCCTAAAGTTTGAAACCATTGCTCCGTGTCCAAGTCTCTAGAGAAGCAGAAAATAGGCTTGCTCCATCTTCCCGATGACATTCCTTCAAATATTTAAACACAGCTATCATATCACCTCTTAACGTTCTCTTTTCCAGGCTAAACATACCCGTCTCCCTAAGCCGCTCCTCATAGGGTTTCATGGTTTCCAGGCTTTCTACCATTTTGGTCGTCCTCCTCTGGACCCGTTCCACCTTGTCAATATCCTTCCTGAACTGGACACCGGATGCCAGATGAAGTCAGACCAAAACAGAACGGAGTGCTACCATCACTGCCCTCCACCTAGCCACTATATTCCCAATTATGGGAATTGTTGGCAGACACAACAGGTTGAAGAATGCCATTATTATTATTTTTTTAAAAAGAATTTTTCCTGTGTCTCATCATTTTCTCCTTTCCGGGCTCCTAATCTTCCATGTTCCACGACTGCATTCATATGCCAACTTGGATTCGTTTCATTCGCATTTGACTATATTCCACGGATTCCAATATCCAATTACTACAAAAAAATCCACATTTTATACAAACATTAGTACTTCTTATCTGCATCGCACAGCCAAACATGCATGTCTGGAGGCTCGCTTGGGGATAACTTTTTGCAAGCTTTGACAAGCCACGCATTCAGAGGTCCATAACTGAACTCAAAGTGGACCAGATAGTGCTTTGGATATATACCTCCCTTGCTTTTTTATCCATAGCAAAAGGTAAGAATCTCACAGTCTTGTCTGAAGTTACATTGGCGAGGACAGAGCTGCCATGATCATTATGGCTTCCGTGTCGTCGGGGCAGTGAATCCGCGCCAGGTTTTCCCCCCCGCCGCCTTTAAAGGTGCTCTCCAATTTGCTGAATCCTATTCCCAAAACAGTTTCAGCACTTTGGAAAGTTCCTCCAAAGGCAGGAAGAAAACCTGGAGAGAGCTGGAACTGCAACCAAATTCCCCAAAGATTCCAGCCTTTGTCAGTAAGTGGAAAAGAAGAGATGCTATTTAAGATCTCGTGCGCCGAACATGAGGCGATGCTGCCCGGAAGGAGGCCTCTCTGCTTGGAGACGTTCTCCGGCATGGAAAACGGGAAACCTGTCAACCGGCCCGGCCCCACAGGTCTTCCCGGGATCGCCGGTCCTTTCTTTCTGGTTGCCATCACAATGCCAACACTTTTATTCGCTGCCAGGGAGCTATTTCCAGCCCAGCGACGAGACGTCGGCGTCCTTTTTATCTTGCCTTTGTTTCCAACACAATGGCCGAGCCGGGGGGGAAAAAAAGCGATCGAGAGGGAGAGAAGAGTCGCGAGAGATAAACAGAAACAGGAAGCCGGCGACAAATTATCAAAGGCGACGGGGGCACGGGCTCGTCCATTTTTCACTTTCCGCGAGGCAAGAGGGGAAGGTGACGGAAAATTAAAACCCTCGTGATCAAAGAGGCTTGAAACAGCTACGTTGCCAGGAAAGAATAAAATGTTCCAGATTTGGGATGGCGGAAAACAACTAAGGTGACAAGGGAGTACAGTATATTCCCTGTATACACCTGACCGGTAGACATGATTTCACTTATCCGCGCTGAAGTGCAGTCCGAAAACATTTCCTTCCTGCCTCATTTTGGGCCACAGATTGTTAATTTTTACGCCTTTATCAGTTGCACGCCAGCTTTGGAGTGCAAATAACGGCTTCAAAGCCTTTTTTTTCTCTTCGATTCTCCAGTTCTGTCCAGTTTTTGGGCCTCCGCTCCAAGCTCTGTATGTGTCTCGATATCTCTCGTTGGGGGAAAAAAAATAGCGTTCACTATTATCTACATTTTTCATTATCCACAATAAGTCCAGGAACGTACCGTGAGCGGATACAGGGGACATGCCGTACCCATATCCCTCCATTCACATGGAGCTGATGTGCTCCTGGGTGTGACTTCTGTAACTGAACATTTGCTACCCAAGGCAGAAATGATGGGGGGAAAAATAGAGGTAGGTTTCTACACTAGGGGAGAAAAAAAAAGAAGCGTTCGAAATCTTTCAGCGAATTTTTTTTTACCCAAAACTAACAATCTGAGCACGTGCAATGAAGCCTTGAAGATCAGGGAAACTTTGTTTGAGTAAGCAAAAACTTTTTGAGCATTCTAGGGATGACTCGACAGCCTGGCACGGATTCACCGCCCCAGTGGCATGGAAGCCATCACGAGCATCCCGGGAGTCAGCAAGGGCCTAGCGAAGTCAACTTGGCGACTCTATATGGTTCATTCTCCTTTGCATGTAGAAGCCCTCCTGGCCTCACCTTAAAGTCTCAACTGTTGCTCTGTGTTATTTAAAATGATTGGCTATGGTACCCAGACCACATAACCCAGGATACACCCTGGAGTGAGTCATTGGCCTTCCATAGAAGCCCACTCGTCTCTCTCTTTTCCCTTTTGCAATCTTGCTTCTAACACCTTCTCTCTGCTCAGCTAGCCTCTCCTCCAAGAAACTGGTGAGTTCAGAACAAAGCTACTATCTTCCCTAATACTTTCATTAGTTCGGATCTAACTTCAATGCATATGTAATTGCAACGTTTATTAGCAAATATCTTGAGTTTGCAACCTGAAACGGCCTGCCTTGTTTTGCTTTCAAGTCAGCCTCCAGTTTGGGGAAGCCACACAGAGATTGGGACATGTTTTTTCCTGCAACTCTGCTGAGAGAAGGCTAACGCCTCGCAGCTTTAGCTTTCATCGAATTTCCCCAAAGGGCTAATACCCTGGGGAACTCTAACTCCCAACAGCCTTTGCCACTGCGAGTGTGATAATAACAAGGAATGGATAGATGTTGGGAGAAAGCAGCGGCAGAGCTTGGAGTACGTGGAGGGGAGGTGGGAGCGGGTGGGAGCGGGCAGGGCATGGCCGCCGCGCGGGGGGCACGGCCGCAGTGCATGGGGGCGTGGCCAGGGCACACGGGGGCGTGGCTATACGTTCGGCCACCCCAAAAACATTGCCACCCGAGGCAAATCACCCCAACGCCCCCCGTCCCTGTGCGACTGGGAGAAAAGGGGGAAATTCTATCACTGCTGGGGGGAAAAAAGGCTAGAGGGAAAAGATATACGAAGGAGAGCAAATCAAATCAAATGAACGGATAACAGACAAACCGCAATATGAAATCACCTCCAGCAAAAGCTCTCTCGGTACCTCTGAAGCTTGTGGGAGAAGGAGGCGAGAATCAGGAGTTGCAGGGGATACGGTCTCGTAAAACTCTCCGGTCAACTCCCTCCCACCCATCCAACACCCTTGGATCTTCGTTCCTTCCACGGCTCGGTTTGCTTTAAAGGAAGCCCCCTTTTGCAAAGATAAGCCTCGGTAATTAAGGCCTACGCCGGATGCGCCGAGGAAAGACGCCTCGGGGATCAAAACGGGTGGCAGCGATTCCAGAATCTGCAAAAAATAAAGGCCCGATCTGGAAAGATACCATGGTAATTGGTCGGAGGTTTATCCGAGGCCCTGGCAGATGAGGAGGCGTCTGTTTGAGGCACGCTTTCTAAGCCTCGACTCCAGAGGTTGATGCAATTATCTGGACAGCACTGCAGACCGTAACAAAAAAAAAGAAGGGAGAGAAATTGAGACAAACGCCTCAAAAAGTCATAAGCCTCTTCTTGGCAATCGGTGGGAAATCACCATTGCAGAAGAACGGTGCCTTAAGGACTCGGACTGGGTATGAACATCGGAAGATGGCTAATGCGAGTTCGAGGCATGCGTCCATCTCTCCCAGGGTTGTTTGCTCTGGACTGGTAATGTCTTCCCTGGGTCTCTGAGAGAGATGTAGTCCTTTCCTCCGAAAGGCTATAGTTCCCAAGGGTGGGGGATGAGCGAGAGCATTGCTTGCCAAAAATTAGCATTTTGCCCCATCCCCAAATAAAATTTTACTTCAGTCCACACATTTTGAAATAGGGTTCAGGACTTTGGGTGGATCGTCGAACCGTAGAGTTGGAAGAGACCACAATTCCCTTCTGCCATGCAGGAGCCCCCATCAAAGCATTCCCCGCAGATGGCCATCCCAGCCTCTGCTTAAAAACTTCCAAAGAAGGAGACCCCACCACACTCCACGGAGGCAGCAGATTCCATAGCCGGACCGTCAGGAAGTTCTTCCTGAGGTTCAGGTGGAATCTCCTTTCCTGCAGCTTGAATCCATTGCGCCTTGTCCTAGTCTCTGGAGCAGCGGAAAACAAGCCCGCTCCGTCCTCGACATGACATCCCTTCCAATATTTAAACCTGGCTCTCACGTCCCCTCTTAACCTTCTCTTCTGAGACTAAACATCCCCAGCTCCCTCAGCCGCTCCTCATAGGGCTTCCTGGCTTCCAGACCCTCCACCATTTTGGTCTCCCTCCTCTGGATCTGCTCCAGCTTGTCGACATCCTTCTTGAATCGAGGGGCCTAGATGTGGGCCCAGGATTCCAGGTGAGGTCTAACCAACGCAGAAGAGAGCTCCTTCACTTCTCTCCAGCATCCACTCCACCCTGAACTCTCGCTATCCAGCTTCTCCTCCCTTTTCCTTCAGTTAGCCTTGCGCGATCGTGAGGCCGTTGCGATCTTGTGTGTGCGGCGGCGAATTCCTTCCAGCAAACAAATAAGCTGGATCTCCAGCTGGTTCTTCCTTGCACTAATACACGGATATAAAAGATCTTGCTAGACGACCCCCTCTCGCAGGCCCCCTCCTGGGCTAATATTCCCCACTGTCTCACGGAGGCACTAGCACCGCGGGGGACCCCGGAGTTACCCACGTTTTGGGGTAACACTCTTTCCCTACTGCCTTCTACTTTCCCAAGCATCAGCCTATTCGAATGAACCATATCTTCTCGTAATACCTCCAAAGTATAACAGTCTCGGTTAAATTCATCCTGGCTTCTAGGGTGGATTTGCTCCAATATCCATTTATTTGTCTTTTTAGCAGTCCGTAGAACTCTCCTCCAGCGCTGCATTTCGAATTATTTTCTTCCTACCAGCTTTCTTCACTCTCCAGCTTTCCCAACCAGACATAGAAACTGGGCATTCAATGGCACGGACAGTCCTAACTTTAATACTCCATCATATATCTTTATACTTCAGGATCTTGTCTAATTCCTTCCTAGCTACCCTTCCGAGTCCTAGCCTTTTTCTGATTTCTTGGCTGCCGTCTCCATTCCGAGCAATGCCTGAGCCAAGGCAGGGAACATCTTGAGCTATTTCAATGTCCTCATCGTCTACTTTTAAGACTATATAAATAATCTGTGCTCACCATTTTTGTTTCCTCAAGGTTCAGCTGCAAGCCTGCCTTTGCACTTTCTTCCTCGACTTTTTCTTTTTTCCTTTTTGCAATCGTTCCAAGTCCTTGCTATTTTATATTTACATTATATTTACACACAAAGACACCTCACCAAAAGAACTGCCTATGCCTGGTATATTTGCATTCCAAGATTTTGGGGGACAACTTGTTTTATTTATTTATTTATTAATTTATTATATTTATATTATATATATATATATATATATATATATATATATATATATATATAAATATATATATATATATATATATATTGTGCTTCCTTTCTTCCGGAGTGGGATCCAAGTCATTTGCGTTACAATAACCCACTTTCTTTCGCCGAAAATGGTGTCTTTTTCAGGGAACAAAACATCGTTTTCTGTGCAAGAATGTTTTCGTTGCAAACAAAATTTTTGCCCCAAATCCCGAACTACAAACCAAAAATCAGAAAAATGAAACAAAACGTCATCAACTCACTCGGCTGAGAGTAAACTTCTCAAATTTTTGTTCTGGTACCTGAGAACAAAATCTGGGAAGCGCAGATCGCTTTGGTGCAAGACGTGTTTGTAAAAGTAATAAGATTAAAATACTAAACAGAAAGAAAGAGACTTGGAAACGTCATTAAACATTTCCGTATTTAATTAGAAACATATTCAAAACAGCAACGCTTCCTGCTCCTCTGGGTAATTTGGTTTATTATAGCATAGGTCATAGTATATATGTGCATATTAAAAATTCTGCGGATATTTATTTGGGGAAGGGGAGACCATAGCCAAACCAGCCAGGTGAGATGGGGAATGCCCTTCAGATCATAGAGAAACAAATGCTACATTCCTAGAGAGGACACTTGGGTCCGAACGCTAAACGGGGAAGAGAAGACACCAGGAAAGCCATTCTTGCACCACAGCAGCCCCTGGTGGTCAAGGAGGGAATTGCCTCCTAGTCACCACTGGTTGCAAATCTTTCAGTAGAATTTCTGGAAGATTTTGAATAATTGAAGTCCCGGAGCGGGCAAGCAGAACACTTTATGGAGAAGCCATCCGGAGCATCACTCCTGCAGTTGTTTCTCCTTTGTCTTCTTTCCAAGGAACCATTTGCAGGAAAAAAAAGGGAGCAAGAGTTAAGCATTATCGTGAGCTCCTCCTCGTTGCCGGCTTTCGTCCAAGCAAACCGAATTAGCAAGGGAAAGTCCTGCCAAGATTTCATCACAGAGCAGAAGCACATTCCCATAACGGACTGTGGTTGACTTGCAAGAATGTCTCTTCGGTGAAGAGCAGCGGAAAGTTTTTTTTTTCCTGCTGTGCTTCCTATCGCACTTAATGCAACCGACAAGCTTGAAGGTTGTTGCTTCCTAGCAATAAACCCACAGACACCCCCTGCAAGGTAGGCCCGTCTGCCCTCGAGTCTCATTTTTCCACCCCATTGGATCAAAGGAAGTGGACAGAAGAGACTGAAAAGCAATGAGAAGGGGGAAAAAGAGAAAACAGGTTAGACGAGGCAGAGATCAACAGATTGCAGCCGAGACCAATCCAGCAATTTCTGTGCTGTCCTTGGTTTTCCAGAAGGGACAATTCTCTCTGTCACTTTGGATGCATGTCTCTCTCTCTCTCTCTCTTTTTTTTTTTCCCCACAAAGATATTGCTCCTGCAAGCTATTGGCTGCATCGGCAAGCTCAAATGCAACGAGAGACGCCAAGGAGATGTTGAGCGTAGGTTTTTACATGGAAGGGCAGGATTCCTAACAACGAGAAAGACACTGTAGTTAGAAAAATAATCAAGACGCTGTAGGACGGGGTGGGAAAAGAGAATTATAGAATCATAGACTTGGAAGACACCATAAAAGTCCCGCCCCGCTACACAGGAATACACCATCACAGACGGCCGTCCAGCCTCTGTTTTAAAAATCCTCCAAAGAAGGAGACTCCACCGCACTCCCAGGCAGCAGCAGATTCCACTGTCAAAATGCTCTCACCAGCAGGAAGTTCTTCCTAACGTTTAGACGAAATCTCTTTTCCTGAAGTTTGAATCCATTGCTCCACGTCCTAGCCTCAGGAGCAGCAGAAAACAGGCTTGCTCCGTCCTCCAGACGCCATCCCTTAAAATATTTCAACGTGGCTATCGTGTCCCCTCTTAGCTGTCTCATCTCCAGGCAAAACATACCCAGTTCCCTAAGCCACTCTTCACAGGGCTTCATGGTTTCCAACGCATTCTGGGGTTTGTAGTTTTGGGAGGCACTAGAGCTTTCTGGCCGAGAATTCCAAAGCCCTCCCCTACACTGCAGATCTCAGGATGCCATAGGAGTTAAAGTGGAATCATAATGCTATAACCGTGCAGTGCATACAGGAAATGTTTTTCCCCTGATCTGTTCCCAGCCATAAACTTCCAATAATATGGAATTATCTAGCACGCCCTACTAAATAGAAATTAACCCTCTCTCTGACACTGAACCACTCTGAATATTTGGCCATGATGTTAACAAGGTGCCCTTTCACACTACACAATGCTAGCCCTATAACTCCCACTTTAACTGCCACGGAGACATGCTACGGCATCTTGGGATCTGCAGTTCGGAGGGGGCCTGTGGAACTCAGCCAGAAAGAGCGCCGCTGCCTGCCAACAAAACTACAAATCCCAAAATCTCACCGAGTGCATCCGTAGGCAGTCACAGTGGTATAATTGTAGGGCATTAAAAGGCACCACTTAAACCCATTTGGCATAGGCCAAACTCACTACTGCTCCCCATGGCAGCCAATGGCTTCCATGTCAATGGAGTGGCCAGTCCACTCTGGTTTTTAGTCTGAACTTTGGAAGAGTTATTCATGGTACCGAACCTTATCGCTCCCCCATTACAGACACACAAGATTAAAAATAGGCTTGGTGCCTTGCATGGTTCTCTGAAAGCTTGGATAGGTAAAATTTCGCGGAGAGAAGAAAAAAGGACGGACCGTTTTGCGTCTGCTCTTTCTGACTCCCTCGGAACCGACAGGTAGCCGAAAGCTACAGATGAGCGTGAAAGGTGCCGAAAAAGAGGAAAGAAGGAAAAGCCAGCAGGAAAGGCGGCCCGAAGGAGGCAAAATATTGCTCTGAAGTGATGACGTTGAAGTGTGAAAAAAAAAAACTAAAGGGAGAAAAGAACAGGCACGGATCCAATTTTTTATTAATAATAAAAGACAGCTAATGAAGGAGGTGGAAGTGAAGAGCCAGCCGTAAGGAGCTCGGTAGCTCAAAAGATAGGGAGCAATGGTCACGGTGCACAGTGTAGTAGAGTGGTTAGAGCAGGAACCCTCCACCTTTCTCGAAACCTGGGATTCAATCTTTAGGCTAAATATTCATTGGCGGCACCAGCTTCCTGAGTATTTTTTGGTAGTCCCGGCTAGAGCAGACCCACTGAAGTAGTGGGATTTATCTACTTTCTCATTCAACAGTCTTGACCTAGGAGTCTTAGTAGTCTGGAAGCCAAACATGAGTCAGCAGTGTGATGCAGCAGCTAAAAAAACCAATGCAGTTTTGGGCTGCCAGCATGACCATTTTGGTGACCGAAATGGTAGAAGGCCTGGAAACCATGCCATAGGAGGAGTGGCTTAGGGAGCCGGGTATGTTTAGCCTGGAGAAGAGAAGGTTAAGAGGGGACAGGATAGCCACGCTTAAATATTTGAAGGGATGTCATACGGAGGACGGAGCAAGCTTGTTTTCTGCTGCTCCAGAGACTAGGACACGGAGCCATGGCTTCAAAGATCAGGAAGAGAGATTCCATCTGGACATTAGGAAGAAAGCCCCGAAACGGCCCATCTCCCCAACCTTAGCTCACGGCCAAGTCTGGCCGGTACTTACCAGGCAGTCACTGCTTCCATCTTACCACCTGTCGCAGGTGTAGCTCACTTTCGGCAGCCACGATCGGCTGCTTGTTCTGGAGGTGGTAATTGATCAGGTGGCTGATGCTTTCGAACAAGGCGTCCTTCGTTCTCACCTGGAGCCAGAGAGGGGAGAGAAAACAGTAGGGGCGAATAATCCCTGCATCTCTCTACGTTATCGAAACAGGCGGGGTAGCTCGGTGGGTAAAGCACTGGACTGGAAGGTCAAAAATCCAGTTCCAAGACCTGCCGGAGCCAAGGGTGAGCTTGGACCATTCACTTTCTGCAAGCCTGGCCTGCCTCACCTGGGCGTTGTGAGTATAAAGCAAAAGAGGCATATATGTCCCCCTGAGCTCACTGGGATGAAAAGTTTGATATAACTAATCTAAAGGGGAGAAATATGTAAAGATTAAAGGTATCTAATTAGTAACTAGTTACTAATAGATGCAACTAATGAATAGAGGATAGGAAAACTGACCGCCCCACGTTTTAGCTCCCCTGAGAACGGGCTGAAGCTTCGCTCAGAGGCGGTTCCGTTCGCCTGCTGTCAAAGACGAGGATCGGTGCTTAAAACCTTGGCCATTTCCGCCCCGCACTGTTATAGTGCGATTATTCTACTTTCAACAGCCTATGGCATCCTGGGGTTCGCAGTTCAGGGAGAGACTCTTCGGCCTCGGCAAACTACAACCCCCAGAATGCCACAGGAGGCTGAAAAAAGTGGAATAATAGCATTATGACAGCGCAGTGCGGAAACGGCCCTATTTCATACGTCTTTGTGCCTGCTTCTCGGTGCGACATTGAAGGTCTAACAACTCAGTTGAAATGAAGCACGCCGAAAAGCCGAAAATATACTAAGGTATATAAGACAGGCGCGATCAGCGAAAAGACTGGAGCTTCGCGAAATGCGAGGCTTGAAATTTAAACGGTAAATACATTATCCCAGTTGGATCGGACCTGTACGTTTCTCTCGGTCCTCCCTTTATTCGCATTTATAATGTACATAATAGCATTATCTGATAACGGGAGGTTTTAAAGCGGCTGAAAAAGCAGGACAGAAGATTCATCAGAATTAGTTCTGCAAATTGGGACAGTTGGAGGGTATCGGGAGGCCAAATGGCCTCGCGCAGCACGTTGCCCGTTGTCCGGCGCGTGAGACGTTCCCAAAAAATTTTCCCCCGTGCCCAAGAGGGGTTCTCTCTCCTGTACGTACCACTCCTTCCGGATCGACCAGGAGCAAATGCTTTGGCTGCCCGCCGTGCATTCCGGTCAGGACGTACTGGCCCGGGTTGGTGATGCTGTCCCTCACCAAAAAGTCCCCATCCATCTGCAGCAGCTTCTCGGCGTCCTTCCGGCTCATCTTGCCGTGGTACCACGGCTCTTGCTTCAGCTGCTCTTCCGTCGGGGCGATGGGGGCCTTCCGGGTCGGTGGGCTGGGCCACTGGTCCTCTATGGGCGGACCGCCGCCCATGCCGCAAGCCGACATGGATTCGTGGAGCTTCAGAGCATCTTCGAAAGGCCCTGGGGGGGACACCGAGTTACCATTTTTGGTTTGATGACGACGGCAGCGCCTGCAATCGCCATCTACATCGACACCCCCATCTTTTCCGAAGGACTTTGGGGACCGGGATTCGAACCCCCCACTCAGCCACGGAGACCCACTGGGTGGCCTTGGGCAAGTCACCTTCTCTCAGCCTCAGAGGAAGCAAAGGCAAATCCCCTCTGAACAAACCTTGCCGAGAAAACTCCACGGCCTTAGGGACACCATAAATTAGAAATGACTTGAAGACCCACAACAATGACAGTCCTTTCGCTCCTGAGTCTCCGCCATGCTAGACATCCCCACCTCCCTAAGGCCATTTCTGCACTACACTTAATAGTGCTATTATTCCACTTTCACGATCCTGTGGAATTCTGGGGCTTGTAGTGTGCTGAAGTCAAAGAGCTCTCTGGCTAAGAATTCTAAACGCCCCTCCCTAAACTACAAATCCCAGAATTCCACAGATTCTTGAAAGTGGAATGATAGCGCTATAACGGTGTAGTGCAGAAATGGCCTAAGTAAGGTCAAGACTTCCTTCCTGTTATTACTCATACTCCCTTGAGTATTTATTACGTATTTATTATATGTTGCCTTTCTCCTAGAGCAGGACCCGAGGCGGCTTCCAAAACTTGTGGGATAGGCTCGCCAGATTTCAGGGTTTGGCCTGGAGGCATTGGGCCAAGAACCTCTTCTCTGGCCCTTGTCGCAAGAGGGAGGAACCTCCTGGCGAGAGCGACGCCTTGGAAAGCACATAGGTGCGCGGATGTGCGTGCGCATTCCTCATTTGTTAGAATTTCTGCTTTTAATCTCTCTTTTTGCAGCTGAGGTCAAGGCCTCCCCCTATGACGTTACAAGGGGCCGTCGCCGGATCTCAGATTTTGGGGACGGAAATTTCAGGACCTTGGATAGCCCTGACCTGGCAACCGTATTGCAAGACGACCTGCGACACATCGACAAGATGCACGCGCCGGAGCCCAGACTCACAAAAATCGTGCTGCTCTGATACCCACTGTTGCATCTCTGACGATTTTTTGCACCGATCGGGACCGGAATTTTAAGCTGTGGCTTCCGTGCCTTCCAATCTGGGCGCCAGCCTGGGAACTTTGATTTGTCGCAGGCGGGCGTCCATTGCATTTGTAAAAAAATTAATGAAAGTAAAGGAGAGAGGAGAGCGAGAGAGCGCGCAGGGATCTTTTTTAAAAAATTAATGAAAAGGCATCTGACAACGGAAAATGGGGGGACGTAGCAGAAAGGTATGAAAAACAAACTCCAGCTAAACTTGAGGAAAAGGCAGGAAGGATAGGAGGAAAGGAGGGAGGGAGGGAGGGAGGGAGGGAAGGAAGGAAGGAAGGAAGGAGGGAAGGAGGGAAGGAGGGAGGGAGGGAGGGAGGGAGGGAGGGAGGGAACTGAACTCAGGGAGGGAGGGAAGGAAGGAGGAAATGTGGAAGGGAGGGAGGGAGGAGGGAGGGAAGGAAGGAAGGAAGGAAGGAAGGAAGGAAGGAAGGAAGGAAGGAAGGAAGGAACTGAGGGAGGGAGGAAGGGAAGGAGGGAGGGAAGAAGGAGGAAATGAGGAAGGGAAGGAAGGCAGGCAGGAAGGCAGGCAGGCAGGCAGGCAGGAAGGAAGGAAGGAAGGAACTGAGGGAGGGAGGGAGGGAAGGAGGGAGGGAAGAAGGAGGAAATGAGGAAGGGAAGGAAGGAAGGAAGGAAGGAAGGAAGGAAGGAAGGAAGGAAGGAAGGAAGGAAGGAACTGAGGGAGGGAGGGAGGGAAGGAGGGAGGGAAGAAGGAGGAAATGAGGGAAGGAAGGAAGGAAGGAAGGAAGGAAGGAAGGAAGGAAGGAAGGAGGGAAGGAAGGAGGGAAGGAAGGAAGGAAGGAAGGAAGGAGGGAAGGAAGGAGGGAAGGAAGGAGGGAAGGAAGGAAGGAGGGAAGGAAGGAGGGAAGGAAGGAAGGAGGGAAGGAAGGAAGGAGGGAAGGAAGGAGGGAAGGAAGGAAGGAGGGAAGGAAGGAGGGAAGGAAGGAAGGAGGGAAGGAAGGAAGGAGGGAAGGAAGGAAGGAGGGAAGGAAGGAAGGAGGGAAGGAAGGAGGGAAGGAAGGAACTGAACTGAGGGAGGGAGGGAGGGAAGGAGGGAGGGAAGGAAGGAGGAAATGAGGAAGGAAGGAAGGAAGGAAATGAGAGAAGCAAGGAAGGAAAGAAGGAACCAAAAAACCAGTCAACTTATCCAAAACATGATTTGTCTGGCAGGGGAAGAAAAGCTTGCCACTGCCCAAACCACTGTGGGGAGAATGTGTTCCGGTTCAGTGTCTCCAATTGCCCCTTGAGGTCTGGATTCAGCAACGTGCGCCAGAAATTTACGTGGCCGATCCGGCTCCTCGTTCCTACTCTCGGACGTTCTCTCCTCCCCGCCGCCGCCGCCGGCCGGCTCGGCATCTCACGGATCCGAGGGCATTTCAGTTCCCCTGCTGCTGCTCTTATATAAATGTGCCCGGAGCATCACTTTTTCGGAGTGGGAAGGTGATATTAATAAAATTATTGTTCAGCTCGGCAAGGTGGGAGTGTGGCGTTCTGGCGGTCCCCCCCCCGCTTGCAGATTGCAGCGGAGAAATTAGAAACAGCTTCATGAGGCCCTCCGCCCCCGCCAGCTCCCGTTCTTACTCATATCAAACAGGTCTTTGGGGGGGCTGTTGTCAAGCAGTCGGTGGCCCCCCGGATCCGCCTCCCAGTTGTCCAGATTCTGGGTGTTTACATACATGTGGTCTTCGTAATCTTGGGATCCCAACGGTTTTCCGTCCGCTTGAACGTAGCCGTCGCAGCTCAACCCTGGAAATAGGAATGTCAATAACATTTTAAAAATGCTTGGGCCTAAATATCCCAAAGGCACCAGATCCTCTCCGATCTTGGAAGCTAAGCAGGGTCAGCCCGGGTTAGTACTTGGATGAGAGACCGCCGAGTGGCGGAAGGCGTGGAAACCACGAAGCCCTGTGAGGAGCGGTTTAGGGAGCCGGGGATGTTTAGCCTGGAGATGAGAAGGTTAAGAGGCAACACGATAGCCACCTTTAAATATTTGAAAGGACGTCACGCGGAGGATGGAGCAAGCCTGTTTTCTGCTGCTCCAGAGACTGGGACACGGAGCAATGGCTTTAAACTTCGGGAAAAGAGAGTCCACCTAAACATGAGGAAGGACTTCCTAACATTAAGAGCAGTTTGACAATGGGACTGGCTGCTTGAGAGCGTGGCGGAGTCTCCTTCTTTGGAGGTTTTCAAATGGAGGCCGGATGGCCGTCAGTCGGGAATGCTTTGGCTGTGCATTCCGGCACGGCAGGGGATTGGGCTGGATGGCCCTCGGGGTCTCTTCCAACTTGGGAAAACCGTGAGATATTGAAATCAGATCTTTTATAGCCCATCGGCCAACCTAGTTGTGTCTTCCCAGACCCGCCCTGGACCCTCCGCAGAGTATAAAATGCGTCTGACGATTACCGTGAGCGTCGGAATCCCAGTTCAGATTTGCATGGCTGCTGGTATCTCTCCTGGAGGGTGATCCAACCTTGGGGAGGAAAGTTCGGAAGACAAAGAGGCCACGTTAGGCCGAGTCAGTCGCGTAGGAACGTGGGGGCAGGGGGAGCAATTCGCCCCGGGCGGCAATGTTCCTGGGGCGTCCCAGCCCATAAGCATGCCCCCGTGTGCCCTGGCCCCCCACACCGTGGCCACGCCCTCTGCGCCGTGGCCACGCCCTCCATGCCGTGGCCACGCCCTCCGCCGTGGACACGCCCCTCCCGCAGTGGCCACGCCCCCGCACCGTGGCCACGCCCCTCATGCCAGAGCTCCGCCCCCTCCCGTCCCCCCTCCGCACACTTCAAGCTCCGCCATTGCGCCAAATTGCTCCTGTAGTGTCGCTACGGATCTAGCCTTCCCAACGCCATTTCAATCAACATTCGAACATTTCAGTTCATATTTGAATTAACATCCCAACCCAACGGAAAAGCACGTCCGCCTTTGTCTACGCGAAATGTGTTCAATTTTAATGCGTGCGTTTTCTTTCGTTTTTTAAAAAACGGGGGGGGGGATAAAATCAATTGAGTAAGTTCAAGTTCATTTTCTTTTAACAAAAAATAAAAAAGATAACGATGGAAACTGAAAAAGAAATGTTGACTTTCAAACCAAGCGCTTCCGTTCAGCTCAATGTTTAAGAACGAGAATTAAAATTGAAATTATTTTAACTAAAAATATCAAAATCATTTTCATTAAACGTGTTAAAACTAAAATTATTTCTATTAAAAACATTAACAGTAACATTATTTTAATTAAAACGTTAAATTTAAAATTATTTATAATTTAAAGAATTAACGTTAAAATTATTTCTAAACCAAATCAGTCTATGGAGTGCATCTTTTAAACTGAGCCGATGAGACTTTGATGAAACCATTTTTCCAAATAATACAGACCCTTTGTTCCGGTCCATTATCTGTCCGTACACGACAATAAGCAAACTAGTTTAAAACTTAAGTGGAAGACTGCCGGCCGTCTGGGGAGCGGACGATGCCGCAAAAGAGCTTGGTGAGACCTAGTGGCCCAACAGGAAAAAACGGTAGTCACCTGGCCGAAATGGCTGGCGTACGAAAACGGCACGTGGCTCAGCGATGTGCTGTGGTGGAGGCGAGAATCCACCAGGCCTCCCAGGGGTGGCTCTTTTCCTGGGATGCTATTATAGTAGTCATGCTCAGAGGCTTCCTCCTCTTCACCCCATCCAGCATCTTCCATCCCCGTTATCCTGACCAGAGAGACCAAGGAGGAGAATTAGGGACGAGGGAGAACTGCGTCAGCCGGTGGGGGGAGCCAATCCGCTCCGGATTTAAGTCTGAACTTCAAAGGACGTGTCCCAGTTTCTAGGCCCCAACGCCCCCAACGGCAGCTTTAGGAAATTACAAAGCCCAGGCGAAAACCCAGAACCGATTTGCTCTCTCAGTGACACAAAAGCTGCCAAATGGGAGAATTTCGTTTCAGCTGGGTGCGTCTAATTCTTTCAATCTATTCACAAAGGAAGCAATTAATGTTTAGCAATTTTCTTCCCAATAGGCATACAGTTTCAAAAACCTTGCAATTTTATTTTTTTTTTTTTACAAACTATTTGCAGTTCGGGACTTATTTTGCGCAAAATTCGCACGGGGAGGAGGTGGCGCAGAAAACCGCATTTTCCGTGCAGCAAACAGCGTTTTCTGCACATAAAATAAGACGCTGTTTCGGTGCCGAAAATGCTGTTCTCTGCAGAAAACCAAGTGCGAACTTTGTGCAGAATAAGTCCCCACGTGTGAAAATTTTCATCACTCCAGCATTTCTCTTATCCGTGTTTCCGGACACTCAGACACATTTTTCAGCCATTTTCCAAACGTTTTGGGATAGTCTTTCCACTCCCGCTGTGAGGTTTTTCATAATCCGGGACATGTTTTGAAAAATTTGTTTGCATAAATAACCTGTGGGTGCCACGTACACAAAAATCCAAGACATTTGCTTAAAATCAAAACGTACAAAATGTCAGGAGCGATGGGTTGGTTTTGTTTCCTTGTTTGGTTTTTTTGTGCAATTTTCTGGGGAAAAAGGTCCCACGTGCAAAAAGAACCAAAAAAAATGGAAAATGCACTTAAATCCGTCCAATGTTATTTTGCAGAAATGTCTTTGAAAATATTTAGTCTTGCATGCAAGAAGGAAAGAAAAAAAAAGCTGACATTCCAGGTTATAAACTCCCACCTACTTAATGACCTACCTTTCCTGCGGGGTGATGGTTTTGGGAGGGCTGTGAAGGTATTGTTTGAAGCGAAGTTCAAAAGCTTGCCCGACTGTGCTGATGACACTCTGTGCCAATCCGTTGCAGCATTCCAAGATGTGGCAAGCTAAGGAGGCAGGAACACAGAATGAGTTGGGGTGGAGCTGGTTGTTGCTCATGTTCTGCCTTTTCCTCAGTTTGGGATTCAGGGAGGTTGACAACAGAGGAAAAGCATACACATGATTAAAATTCACAAAATGCAAAAGTTAAAAGATGATCAAACTAAGTTAAGAATACAAACTATTAAATAAAAAAACCCAGCACAACAACAACAGAGAGGAAGTCCAGCACATTGTTAAGGGGGACTGGACACACGGCTGGATAACGGTATGTCTGAACGGGATCTAGGAGTCTTGGTGGACCACAAGCTGAACATGAGCCAGCAGGGTGATGCAGCATCCAAGAAAGCCAACACAATTCTTGATTGCATCAATAGGAGCATAGGGTTGAGATCAAGGGAAGTGATCGTTCCACTCTGTTCTGTTTTGGTCAGACCTCATCTGGAATTCTGTGTGCAGTTCTGGGCACCTCAGTTCAAGAAGGAATTCAAGCGGGAACGCGTCTAGAGGAGGGCGACCTAAATGGTGGAGGGTCTGGAAGCCCTATGAGCAGCGGCTTAGGGAACTGGGTATGTTAGGCTGCAGAAGGGAAGATTAAGAGGAGACATGATAGCCGTGTTTAAATATCCGAAGGGATGTCATGTCGAATGGAGCAAGCTTGTTTTCTGCTGCTCCAGAGACTAGGACAAGGAGCAACGGATTCAAGCTGCAGGAGAGAAGATTCCACCTGAACCTCAGGAAGAAATTCCTGATGGTCAGAGCTGTCCGGCAGTGGAATCTGCTGCCTCCATGGAGCGTGGTAGAGTCTCCTCCTTCCTTGGAAGTTTTTAAGCAGAGGCTGGATGGCCATTTCCTGGGAATGCTTTGAGTGCCAGTTCCCGCAGAGCAGGGGGTTGGACAGGATGGCCCCTGGGGTCTCTTCCAACTCTATGATTCCATGACCTTGTACACCCAGTGCCCGGTTGAAACAGAAAGGTCTTCCCGTTTGCAGAAAAAGACCAGAGAAGCCCCAGTTTATACTTTGGGAAGGGGGTTCCAGAGTCTGGGGGCAGCTGCCGATAAGGCCGCGTCTCTTGCGTTCCCAGTAGATGGACCCGTGAAGACGACCGGACAGAAAGGACTTCCCCAGCAGATCTCGAAACACAAGCCAGCGGAAATGGGGGGAAATACAGTCCTTTTAGAAAACGTCGGCCCTGCAAGTCAAATCCAGCACTCGTGAGCTGCACCCAGAGAAAGACCGGCAGCCGGCAGAGCCGCGTTGCAACAAGGGAGTCGTGCGACCGCTGCGTCAGCGTTTTGGACTGCAAATAGTGGAACGGCCTTTGCGGGAATGTGGGGAATTGCGGTCCAAAAAGCATTTTTTTTTCCTCCCCGAGGTGTATCACCCCTCCTAAGCCCTTACCTCGCTGGTTGATGGGGTCTTTGGCGACATATGCCACATAATCCGTTGTGTCCTGGAGCAAAAAACCGACAACAATTAAGAAAGCAGAGGGTTTATATAGTTAAAAGATCTCCGTTTTTAGTTAGTGGAGACAACAAGCAGAGAGAAAGTCCCAAATAGGACAAGACAGCCGGAGAATGAGAACCAGTACGTAAGAAAGAAACTTTCCTGTAAGTTTCTTTCCCTATTTTTTTTGCAAGATCTCCATATGCTTTTGGACTCCGTTTTCCATCAAACTCAGTCCAGAGCTTGTATTATAAGTTACTTTAGGGAGCACGTGTCCCAGCATCCCCCAGCTGGGAAATACTGGTAGGTGTAATCTTAAAAAGTTATCTTTTTTAATTTGACTTATTTATTTTTGATAGTGCCCTTTCTCTCAACATGGGACCTACGGTAGCCCACGGCATAAATTAAAATAAATAAATAGGACTGGAGAAACTCGCAAGTAATCAAACCCATGAAATTCAAACCCACAAATGTGGAGGGAGACGTCCACTGATACCACCAAAGAGAAGGGGGCAGAGAGAGGAAAGAAATCCAAACGACTGAAAAGGAAGAAATATGGAAATGAACATAATGTAAATGAATGTCGAAGAAAAGGGGAAGGGGCTTTTTGACATACCAATAACAAAATGTGCAGAATGTTTGACTCCTCAAAACGGGTGGACCACCAGGAAAAAACGCTTGCCTTCTTGCAGGCCGTCGGTGCCAAAAAGCGAGCAGTTAATAATGGCTATGGCCTCACTCAGTGGCGGAGGAGGAAGATCACACAGCGCAAGTGCCGGCTCATGCTGCTGCTGCACGCTTGTTTGAGAGTGATAAGACGATGTGAAGGAGGAGTAGAGGCTTTGGACAAGCCAGTAGCTTGTAGCATTCTGACATATGTGTGTGGCTGGGGGATTCTAGAACATGAGGTTTGAAGAAAGAACTTTGCCAAGCTCTGCTTTTAGCCTCAAACTTTGCCAAGCTCCGCTTTTAGCTTCTAGCTTTGCCAAGCTCTGCTTTTGGCTTCTAGCTTTGCCAAGCTCTGCTTTTGGCTTCAAACTTTGCCAAGCTCTGCTTTTGGCTTCAACCTTTGCCAAGCTCCGCTTTTAGCTTTAACCTTTGCCAAGCTCCGCTTTTAGCTTTGCACTTTCCTAAGCTATGCTTTTAGCTCCGAAATTTGCTAAGCTCTGTTTTTAGAAGGGCTGGACTAGATGTCCTTCGGGGTCCCTTCCAACCCTATGTTTCCCACCCAAAGTTTAAAGCTAATATATGAAGTGGGGAAATTATCCTGCATTTCAATGAGCTAATCAGTCACAGGGGTTTGGCTCCATGACCTTCAGAGTCCCCTCGAACACGACAGTTCTAAGATCTTACGCTCGTCTTAACACAACGGGGGGATTTTTCCTGGATTTCCTGGCTCTAACCTCTCTCCGTCCCTCGGATCTGAAGGCTTGGAAAGCGGGCCCTTACCGTATCGCCCCCCGAAGCGAAGGAGATGGATTGCATATGATGGTTCGCGATGATCTAGGATGGAAAACAAGACAAGAAGAGATGGGATGGAGAGGGAGGTTGTCGAAAAGAGATTCGGGAAGGGGAAGGCGGAGGGCAAAAGGTCAGCGAGAAGGTTTTAGCAATCATCCCCGAGCCATCCGATCGATCAGAGCCGCGGGAGAGAGGGGAATTGAATCGATCCCTCGGCGGGCCAAGCCGGCCTCGTGGTAACCATTAGCCGCCTCGGCTGCTCCAGGCCTGAGCGGCCGCGCAGAAACATGGGATCAAAATAGATACAGAAAATGCATTCCCCGAGACGGCAGCTTTTTACTTCTCAGCAGGCTAAGAAGACGGGTTTGGGAGGAAAAGCCGTCCAGTCTGCGTTCAGTTCTCTCTCTTTCTCGAGCGTCCTCCTTCCAATTTATAAAGAGATCCGTCTGATTACCTCCTGAAGGATATTCCACGCCACTTTTCCAAAAGGGTTCACCGTAAAAACGGACACGACAAAAATTAATTGGTCGTTGCCATTGCAATTTTATCCACGCGGCTCCTGTCCTTTTCTCAGGAATGGGACCAAAGGCATTTTGCAAAGTGTTAAAACCGGTGCAGATTAAAAACACACATAAATATATGCAGCGGGTCCTCTTTTGCGCAACCTCCATGCGCACAAATGTGAGGTCACGCAAAGGGTCGCATCCCAGTGTAGTCAATGGATGGGGTGGCGTACACGTGTTGAATCCATTGACCATAATGGGACATAACAATTCCCTTTTTTGTTTTACTTGGGGGTTCTTAGAATAGAACCTCCACTTATATGTCAGGGATATGTATGTATGCGCATATATGTATATGTATATGTATATGTATGTATATATTATATATATACACACACGCGCACGCGCACATATACATACATACTAGCATATATACCCAGCATTGCCCGGGATTTTATTTTCTCATAGGTAACCCTTGTTAGAAAGCATCTCTAATTCCCCAAACTGTGTCCCGTGCAGTACCTGTAACTTTTCCCCATATTCCCCAATCTAATCTGTATTCAGAGTTGTTAACATACAGAGGTCGGGTTCCTAAGGGAATACACTGCCCTCCTCCTTGCTGCCAGGCCTCGTCTCCACAGCAACCGGCCTATTCAAGGCAGACACAGTTGACTGAGGCCCAAGAGCTCTCTGGCTGGGAACTCTAAAGGACCCTCCCTAAACTGCAAACTCCCCAGGATCCCATAGAATCTTCTCAGGCGGCCAACCATAGGAGGTCTTCGCCCGACACGGACAAACAAACTTTGACTTTTATATATTAGATATGCACACACATCACTTACATATAAATACCATATATATAACCTTATATATATAACTTCATAAGTGTGCGTAATGTTTTCTAAATATCAACAATGTAAAAACAATATTTTTATTTTTAAAAATTATCTATCTATCGATATAATTAAAAATATATATATACTTGTGTGTGTATATATACACACACACTGAGTCCATTTCTTCCTTAGGCCATTTCCGCACGGGACGGTTATATCGTTATTATTCCACTTTCATCACCCTATGGAATCCTGGGATTGGAAGTTTGGGGCGGGGCCTTTAGCATTCTCAGCCAGAGAGCTCCTTGGCCTCAGGAAACTACAAACCCCAGAATTCCACAGGAGATTGAAAGGGGAATAATAGCACTGTAACAGCGTAGTGCAGAAATGGCCACTGTAGATTCACTAGGTCTTTAGTCCCGGCAACGTCCAGAATGTGCTGGTGTTACTCTGCTGTTCCTGAATAAAGCTTTTGCCAACTTCTATGCCTGATTTTCTGGGACTGGAATTATCCCGTAGGTGTCAATAACTTTGTCCCAAGCTTGGCCTCTGACAAATAGAGGAAGACAGGGACTTACCTGCCGAGTCGTTGGAATCATGAGATTCAGGCCGTCAATGGAGATATTGATGACAATGCTGAGCCCGGCAAAATGCAGGTTGCTCTTGCCGAGAATTGAGAAAAGAGCTTTGTTCGGGGCCTGGAAAAGAGAGAAGAACGAGGAACGGGAGATGGGTCACACCAAACAATTTCCAAAATAGTCCGAAGATTTTTTTTACAGAATCAAGGGGGAACGAATCTGGTATTGCTCCACTTCAGGCTCCAGAGTTTGAAATATGACCGTTTGTATGCGGCTACAAATTCCTAGAATTTTGAGAATTTGTAGCCTTTTTAAAAAAATCACTTTTCCCAGCTCGAGTATCACACCAGGACAAGAAACGCAAGGAAGGGTTCCACGCAACGGTACGGCCACTGACAGCTCTGACATCAGCAGGGCCGCTCTGGACTTTCGTCTGAACTTTAGAAATGGGAGCCCATCTCCAGAACAGAGCAGGCAAAGGAGACAGATACTCTCCTGCACCGTCATGCCCCAATCCAAGGACCCAGATACAAACACAGACAGGGTCTTCCTCAATTGCCAAGACACACCGGCCATTTCCGCACTGGACTGTTATAGTGCTATTAGTCCACTTTCAACATCCTATGGAATCCTGGAGTTTGCAATTTAGGGAGTCCCTAAACAGCGAACCCCCAGATTCCATAGGATGTTGAAAGTGGAATAACCGCACTATAAAAAAAAGGCCCCTCCCTAAACTGCAAACCCCGGGATTCCATAGGGTGTTGAAAGTGGAATAATAGCACTATAAGAGTCTAGTGCAGAAATGGCCCTGAAATAAATAACTCAGCAACGTGGCTACAGCCGCATTAAGTATTTAACTAGATCGCAGTACAACACGCACCCCTTTGTTTCGTCTGTATAATAGCCGGCTCCGCGGGAGACTTATTTTTAGCTCCCTTTTATTGTTCCGATAGTATTCCGATTGCAGGGTTTCGAATACACTGATTATGAGCTCTTAACCGACTAATCAGTTAATAGAAGCCATTTAAATATATTTGCATTCTCTCCGAAGGCCCTCGATTGCTACCTTTTCTTTCAGGCAGGAAAGGAAGAATGAAGTATGTAACTATTCAATCAATGATTTCCACCCTCTCATTACCCGATGGCATTGTTAATATTTAAGCTGCTGGCGAAATATATACCCTCGACGTTAAGTTATAGCCTTGCTTATTTTTGGGGAAAAAAATACGGATCCTGCCTCTCGCTGGGAGCTGAAATCCAGAAAAGCTGGAAGGTGGTGGGTCAGAGACCGAGGTCAAAAGACATTAATTTGCACCACAGCTTAGAATAGTTACTTCGTTGGACTATAATTCCCAGATTGCCTCTTAGCCAGCGTTATCGTCTTCCTGTTCCGTTTTTTCGTTTATATATATATTTATCGCTGCTCTGTTTCCCACAAAGGGAGAACCAAGTCCACAACCACTCCCAGAATCCTCTAGTGATCATGCTATCTGGCAGGGATTATGGGCACTGTAGTCCCCAGAAAGCAACTTTTCAGCCAACAACGGCATCTCTCATCTGAGGAAGACTCAAACAAGGGGGAGTCCAGCTCCATTTAATCCTCATTCTGCCCGCTCACTCCCGCAGAAATGAGCTTGTGAAATCTTGCGAGACACACGCTTCCCAAGAAATTCGGCACGGGAGGGAAATGACTTACCTTTTTCTTCCACGTCCCTTTGACCCCGGGGACGGCCTCGTACAGTCGGTTGATAGCTTCCCTGTAGCAAAAAGATCATGTCAAGACGGGAGTCCGTACCAAGAAACCCAGAGAAGGATGCGAGTTAAATTTAGAGCATTGCTTTGTCGCGCCGTTTCTCCATCATCCTGCCTAGGCTAGCGCTGGTTGCTCTGACTGGCAGAAGCTCTCCAGGGTCTCGCACAGAGACGGGTCTTTTCCCATCGTCCACCCCCGTTCAATTTTTTTTTTTTAAATGTGAGATACCAGAAAATGAATCTGAAATCTGCTCCATAGAAAGCATGTGTGATGTAGGGAATAACTCCACGTCCAAGCAGCAAGGCTTAGCGGTTTCAGAAGCTTTATTCGGGAACGCCGAAGAAACGGCTGCACACTTTGGCAATCGCCAAGATGAAAGAGCTGCCGTTGGACCTCCACGTTGGCGGGTTTGACCGTCACGGATTTGATTATTTGCAAGTTTCTCCAACTACCTGCCCCGGCCAAATGCTTCTTTTCTGGGGGAACCATCCCTCTCGGCAGCTCCAACCAGGCCATGCCGCCCTTTAAAAACCCACCTCCGGTCGCCCTCCTCCGCCAGCCGCTCCCTGGCCACCTCAGGATAGCTCGCAGCCCAATTTCTCAGCACCACAAACCCTTGTGACCCACACGCATCCAGGGAGGAAGATGGGCAAGAGAGAGGAAGTATAGGGCTCTCAGGAGTCTCCAGTGGTGAAAAATGCCTCGAAATGATCTCTAGGGGTGTTGACGGCCAGATTTGGGAGGCTCACTGGACTCTTTGGAGCTCAGGAAAACTGGAAGTAAACTGGTCGCTTTGTTTTGGGGGAAAAAAGGCCTTTCCTTAGTCCCCGGGGATGCTAAAAAAAATGACAAAAATGCCTCCCACGGCCCCTAGAGGGCATTGGGAAGCATTTGGGGGCAAAAAATGGGGGGTTGCAATGGGGAGGTATTAGTAGAGCAGCTCCACCAAGTTTCTCTTGGGGCTAATATAACCCCAGGCTCCCACAGATGCCCACCCTTATGGCTTAATGTTGGAAAATCAATTTTTGAGAATCAGAACTGGACTCCTAGCAACTTTTTTCAGTAGTCCATGCACCTCCTTAGAGTGTCCTGGGGCTTAAAGCACCCGCCCCATCCTGCCACAATTTCTCACTCATTGTTTAGGGTCTTTTTCAGGAAGGCTCTGCCTGTTTAGGGGTAACCCCTTCCCCCAAAACACCCTTTTAAGTGCATTTGAACATCTTTTGGAATGGAAGGGTGTGTTCTAAGAACAAGGCCAAAGGATTCTGAGACATTAGTGGGGGTCCCGAAGGCCCATCTTGCATCAACCACATGTGTGATTCCTGCTTCTGGCTTGCTCAGTCGTGGCTTAATCGTGGCTTAATCGTGGCTTAATCGTGGCTTAATCGTGGCTTAACAGCAAGAAAAGGAAAGGAAGAAATAGCAGAGTGAATGCTTACTTGGTGACTTGCGTCCGGGTACTGAAATCCAAGGACCTCATGGAGCGGAGAATCTCGATGCATCCCATGTACTGAAATTGAAGGGGTGGGATAGGGAGAAAGACATTGCTTAAAGTGGAGAGAAAGAATAATGGAAAATATTTGAATAAAAAATTAAAAAGGGTTACTTGAATGTTGAGAAATTTTCCTGAAAAGAATTCTGGACAGATGAGAATCTTCACAATTTGGGACTTCTTCTGTGCAATATATGCATGTGCTTGTTAAAACTGCAATTTCTGCACAGAAAATACTATTTCTATGCAGGAATAATTTATTTCTACGCAGAAATAGTATTTCCTGCACAGAAAAATCCTATTTTCCTATCCAGAAAATGCCATAAGTAAGGATTTATTCTACGCAAAATTCAAACGGGGATGATTAGCATAGAAAACAACAATTTCTGTACGGGAAACTATTTTTCCAGTGCATGAAATAGTATTTCTGAGTAGGCGTATCATTTCCTCCGCAGAAAATGCTGCCTTCTGCACAAAACTGTTTCGTGCAGTGAACAATCGCGTGCAAATTTTGCTCGGAATAAATTCCAAATTGCAAACAACCTTCATAAACTGCACAGTTTTCGAAGACTTTCCACAGTCCTCTTTCCATCCAACTGCCACTGCCTTGGCCTCGGAGGGAGCATCGGCTAAACTTAATTCCCTGCAACACTACAGTCGATCCCCTTTTCCTCTTGTGGGATGTCTCAGGTAGATTGTAAGCCTGACAGTAGGGAATTGTTTTTACTTGTAAAGTGCCAAGTACAGTGATGGCAGTATATAAATAAATGATAATGGTGGCAACAACAACAAGGAAGATAGTAAGAATAATTATCCACCGCCGCGCTAGCAATTTTTTTGCGGGAAATGATATGCAAAATTATACACATTTTTTCTACCTGCGAATTCAAAGCCGCTTCTGCAAAATTGTGGAGTCAAAGCTGGGCCTCCTCTCCCTTCTTCTTTCATTTGCATTTCCTTCCTCACCCTTTGCCGGAAAAATAATGCCACATTTCCCCGAAGGCATAAATACCTCCATAAATTTCCAGGGCCACCCAGATCCTTCCTGCTAGCCACCAGTTGCGTTAAAGACAAGACACCCTGAAGATGCTACCCCTCAAAGCAAAATCCTTTTGGATTTTACCGGCTTCTGCAACTGGAACAGTTGGTCCCCTTTCCTACTTTTTCCTCTCGAAATCGCAGCTGAACGAGGAATGATTTGTAATCTGGGGCTGGGTCAGGCCAGACGAGGCCACCAAGAGACACCTCCCAAGGCTTCCTGCCTCCATTTGTCTGTCAACATAAATTATCCCTAAATTAATTAAGAGCAAGGGGTTGGCTAAGCAACCCCATCTCCTAACTGACTTAAGAGGACTCCACCAAGAAGGGAAAGGAGAGGTCTTTGTTCAGACCCATCCCTCCCTGTTTTAGATTACAAATTTCTGCCTTCCGTGATCTCAGCGTCCCTCTTTGTCGTTTACGGAGGCCAAAGAGCTGGGAATCCTAAATGCCTCTTCCTAAACTGCAAACCCCAGGATTCCATAGGACGTTGAAAGTGGAATAATAGCACTATAACAGCGTAGTGTGGAAATGGCCTTGGGTTCCGACCCTGGGAACCAGGATTCACTCCCTGCTCAGCCATGGAAATCCAGTGACCTTGGGTGTATCACACTCTCTCAGACCCAGAAATCCTCATTATTGGCTCCCCATAGGTCAGAAATGAAGACACACAGAGTCCACTCTATTTGGAACTGGAATTGGATTTAAGCCCTGAATGGAGGGGAGTGGGGAGGAGAATTGGCACACAGCAGGCGTTCCCAACCTGCCCTCCTCCGGCTGTGTTAGACTATAGCTCCCTTCCTATTTCCTGGGGCTTATGGGAGTTGTAGAGCAGAGAAAAGTGTAAACAAGAAGTGGAAACGAATACAGGAATCGCACGCCCAGATTCACCGTCTGGGTAAAGTTTGTGCTCTCATGCAAAATCCTTCTTCATATCCATCAGGTCTTAATAAATGATGCCGGGGAGTAAATACGTATTCGGGAGCCATGGAACATATTGATTATTCAACCTTCCCTTTGCAAACTCTCTGCCAGCTGCTTCCTGCCTTAGAAAGATGACTTAGGATGAGCAAGTTTCTCCCCTGACCTTCTGTAACGTCATTCTCATTGCAAATCAACTACTTCAACAACAGAAGACCGTTCCGAGAGCAACAAACCACAGTTAGAATCTTACCAAAACATTTGGGAGCACAAACCTTCCTGGAATCTTCTCTCTTACAAAGAGAGAAATACTCAGGAAGTATGGATTTCTTTCACGGCATATGAAGGCCCGACGCTGGTGCACTGATGCTCAATATTTCCTCTGAGCATGTGCAGAGTGCACTGTTCTGTCCGTGGAGAAATGGCAACAAGAGTCAGAACTCCTGACCATTCATTCGCAGTTAGGATGCCAGCAAATTAAGGCTGGCATCCTAACTTATACACAATCGTAAGTTGCGTTACATGTGCAGAGTGGGTTTTTTGGACACTGAGCAATGGTTTTACCCAGCTGATGGCTGCGGATGCAGAGTTGCACATAACGGACGGCTGTGTGCTTGGTAGAAAATTAAAAGACCCAGAGTAGCGTGTGAACGTGCATTGCCTAAACAACTTGCCTGTGGGCATCATGCACTGCTCTTGCACAAGCTGCCAGCCCTGTACATCAATTGACCCACATATATGGCACTACACTGGTATTCATAGAATCCTAGAGTTGGAAGAGACCCGAAGGGCCATCCAGTCCATCCCCATTCTGAGGCAGCATATCCCACTGCTGAACAATTCTTACCATCTGGAATTTCTTCCTAATGTTTAGGTGAAATCTCTTTTGCCGTAGTTTGAAGCCATTGCTCTGTGTCCTAATCTCTGGAGCAGCAGAAAACAAGCTTGCTCCATCTTCCATAGGACGTCTCTTCAAATATGTAAACATGGCTATCATGTTACCTCTTAACCTTCTCTTCTCCAGCCTAAACATCCCCAGCTCCCTAAGCCTCTCCTTATAGGGAATCAATAAGAGGTCAAAGAACCGTCTGACCGTCTAGGTCAAAGAACATAATAGTACCATTTTGTACCACTTTGGTCAGACTTCACTTGGAATCCTGTGTCCCATTCTGGGCACCACAGGTCAGGAAGGATATTGCCAAGTCGGAACATGTCTAAAGGAGGTTGCTCAAAATGGTAAAAGGCTGTGGAAGGATTGCACAACACAACTCTTTTCGTCATTGTTGCCATTGTTGTTGTGTGCCCTGAAGTCATTTCCAACTTATGGCAATCCTAAGGCAAAGTTATCATGCGGTTTTCTGGGGCTAAAGTGCGCATGATGCGCCCAAGGTCACCCAGTGGGTTTCCACAGCTGAGCGAGGAATTGAACCCTCCGAAGTCATAGTCCAACACTCAAACCGCTACAGTGGTGGATATTTACACTGAAGTGACGTCAGATCGCAGCCATGCTCTCCGGGCATTTCCAGCACAGAAGCAGGCCCAGATCTGTGGTCCTGGGCTAGCCACAGGCCCGCGACATCCCAAATCTGATCCCCAGCGTTTCCCCCACCAAAACAGACCATCCACAGATCCGACCCAAGTGGGTACTTAACACTCGCCACAAACCAGAGCCAAGAAAGAAACCACTCACCCGGACCACGTAAGAGACTCCAGGACCGACGACCCTTTCGTCCGGATGGAGCCACCCTTGCACCGGCTTGCTGATAAAACTCCCTCTCCGGCTCCAATCGTCGCCGGCCAGTTTGTGGCCCTCGGCCCGAGACGTCTTCCTCCCGCCTCCCACCCCTCCTCGCAGACGGTTCATCACCTGGAGACTGCAGGGTGCGGCGCAAACTGGTTCACAGGCGCTGAGGACGGCGGCCAGGCCTGACGGAGACCCCGCTGCTGCCCCGCCATTCCCGTTGTCGCCGGTCTTGCCCGAGGCGGAGAGCTCCTTGCTGGCGCTCGAAGGGCTCCGGCTGAGAAACCCCGAGGGGGCGGTGAACTTCCATTGGGGCATCTTAGGGATCAGGGTGCAGAAGGTCGTCCCGGCCTCCTGCTCCTCACCCAGCGGAGGCGGCGGAGAAGCCGGAGGGCGAGGTGGGCTCAGGGGGGCCGCTCCGGGGGGCGTCGGGGAGGGGTGCGGGGTGGCCGCGGCGACCTTGCCGCTCATGGCTGCCTGCTCCGAGGGCGTCAGCGTGTCGTTCCAAAAACGATCATACTTGGGTACTGTGAGCATGCCCTACCCTGGCGCGTCTGGCTAAGTGGTTTTAGAGTGCTCCAGCTACTCCGATCTTTTTCACTCTCCTGGCTCGCCTATCATCACCGCCGCACAAACACACACACACACACAGCCCACCCCCTCCCGTAGACAAACACAACCTCCAGCAACCATCTCCCCACCTCTCTGGGGAAGCTCAGTTCACGCTATGACGTAATGGCACGGTCGCTTCCCTGCCAGCCAACTGCGGCAGGAGTCAAGATGCTCCATGCGCACAGACGCGCACACACATACAGAAGGACGTTACCGAGTTAAATATCACAATCTCATTCCAAGAACAGATGAGTCAGGCCAGATTCATTGTATAGAGGAAGGAAAGTGGAGGGAGGGATAAATCTCATTTTGATTTTGTGGAGGAGCTTCAAGATTCGGAGTTGCTGAAAGAGAGGAGGGAAAGTAGAGCAAGCGATCCAAACAAAACTGTGTTGGCTTTAGTGTTTTCAAAACAGCGATAAAGGACGGTCCTGAACTGTGAAATCTTAGGGCCTTTCTGCACTACGGTGTTATAGTGCTATTATTCCGCTCTCAACCTCCTGTGAGATTCTGGGGTTTGTAGTTTACTGAGGCCCAAAGCGCTCTCTAGCTTTAAATGCCCCTCCCCGAACTGCAAACGCCAGGATTCCATAGGAGGTTGAAAGTGGAATAAAAGCACTATAACATTGTAGTGTGGAAAGGCCCTCAAAGAAAAGTCGAAAAATATGTTTTTCAAACGTCGAGAAACTCTTGACGAGAGGAATCCTGGGCTGATGAGAATTTTCACAGTTTAATACTCCTTATGTGCAAAAATTCTCATGGGGTTGTTTCGAGCAGAAAACGACATTTTCCACAAGGGATGTATTTTTCCATGCAGAATATAATATTTCTATGCCCAAAGTTTGAGGTCTGCACAAAAAACACATGCAGAATAATTCCTGCATAACACTTTGGGAAGTTCAAATATAGACAGGACGTTATAGACGAATGTTAGTTTTGTCCCATGGCAGATAGAAAACTTCTGTGATTATTTGTCCTCACGTTCGTGGACAACGTAGTTGAGGTTTTACATCCCTGGACAAGAGCTGTTCAACAGTGGAATCGAATACTCCAGAACAATGGTTTTTAACCTGTGGTCCAGGTTTAACCTGGAGGTCCGTAGAGGCCTTAGAAACCAGTAGCAACAGGGACATGGTAGTGGGTTGGGTTGCGGGTGCTAAAACTGCTCCCTCGTTCGCAAATAAGGGAGCAGTTTGGGCACATGCACACACATACCCCTCTGCCACATCCCTGCACATGGCAGGCATATATGCATGCCCAAACTATGACTCTGGTCTGGATCCCCACTCGGCCATGGAAGCCCACTGGGTGACCTCAAGCAGGTCACATTCTCTCAGCCTCAGAGAAAGCCAAAGCCAACAAACTTCACCAAGAGAGCCCCCATGATAAGTCCTCCTTACGACCAAATAAACCACTTCTCAAAGGGGAAAGACATAATGGCTAGAAAGAACCTCCCTCTGCAAGCAGCACTTCGTCATCGCATGCCTTCAAGTCACTTCTGACTTACGGCAACACTAAAGTGAGCCCATCACGGGGTTTTTGGGGGGTTTTTTTGGCAAGGTTTGTTCAAGGGGGGTTGCCTTCGCTTTCCTCTGAGGCTGAGACAATGTGCCTCACTCAAGGCTACCCAGCATCTGAGCAGGGATTTGAATCCCAGTCTCCAGAAGCCTTAAATAAATATTGGGAAATTTAAATCTAAAATATTTAAAATTTGAGTGAAGTCTTGGGGGTCCCGGGCAATAAATTATATTCATAAAGGGTCCCTGATAAAGAAAAGGTTAACAACCACTACTCCAGAGAGCTCTCCTTCATTGGAGGTTTTTCTTTTCAGGGCTTGGATGGCCATTTTTCGGGTGTGTCCGGTTGCCGATTAGCGCATGGCAGACTATGTAGCCCTTACAGTTCTTTCAAGATTATAGTTCCATATGGCGATGCTCATTATAGAAGTTTCCACGGTGGAAAAGCATCCTGAATCCAGCACGAACCTTATTACTGAAGGGCAAACGCTTGACACCTTTGTGACAGGGTTGCATTTTAACTTATTAGGAGCAGTTGCAAATCTATCTTAAGCTCCCGGCTTTGATAGCCGAGTCTGTCTTCCACTTTCCTTGGCTATTGGGAAGGGTGTAATTAGTCCAAAAGCAACTTTGCTTGTCGGCGGCTCACAAAGTCAACCGTCATTCCTCCGGCACGGCAAAAGAGTTCATTACAGGGGATCTGAGCGGCGAGCTAGAAAGACTTCGGTATTTGTCGCTGGCCGCTCTTGTCTCTTTTCTCTCTCGCTCTCGAAAATCGCAGATTATCCCTTGGTTGAGTGGAGACGCTGGACCCTTCCGAGACAACAAAAGTTTACCATATCATCAGAATGGAAGAAGTGGCAAGCATCCCACCCTTTTAACAGATACAAGTCAGAGCTGGAGGAAAATTACTTTGGAGGAATAGAACTCCCAGAATCGCCCTGAAAAGGAACTTTGCTTAAATCGCAGTAGTGGAAGGCCCAGACAGTACAGCTGGGTAGGCAAGGGTGAGCATGGAATCACAGAAATATAAAGCCTTTCCGCATTACACTGTTATAGTGCTATGATTCCACTTTCAACCTCCTATGGAATCCTGGGGTTTGCAGTTTAGGGAGGGGCCTTTAGAATTCTCAGCCAGGGGGCTCTTTAGCCTCAGGAAACTACAAACCCCAGAATTCCAGAGGATGTTGAAGGTGGAATAATAGCACTATAACTGTGTGGTGCGGAAAGGCCCATAGAATCATACAGTGATTCTAGCGGGATGTCTTTCCTTAGGCTTTGTTCCTGGCAGGAAAGGCGTCCTCTTTGACGCTGGCAAGTACCCAGCGCAGCACACCTTCATTCCACAAGAACGGGCAGGGGAAAGCCAAGCTAATTCTGAGGCTTACAAACAGGACACGGAGCAATGGATTCAAACCACAAGAAAAGAGATTGCAGCTGAACATAGAGAACTTCCTGACAGTCAGAGCCATTCGACAGGGGGATATGCCGCCTTGGAATGCGATGGAGTCTCCTTCTTTGGAGGTTTTTAAGCAGAAGCTGGATGGCCATTTGATGGGAATGCTTTGAGTGTTTGTTCCCACGTGGCAGGGGGTTGGACTCAACGGCCATCGTGATCTCTTCCACCTCTTTATTTCTGTGATTCTGTGATTCCTCTGGCCGTGTTCCAGGCTTGGTTCTCACTTGAGGAGGAATTCTCAACCGGAGAGGGCGTGACACTTTGGCGTTTGGCCTATACACAACTACCCTATACCTGGCAATTGCGGCTAATGGAGTCACCAGTCTCAAGAGGAGTCTACAGTCCTTTTGCTTCCGCTACTCTACCATTCCGGAGCATCCACAATGAGCGGCATGAGGAATTCCGAGTGTCGAATACCGAGGGAGTACGAAGGTGCTCTTGTCCGGTGAACGGTCACCTTTTCCGGGCTATGTGCTCCCGGACCTGGCGTTTGGAAGGTGCTGGTGGGCTTCTTGAACCTCCCCAGCATAGAGAACGCCGGCGAGCGGCACAGGTAGACATTGGGGTCCGTCGTCCTGTAACGTCCAGGCCCCGGCGTTCGGCTGAGGTCTTCCGAATAGCTGCCTCTGGCGTTCCAGCCGGTGATGGTGAAACTGGGGCTGGAGGGTTTGCTGGGAACCCGTGGGCCTAGGAGAGAGGGAAGGGTGTAGCTGTTGGGAGCAGGGACCAGATCCACCAGGCGACACTTGGTGCGGGCACCTATAGAATAGGACGGCGGTCTCTGTCGAGACGGGAGAGGGACCCTCTCCGGACTGTACGCGGCTGGCCCAGGAGTCTCAGGAACACCTAGAGAGGCAAATTTGTACACATGAACTGGGAATCTTCTAAAATGTAAGCCGGTCTTTCTCAGAGACAGTGTGACACAACGGTTGGAGCAGAGGCAACCAGGGGCCCTATTATTTAGGGGCCGCAACTCCGTGCTGCATTTTACGGGAGCTACTCGACGTGCCGGATTGTATTCTCACATTTATTTCAGCACTCTGGAGAGCTCCCATAAAGCTGGTGTCATCGAGTCCCAATGGAATGGAGTCAACAGCCACTGACCTAAGACCAGAGAGAACTGGCTTCAAATTTCCATCCAGGTGGAAATTTCATTGAAAGCCCTTAGATAGGTCCATTCCTTCCCTCCCTCCCAAGCTACCTCTCAGAAAAATTGGAGGTGGAAAGGAGCTTACTATTAGAATCAGAGTTGGAAGGAAACGCATGGACCATCTAGGCCAAAGCCTTGCTAGGACAAGAATCTAACATCTCCAAGAGATGGTCCTCCAGCCTCTTTTTTAAAGATCTCTAAAAAAAAAAAAAGAAGAATTCAATGCCCTCTGATGCAAGTAGGATATGGGGAGGAAAAATAGCATGGTGAAGAGGTCTTGTTAAGAATCAGAAAATCTTATAGATGGAAAGAACCACAAAAAGCCATCTAGCTCAACCTCCCAAGCAGGAACACATGGCTAAAAGACTTCTGAAAGATATCCATCCGACCTCCATTTAAAGATTTCAAACAGTTCTTACATTCAAGACTCTATTAGAGGACTGACAAGACAGAAGAGCTCAAAGCATCAGGAAGAGTTGGAGCCAATCAGGTGCAGAATATTGATGTTTCATCTGCCAATCCACATGGATTTTTTTTCCCCATGAATGGGAGCGGACACCATTTTGGTTTTTCATCTCAGGCAGCAAAATATGCTGGCCCTGGATAAGCATTGATTTTCCTCCTAATAGCATACCAGTTTGTGAGTGGTTGGATTCTGGCTTGCGGTTGCATCTGATTTTTTTTTTTCCCCTGCAAACAAGCCATGATTTCTTAGCAAGACACAAACCACAATGTGAAGCCACGGTTTGTTGTTGGCTTACAAAGTGGTTTGCTCAAACCATGGCTTGTTAGATCTGAATGCAAAACTGTGCCTTGTTCTCAAAAGAGAAAAACAGGTCCAGAAATGGGGGGGGGGACTGTTGTTGGTTTGGGCAAATCTGTAGAACGGGTCACAGTTAAGGCAACAAACCATAGCTAATAAACTATAAATTAATGTTATGAACAATCACAGCCATAGTCTTAACGATCTTTGCATTCCTCATACATATTACTGGGTTTTTGGCCCCAATTTTCATTACAACTCCTTGCATTCAACTTCTGCTACAACTCCAAACTTACCCTGAGGCTTGGCTCGTGCCAGCATAGAATAGGATGGTCCCCGGGCTCTACCAAAGCGTGTGAGCTCAGGTTCTACATAGTAACATGGGCCAGGACTTGAGTCTTTCGGATGTACTGAAAAAAAAAGACAACCACTGGTAAGTATGTTTTACCAGTATGCCTACAGGGTTAATGACACTGAGGCATGGTTGTTTTTTGCCTTCTCACATTCGGCAATAAGCCCGCCTGCTGATGACTGAAGGCATAAAAACATACAATGCACTTCAGTGCAGTTTAGTACTCTCCAATTAACTCCACTGCACTCTGATAGAAAAGCACACCCACCTCTGGTCCTCCTCCACCAGCTGCTGTTTGGCCAGCTAAGACCAAACAGTGGCACCACAAACACTCTCCCAATGCCACCCAAAGAAGGAGATGTGCATGAAAGAGGATATATAGGGCCACCATGTTGACCCACCCCCTTTCTCTCTTCCTTCCGTGACCTGATTTGGACCCTGGATGTTCATCCTCCCCACCATTCCTTGGCCTCTTTCCCATACACATACACACTCATTACAATATTTGTGATTTTTCCACTTTTGCAAGGGTCCTGCATCCCAGCCCTAGCAAATGTGGAGAGCCAACTGTCGAATTCTTGGATAGATTTTTATTTTATTTCATTTCTGGGATTTTCCTCCAATTCGGAGGCAAAAATCTGAAGGTGCAACCTCCCCACCAGGAATAAAGAGTGGCCTCTCGAGGTTGCCCTGGGGTTGCCCATGCTGGATATTATGGCTACCACACAGGAAGACTTCCGCCACTCACTGCTGTTGTTGAGTCTCTGGTGGAAAGAGTAAGCCGGACTGGTGAACCGGGTATAGTCATGGTTGATAAAACCCACCGTCGGAGGCAAGCTGTAACATCCCGGTCCAGGGCCTGAAGGAAAGTGAAAATGGTACAAGATTTGAAACAGCATCCTGTTGCTAAAAGAGAATGGCAGCCCCAGGGTTTGAGAATGAGGTGTGTAATCAGCAAAACAATACAGACAAATCAGATAATGTTTCCTAGCTTTTCGTTGGTCTACCCTGCAGGGCTGTTAAGAGCTGGGCCAAGGCTAACAAAATAAAATTCAACAGAGAGAAATGCAAGGTCCTACATCTAGCCGGAAAAAATGGAATACAGAAATATAGGATGGGGGACACGTGGCTGGTTAGCCGTACGTGTGAAAGGGATCTAGGAGTCTTAATAGACCACAAGCTGAACACGAGTCAGCAGTGTGATGCGGCAGCCAAGAAAGCCAATGCAATCCTCGGCTGCATCAATAGGAGTATGGTGTCTAGATCGAGGGAGGTACTGGTACCACTCTACTTTGCTTTGGTTAGACCTCATCTTGAATATTGTGTCCAGTTCTGGGCACCCCAATTCAAGAAGGACATGGTCAGGCTGGAGCAGGTCCAGAGGAGGGCAACCAAAATGGTGAGAGGCCTGGAAGCCATGCCCTATGAGGATAGACTTAGAGAGCTGGGTACGTTTAGTCTGCAGAAAATAAGGTTAAGAGCGGACACGATAGCCATGTTTAAATATCTGAAGGGATGTCATGTAGAGGAGGGAGCGGGCTTGTTTTTTGCTGCTCCAGAGACCAGGACAAGGAGCAGTGGATTTAAGCTGCAGGAAAGGAGATTCCACCTGAACCTCAGGCAGAACTTCCTGACAGTCAGGGCTGTCCGGCAGTGGAATCGGCTGCCTCGGAGTGTAGTGGAATCTCCTTCTTTGGAGTTTTTTAAGCAGAGGCTGGAGGGCCATCCGTCGGGAGTGCTTTGAGGGTGTTCCTGCATGGCAGGGGGTTGGACCGGATGGCCCCTGGGGTCTCTTCCAACTCTACATTTCTATGATTCTATGAGTCTATGAGATTCAGCACCTTGGACAGTTCAATTCACAAAGGGGATTGTCCGCTTAAACCTCCAAGCTAAAGAAACTCTCTCCCTGTCTCTTTGTATTTTAAAGTTCCTCCATTTTGAATTCCAGTCAACTTTAAAGGTGGTGCCTGCTGTCAGCCCCTTGTCCTCCTTAAAATTATGCTGACATTAATTGGCAAAGCCCAACGCCTGGGTTCTCAACATCAGCTCCCAGCACTCCCTGTAAGAATATTTCCTACACTCCACTGCTGAGCAAATGCATGCGTGATGCAGGGTGCATTGCACCAATTATGAACCATGTATCAGAATTCTAGTCCTGGAAAACCAAACATTCTTGCACATGCACCGTACGCTTTATGAGATCACTGTCATCCCAAATCTATATAAACTCCTCCTTTTTTTTTTTTTTTACAGTAAAGGGTCTTTCTCTTTGCTTATGTAAGAAGTGGTTTTGACTGCATGAAAAGTCCCTTTGGCCAAAGTTGGGGATCTTTCCAAGCTGATTCAGAGCTCAGCTACAATCGCGTAGATTACTCGGGTGGTCCGTGCAGACCTAATATTTTGGGTCTGTCCCCACATGTTTTGCTAGGGTTTAGGAGTCACGGCCAACCGTGGGTTCGCGTCCCACCTGGAGCCGACAATGAATACTTTCCCATCACCTGCTACCAGATCCTTTTCAACTCATGGAAGTTGGGAAGTTCTGGGGGCAAAAGAGGGGCCCAAGCAAAGCTCAAGAGCTATGGCCCTTCTCTAGCGGGTGGGCAACTGTGCAAACATAGGGGGCTCCACCAGCCCTCCAGGAAAACTTGGAGGGCCGTACGTCCACCATAAACATGTTTTCCTGTTTGGAAATTAAGACAGATTCTTCGCCAAGGGTTCGTTCCCAAATCAAAGTGGAATGTGGGGATTATTCCTTCTTATCTGCTTAGAGGGACAGTGTAGGGAATATTTAATCTTGCTTCTAACCAGAAGGTAGATGCAGAGTAGTATAGAAGGTGAGCCCTGGCGCCCCAGAGACTGGGAGGAAAGGAAGAAGTTAACTATGAAAATGCATCAATCCCTTGCATTTATTGCAGGAATAAATTAAGCCTTACGGGCTGTTGCAAGCTGCTGCTCTCCTAGCCAAACGGAACATTTGGACCCAGTATTTTCCTCTTGCCTGGACCTAAGGCTAGCAAAACTGGAGATGACCCATGAAAACTGGACACGCAGGACCTAGCCCTGAGATCTGGCGGCCCTACCTCCAATTTCCTCCACCACATCCTAAGAACCCTGCAGCAACAAAGCAACGTTTGCACATCCTTCATACCCGTCTCACGAGCAGCGATCATGGGCACTTTCTTTGTCCCCGGGTCGTCCATCTTCAACACGCAAGATCTTCTCTCCCAAGAGGCCTTCCTGAAAGGGCTGTGGCAATGCCTCCGTGCTTCAGTCCTGCAACGTCCTGCAAAAAAGTTCACCCCTTTCTCCAGATGCAAAAAGTTCTGCCGCACAGGGGAGCAAACAACGGTTCCTTTCCCTACGCAGACCCAACAGTGAAGAAGAGACCTGCCTGCAAGGGAGTTGTGTTCTCAGATACTCTGGAGCAGTGAAACACAACTCGGGTGTCTACGATGCCCAAGACAAAAGGATGAGCTGAAAGGAGATACACAGCAGGTGGCCAGAGAGGTTTTGTCTGTATCCATGGGATGCAACCTCCTCCTTCCACACGCTGTTCGGGGTGGCACTTAAGTCCACTGGCCTGCAAAAGAGCAAGGATATAATCCTTCACTAAATTCCTCCTCAAAGGAAGCAACAAGTAATTTTACCATTTTCCTCCCACCATGGAAAAACTTTTGAAAATTGTGCGGTTTCCAAAGATTATCCAAGACTTAAAGCCTTTCCACTCTGCACCTTCACAGTGCTATTATTCCACTTCCAACCACCTGTGGAATTCTGGGGTTTGTAGTTTCCTGAGGCCTAAGGGCTCTTTGGCTGAGAATTCTAAATGCCTCTCCCTAAACTGCAAATCCCAGGATTTCATAGGAGCTGATAGTGGAATAATGGCACTATAACAGTGTAGTGCAGAAAGGCCCTTATTCAGAGCAAAATTTGTACTTTTTTCAGCACAGAAAATATGTGGAAGGCTGACTGTAATGAGGTACACTGAGCTGACAGCGTGATGCACCAGCTAGAAAAGCCAATGCAATTCTAGGCGATATCTGTGGCAGTGTAGAGTCTCAGTAAAGGGAAGGAATAGTACTGCTCTTTCTGTCTCACCCAGGACCCTGTGTTATGGGCCATACAGTCAAAGGAGGATACTGACAAGCTGGGACGCATCCAGAGGAGGGAGATCAAAAGGACAGAAGCCCTGGAAACCATGCCATACGAGGAGTTAGGGAGCTGGGGATATTTAGCCTAGAGAAGAGAAAGTTAAGAGGTGACATGATACCCATGCTTGAATAATTGAAGAGATGTCATGTTGAAGACGGAGCAAGTCTCTTTTCTGCTGCTCCAGAGACTAGGACATGGAGCAATGGCTTCAAACTTCAGGACAAGAGATTCTTGATGCCGGGGAGCATGGTGGAGGCTCCTTCTTTGGACTTTTTTAAACAGAGGCTAGATAGCCATCCACTGGGAATGACTCGGTGGTGTCTTCCTGCATGGTAGAATGGGGTTGGACTGGATGACCCCTGGAGTTTCCTCCAACTCTATCATTCTATGAACCTTCCTGACTATCCAAATAAGAAATCACCAGCTGGTCAAAATAGCTAAGCAGAAATTTAAGTGGAGAAAATTATTTAAGAACAGAGCTCTTTCCGACCAACTATTGCAGCTCAAGCAACCAACACGAAAGGCAAAGCATCTCAGCTAACCTGGGCGGAGCTTAAATAGATCAGTGAGAGAGAGGTGATTGGTTGATTGAAGAAGTGGGCGTGGCTTAGACCCGAGGGAGGAGAAGTGGGTAGGCAAATCAAGGCGAGGCTGTGGATAACCAGTGGGCGTGGCTTAGTGGTGGAGCAACAGAGGCATACGATTGGCTTGGAGAGAGAACGAGAGCGAGCGGGGATTGGTTCTGAAACCCCAAAGTGGGCGTGGCTTAGTCTTTAGTGGGCGGCAGCAAGATAGCCCGCGAGAAGCAAACTGCGTTTTGAGCGACGCAGCTTTCGGGGCGCATGCGCAGAAGACCCTGGCGGCTGCGCTTCCGCCGTCCCTCAAGAGGCATAAGGAGCATGCGCGAGCTTCGGCGCATGCGCCTTTATGTTGTTAAATCCCTAAGGGAAGCGTTTCCTTGGTGACGGAGGCTTGGGTTGCGGATTTCTCTTTCTCCTCTCGGCCTCCTCATGACCAGCGAAAAAACGACGAATTTAACCGCGGCGCCCTTGTGGCCGAGAAGCTCCTCCTCCGCCTCGGTGCCTGAGGGCTCGAACAACAACCCTGCAAGGTAGGCTGGCAACATTTCCCCTCGCCTCAGGGTGGTTCAAGCATTTCCCTCCCCACAACAACCTTGTGAGGTAGGCTGGCGGCACCGTTGCTTCCTTTCCCACGCTTTTTCTTTTTTTTAATTATTTTTATTAAGAAAATTTTGAGTAATCATAAAAGAGACTGTAGGTAACGTAGATACGAGGTACTGTAAGCTAAGCAATTAAATATATACAAAGATTTAACAATAATGAATTAATTAGAGAGAAATAGAAAGAAATATTAAGTATATAAGCAGTTCTTTAAAGTAACCAATATATATTTCGACGAGAAAAGCGGGGTATAAATAAACACAGTAATAATAATAATAATAATAATAATAGTAATAATATTAATGATAGTAATAATAATAATAATAGCATGCCCAAATACTATGCCATATTTGGGCATAATAATAATAATATATGTATATAATCTTTATTTATACCCTGCTTTTTTCCTCGAAAGGACTCAGAGCGGCTTGCAGTAATTTAAAAAGAGAACATAGGTAAAACTGCAACCTACAAAAGTTAAAACACACCTTAAACGAACAAGAGTAGTTAAAGCAATATTAAAATACATATTAAAAACAGCAAACATCTTAATGTAGATATATATATAGCATACAAAAGTTAAAACACACTTTGAACAAACTATAGTAATTAAAACAATATTGAAATAAATACTAAAAACAACAAATAAGCATCTTGCAATATACGTGTGTGTGTATTATTTATTTATATTTGTGTGTGTGTGTGTGTGTGTGTGTGTGTGTGTGTATATATATGTATGTATGTATGTATGTATGTAGTGTCTAGGTCGAGAGAAGTGATGATACCTCTCTATTATGCTTTGGGCAGACCCCAAGTGGAAATCCTATGTCCAGTCCTGGGCACCGCCGTTCAGGAAGGAGATGGACAAGCTGGAATGTGTCCGGAGGAGGGTGAGCAAAATGGTAGAAGGCTGGAAACCATGAAGCCCTGTGTGGAGCAGCTGAGGGAGCCAGATGTGTTTAGCCTGGAGGAGAGAAGGTTAAGAGAAGACATGTCAGGTATGTTTAAATATTTGAAGGGACGTCATAGGGAGAATGGAGCAAGCCTGTTTCCTCCTGCTCCAAAGACTTGGACATGGAGCACTGGCTTCAAACTTCAGGAGAAGAGATCCCAGCTGAACATTAGGAAGAACTTCCTGGCGGTAAGAGCAGTTTGACAGTGGAATACACTGCTGCCTGGAGGTGTGGTTTAGTCTCCCTCTTTGGAGGTTTTTAACAAGGGGCTGGATAGCCGTCTGTCAGGACTGCTTTGATTGCGGCAGAATAAGGTTAGCCTGGATGGCCCTTGGGGTCTTTTCCAAATTTGTGATTCTGTGATTCTAGATTTATTCCCCCAGGCAATTTTTTCTTTAACAGAAAATTAGGTACCAGAAGACAGATACAGCATGGAAAGAGTAGGGCTACAGGAACAGACAGTGTGACCTGGGGTAAGGCACTTTCCTATGTCCATGAATAATTGGCCTTAAAAGTTGTGTTGTGCCTTCAAGTCAATTCTGACTTAAGGCAATCCTATCATAACGGGCTCTTTGGTCAGGTTTATCCCAAAGACGTTTGCTCTGAGGCTGAGAGAGTGGGACCTATAGGCTTTTGTGGCTGAGCAGGGATTTGAACTGTGGTCTTCCCAAGTCCCAGTCCAACGCTCACACTACTCCCCACCCCAAAATTACGTGCCCCTTTTTCAACCCCTTCATCATGTGGTATTCCAATCTCTGACCCTTGCTTATCCACTGGGGATAATGAGACTTGCAGTCCAAGACCTCTGGAGGGCTCAGGATTGAGGAAGCCTGGTTTAGTTGATGCTAGGGCATATCAGCATCACCCCAGATAAAAGTAGAATCTCCATTTGCTTCCATACCACCTGCTGACCGAGTAGTCATCTTCTTTTTTCCATATTAACCCCTTTTTCCTTTACAACCTTGAAATCCAGTCCCATCAAGGTAGTTACTTTTTAAAAAGAAGTGCTTTTGAATAAAGTCTCCCAGCCCGTAACAGTTTTTCCCCTCCTTTGCCTTTTGCTGATTTTCTTTCTTTTTTTCTTGTTCTTTTTTTTTTTTCCTTTGGATTCCTCTTTTTTCTGTCTGGGCAAATACCGATATTCAGTGCTGTTAGTGGAGGGGAGAGTTAGGATAAATACACATAATCTTTAATGCACACACTTCTTTAATTCAGTTCAGCAGCTTCTTTGTTCAAATGACAGGATGTTTATTTCTGTGTGTTTGGTTTATTTGCACTGTGCTTTTGAGCTTCTGATGAAATTTGCTTTTTGAAAAACAACCAAAAATAGATTTGCCCTTAGGGTTTGCAGAAGCTTTCCCGGGTACTCATTAAATTCTTTTCCTCCTATTATAAAATTTGTAGTTCTTCTTTTTTTAAACATTATTGTATAATGAAAAAGTTCCTTTTAACTGTCTACTCATTTTTTGTTTCCCTTTCCTAAACTAGTCACATCTTAAGGTTTTCCCTCTTAACTGAAGAACCGGTGCCAGAGATCCTCCCACCCCTGCCTTCCTTGGCTGTTTTGGACCTACGGCAGACCTTTTTAATAACAGGAAGTGAACCAGGAACAATTTCAGGTCATTTACTATTGTAAAGGTTTCTCCTGGGAATAAAATAACCTGGAGGTGGGCTGCTGAAGGTAATCAGTAGGATCAAGATTGTTGGCAGAAGAGTAAGCCTAGCATTAGGAATTTGGAGACAAAATATATATATTTTTCCCACTAGAACACAGCAAGGATGTTGCAGCCCTCCTGGAGAGACCAGTGCAACCCCCAACCCTGACAATTGCCTATTGCTGCCTTAAACTTGGAAGCGGGGATCCTGTAGCCCTAAACGACACTCGCAGCAGTCCTCACCAGTGGTTATGGTGTTAAAGGCTGCTGAGAGTTACATGCCCTCCAACATTTTACAGATAAAAACTGAGACGTGTGGCTAAACAAAATCAAAGTGTGGTCAAGAAGGCAAAAATTCTTTACGTGGTTTGGATCCAGGTTACTTACAGGATCGCCTACTGCCATATAATCTGCCCTGCACAGGCAGGGCCTTGGGGGACGTTTCCAGCCGGGACTAAACTGGCAACAGTCACCCAGAAGACCTTTTCTTCAGCTGCCCCTAGACTGTGGAATGACCTGCCGGAAGAGATTCAGCAGCTGAGTATGCTATCTGAATGTAAAACTGCATTAAAGACCAGTCTCTTCCAACAGGCTTAGCCAGATGATTTTAAATTGTCAGTTTTAACAATGAATGTTAAATATGTATTGTCTGTTTCTAGGTATTTGTATTATTTTTTTCTTTTAAGATGATACACATTTTAACTACTGTTTTAATTGAAGTTCTGTGTTTTAGGTGTTATGTGTCCATCTGTTGTAGTCCCTGCCTCAATCCATGGGGAGAGGCGGGTAAGAAATATTCTTATTCTTATTCTTATTATTTGTTAATTAAGGAAGAATGCACAAGCTAGTAGAGGCTGCTGCAGTTTGCTTTTGTCTAAGCCTCCTGGGAAGGGAAAGATTGTGCCCCCTTCTCTCCAGTCCCTCCCAGCTGAGTTAACTGAACAGAAACTACTTTTGCACTTTGTGCTCAGTTTGCAGCAACTGAAGTAAGCTGAGGGCAAAAGTATGAGGAGGAGAGAACAACTGGGACATTTGAAAAGCAGCTGAGAAAGTGGGATGGCAGAGGATAAATTGGAATTATCCCTGCCGAATCAGGACAGGTGGAGGATGTGGAGCTGCAGTCCAGCGACATTGAGGGGACAGGATTCCCACCCGTGCTTTAAACCAGAGATGCTGAAGGGGTGGGAGTCTTCTCTCATCCAGAGCATTTCTTTGATACTGGTGTGGGTCATCCGTGTGTCCCATACTAAAGGCGCAGGGGCCCATCCAGAAGAAAAACTAGAGTAACGGTTTGACTTGTGCAGTCTCCCAGTCCCTCCTGCTGCTTGACTGCCTTCCATTTAATCTCTCGCACAAATCTCTCAATGGCAGAAAACATTGCATGAAGCCTTTATCCACTCCGTAATCGTTCGCCCCCTCCCCAAGTCCTTCATTAAAAGTTTTAAAATTCCTTGCTCGAGTCAAACATTCACCTCCTTCTCTTTTCTTTTCTTCCCTTGTCTTTGGCTTCCGCCAGAACTGCTGCCAATTTAACTAATTGGGAGTCTTGAGTCTCTTGACAAGCAGCTGGTATTTCGATATTTCTCCAGTGTTTTTGCGGCGTGGGCCTGACAAGGCTGTCTTTAGCTGCAGGCTTCTCCCGTCGGTGGGGCTGGGAACTTGGCTTCCATTTAAGACCATGCTGTGTCCTCACTCACGTACTGAGTTTTTTAAAGTGTGGAATGACAGTGTTTGATCGTCCTCTGATATTAATCTGAATTTTCCTTGGAGGCCCAGCATGGAAATTTGAAATACTGTGAAGGTGAGAGACAGCCCAGGTGGGAGACCATAACCCATTTTATCTTTTCCTGTGCGTCAAAATGTTACTTATTTTGCACTGCAGTGTGCCCTCCAGTGATGTGATCTCCACACACACAGATGCAAAGTCACACAAAGTGTTGTGTCTTGAACATGCCCTGTGTAGCAGGGGTGTCCACATTTCAGGTTGGACACCTGAACACTTCATATCAAAGGAGAAAGAGGCTGACTTTAAAAAAAAAATTCAGAAAAAGTGGAGTTCTTTTCCATTTCTGTTTTCTAATATTTAAAATTCCTTATTAACAAGTAAATCCCCCCACTCCCAGTTAACAAATAAAAAAACCCTTCCCTGGGGGATTAATTAGTATTTGGAAAGATTAGTTTCGTGATTAACACATGAAATCCCCTCCATAGCTGATTAATTAGCATTTGGAAGGACTGATTTCATTATTATATAAAATCCTCCCACTTATCATGAAGTCATTCATACTTGATGAATTGTTGTTAAATTTATATTTAATTCTAAATGAACATCAGGTAGATTGAAATGACTTTACTAACATGATATTGACTATTGAAAACATTGGCTGCGATACTGATTCTTCCTTCGACTTTAGAATACCTTTTCCTTTAACTAAAGTGCTTTTGATGGTTTGTGATGAACCTTTGTTGGCAAAACACACCTGTCCATATCTGAGGGCCACAAAAATGGGCCGTGGGCTGCAAGTGGCCCACAGGCCACACTTTGCCCATCTCAGTCTGGCTCAAAGACTTGCTTCCCTAAATATTTGCCTTTTCTTCTCTCAAAACAAGGGCTTTTCTTTTCTTTTCTTTTCTTTTTTTTGCTCTGATGTTGCCGCTACTCTTTTCTACACCATTCTGGGAACCTTTTCTTTCCCTTCCCCGTGGCTAAATTCAAGTGCTCAGAGGTCTTTCCAAATGTGGCCAGCAGCAGAGTAGGCTGTGAAACCGATGCCAGGCATGATCTCATTTCCCTGGAAAAGCAGTTGATAATAAAAAGAGGAGATTTTTTTTCCTGCCTGAGAAATCAAAATTCAATGAGGAAATCAAATAATTAGCCTGTCCTTCTGACCTCTTATTTGAGGAAGGAGATGGTAACTGTCAATTGGCAGCTTTCCAAGAAAGAAGAAGTTGAGGATGTTGTCAGGATAAAATAAGACCCCCAAAGAAATTCCCTGGAACGATCTGCTATTTGCGTGTTTTTGGCCCATTCATAACCTGCATGCGAAGGACCCCTGAATCCATTCTGTGTCCAAAGGGCTTCCGCTCTCATTAGCAAAGGCATTCGGCTCCTGAATGATCCATTCATCATCCTGACATCCAGAGGAAGACTAGCGGAGGCCTCTCATCACCATTTCCTACCCCCGTTAGGGGATTCTGTAATGCCTAGAAAAGCACAGAGGAGGCAGGAATATAACTCTTATCTCTCCCTTTTTCCAGCAATTGCGTGGCCTTGGAAATTTCTTTCTGGCCTGGGAGAGGGATGGTGGAGAGCAGAAAAAGTTTCTCATAGTTCTGTGGAAGTCACCGAGCAAGCAGAATGTGTTGGTTTTAGATTTGATTTAGTGGGTGTATTTGTTGATCGACGGCTTCCTCGATTGTTTCTCAAACTGGCCAGCAAACTTTGTTCAAGTCCAGTAAGCTGATAAGAATACTTTATAGATAAAGTAGGATTGGTTCTTCAGAAAACCAACACCCTACCCTGTAATCCTTTTTGTTTGGGGAGGCTCTTCCTTAGCATATAACTTGGAACTCTCACTGTCCTTTGTTGGCTGCTCTGAGTTTATTTTTCTTTAAAACATTGAATACCCTGCTCCCTGTTTTGCACTTTCCAGGGTAACGTGCCTTCATTCATTTGTCTTGTTATTGTTGTTAACTGCTATCAAGTCGATCTTGACTTATGAACGGGAGATCTCCAGGCACTCTGTCCTCAACTACCCTGCAAATTCAAGAATGTGTCTTCCTGGATTGAGTTTATGTATCTGTGATTCAACCTTCTTGTTTTCTTATTGCCTTCTGCCTTACCCAGCATTATTGTCTGTCCTAGTGAGTCTTGTCTTCCAAAGTATGAGAGCTTCAGTTTAGTCATCTTGGTTTCTAGGGAATGTTCAGGCTTGATTTCCTCTAGGACCCATTCGTTTTTTCTTTTTAGCAGTCCAGAGTATCCGTAGCACTCTTCTCTGGCACCACATTTCACAGCAGTTGATTTTCTTCTTACCAGCTCTCTTCCTTGTCCAGCTTCCACAACCATACATAGAAACTGGAAATACGATGGCATGAACAGTCCTAACTTTAATATCCAAGGATATATCTTTACACTTGAGGATCTTGTCTAGTTCTTTCACAGCCGCCCTTCCAAGGTCTAGTCTTCTGGTTTCTTGACTGCAGTCTCCGTTCTGATTAATGACAGAGCCAGGTATGGAAAATCCTGAACAGTGTCTTCGTTTTCTACTTTAAAGTTATGTAATCGTCTGTGGTCATTATTTTTGTTTTCCTAAATTTGTTTGGTTACTATCCTGTATTTGCTGAAGTAAACTCAAAGCGCTCCTTCTTCCGCCTTTTTTTGTTTTCACAACAATCCAAGCTCAGTGCTGCAAAGTAACTGCTTAAAAATAAAAATTTGACTGCACTGAATGCCTCTCTCCTTTTGTCACTGACTTAGGTGTAACATGATTGTAAAGCCCAGATGGACAAAGCACAGGCCACATGCAGCCTGTGGAATTCCACTGGCCCTCCAAGCCCCCACCTGTCCCCCCAAATCTCCACACACACACCCCACAAAAAAAAATCTAAATTTGATTTTCAGGCAATTTTTGCCCCAGACCCACGTAGAAATTCCCCCAAAGTTGTGAGAAAACTCAAATCCCCCCCAAGCGCCCAGAACTCTTTAACACTCCCAAATACCTCTGTTTTCCTCTGCTTTCCCTCTCAAAATGGCACCAGGAGATAATGGGGAATCACTTACTCTTGGACTGCAGAGGTGTTTGGCTTGCTGTGGGAAGGTGTGACCTATGGGGAGGGCCTGGGGGGAATTGACTTCTGACCCCTACATAGTTGAGAGGTAGGTTTACTCCTACAGTGTAATTGCAATGAATTCAGTTACTTTCATCATTATGCGTAGTGTGTCCTCATTACTTATGTGGGTGGGTTGTATCACAGGCCAGTGACTTTTAATGCTCTGACTTTTTGAAAACTTCTTAGAAGTTACATTGGTTGCTTTTCGATACAGGCATCTCACACCTTTCATGGATCCATTTTTTGACCTTCCAGTGTTTCAACTCTTGCAAATTGCAGACAGGTTCCATTAATTCAATGAGAGGTGTCCACTCTTTTGTTAGTTCTTCTTGCTTAAGGTGCAAATGCATGGTCCAAAGTCTCATCTGTGCATGCAGTCCGAAGCAAATTGAGAGAGAGGAAAGGTGCCAGCTGACTGAGAGACTTTGCAAGTTTTGGATTTTGGAGCTTTTTTGGGGGGGGATTTGGGGTTTTTGAATACAGAATACTCAACCTGTACTGCATTCCTGAGACAGGTATACTGGGAATGTTATATATGAAGATATATACATTCACAATACTTTGTTAGAGACCATTAAAAAGTAAAGGTAGATTTGTGTGCTTGCTTTCTAGAAGAAAATATGTTATTATTTATCTATTTACTTTAAAATGTTTATTAAAAGATAATCAATGTTTAATTGCAGACCTGTATGAACACTTGATGACACCAGCTTCCAACCAACGAAATGGTAAAGGACTGGAAAGCGCCGGATTTGTCTATCTGCCTGGAATGTTCTAAACAGAGAAGGTAACATAGTGCCACTGTGCTCCTGTCAGCTTCTTCTGGGTGCCACATCTTGACCATATCTTGGAAATGTTACTATGTGGGATGACAATGTCCTGGGCTGTGGTGGCTGGAAGCTTCAGAGCACAAAATGTTTTCAGGCTCTGAGTTTTACATCCAAAGCAGGTGTGACATCAAATACATGTTTCCATTTTAATGTGGGGAGATGGGTGCGTTTTAATGCCAATAAAATGAGCTGGTGGGGGCTAATGATTTTCAGGATTGCAGCAGGCTTGGAAAGGAAATTTAATTCCTTTGCTGTGGTTCTCAAGTAGATCCCTGCCCAGACGCTGCTATTTGCCTCAGTGAGAAATCTCCTGTTCGTTGTAGTGTGTGGGATCTGCTGCACACACCTTCCTAATGTGAATAATGGCTTCAAAGCAGTGATTTTCTTCAGGGACTATAATAGAGGAGGAAAAGGTTAAACCTCCCTCCTGTTCCCAATAATTACCACTCCAGCCATCTATAACTAATGTGTTTAAACCTGCACATTAAATTCATTATCACATTACATGCAAAATTATTTCTCATTTGGTCCCAAATGAACTTTCGGGATGGAGACAGATGAAGAAACAAGCCTGACTCTGAATGCCGTCACAGAAAACGAATCTACCTGTATATTTATAGAATCATAGAGTTGGTTGGACCCCCTTGCCCAGGCCATCAAGTCCAAACACCCTCTCAATGCATGAACTCCGGCTATAGCATCCTCAGCAGGTAGTCATCCATCCTCTTTTCGAAGGCATCCAGAGAAAGACACCCCACCACTTCTCTAGGTCAGTGGTTCCATTGCCAAACTGCTCTTACAATGAAGAAGCTTCTTGTAATATTCAGTCAAAATCTACCCTCCTTTATCTTAAAACCATTAGAACTGGTTCTCTTTCTGGGTCAGCCGAGAACAAACCTGCACAATTCTTTCTGAGACAGCCTTTTAGATATTTAAAGAGAACAATCATGGCACTCTTCAGTCTTTTCTTCACCAAGCCAAATATACCCAATTCCTTCAATTTTACCATCCTCATTACCCTTCTCTTAAACTCACTCCAATTTTTCTATATCCTTTATAAAACAAAGTGCCCAAAACTAAACACAGTACTCCAGATGAGGCCCAACTAGTGCAGAATGTAATGAGACTGTTATGGTACTTCCCTTGACTTGAAAACTGTGCTTCTGTTGATGCAGGTTAAAAAAAAAATTGACTTCTTTGCTGTAGCATCACACCATTGGGTCATGTTCAATTAGCGATTGGCAATAATCCCAATCTGCTTTTCACATATACTAAAGAGACAAATAACCTCAAACAGACCATTTGGGGGTGGGGGTTACAGAGTAGGAGATAGTTATTTGATTGCCAATTATGGGATTCTGGGTTTTTTTTTCCTGCCAGGACAGGGGAGAAATTATGGTGAAGATTTCCTCTCTTGAATGCCCAAGCAAATTGACCGGCCTGAGTTAAGTTCTGTGCCTCTTTGCTTTGGTGATGAGGAGCCAACCATTTTGTGTTCTTCTTTCTTATACCAAGGTGGACAGAAGACTTGGCCAGTGGGGTCTCCAACTTTAGAGGGTGGTGAATCCACTCTAGGCTTCAATCTGAACTTTAACCAAGGTGCAGAACCTCATTCCCCAATGTAAAACCAGAGTCTTCGATCTCTCTTCTGCATTCAGCTCTGATTGAGGCACCTTCTTATATTTTAAACCAGGTTCCTTTCTCCCTTTTTTGTTTCCAATGTGCAACAGCTGGCGAAGCCACTGTGCGAGAGATTCTGAATAGTGTTGTCTGGAAAAAGGAACTTTTCCCAATTCTGTTGTATAAATCTTTTGTACATGTTTTTGTTTTTCTTTTTTAACTCAGTTAACACTGCCTGGAAACACCCTGGGTTTTTTGGTACCTGGCCTAGGTTGATGGTTCTCGGGGTTCTTATTTTTTAAAAAAAGTTCATTTAATGAGGATGAAGTCTAACTGTTTTGTCCCCAAAAATAGTTTCATGTACAACACATGGCAATTAAGTTTGGAACGAATTGCCAAATGATTTCCCTTTCTCATACAAGCACATTAAGTGCAGCAGCTAATAGCCACGAGCCATCTGTGCTCCACAAAACAGGCATCTTTATCATCTCTCTGGAAAAGAATCTTTTCTGTTCATATGTTTAATAAGACAAAACAACAGAGCTAACCTAGGGGGATGAGCTGTCGTCATGCCTCACATGGCTGCAACATAACTAAGCAGTGATATTTCAAAACAGTGGGGAGGAGGAAGATTATTCAAATCATTTCTATCACCCCAATGGGGACCAAAGACATTACAGTGGAAGAAACGTTTTACAAATAAAATCACCGTGATGTGGCAATTAGAGTGTAGGATGAAGCAGTGACTTCAAACTACAGGAAAAGAGATTCCACCTAAACATTAGAAGAAAGTTCCCTAGGGTAAGAGTAGTTAGACAGTGAAATACGTTGTCTCGGTGTGTGGTAGAGCCTGGAGGCTTTTAAACAGAAGCTGGATGGCCATCTGTCAGGAGTGCTCTGACTGTGTTTTTTCTGCATGGCATTGGGGTTAGACTGGATGGATGGTTTGAGCTTTGGAACCAGGGCTTTGAGAGACCAGGGTTCGAATCCTGACTGAGCCACGAAACCACTGGGTGACCTCGGGTGAGTCCGACTTTCTCAACTTCAGAGGAAAGTAATAGCAAATCTCTGCATAAACCTTGCCGAGAAAACCATGTGCCGTAAGTCAGAGTCACCTTGCAGGCATGTAACAATGTGTTAATAAATTGCCCCTTTTCAATAAAAAAAATTCTGACTTAATTGGTAACTTCACTGTTTTCAGTTAGTTGATTCCAATCACTGGGTCATGGATTCTGGGAGCTGCAGATGAGAGCTACCTGAAGGTCCCCATTATGCCCTCCCCCTGTTTAGACAGCCAGAGGGTCCCATTTCCACCCCTTCAGTCGGTGGGATCGGCATGACCTGGCCTTCAACATGGAATGCGTGTTTACCTCGAAGGATGCGAAATGGAGGATGCAACTGCTGTTTTTGTTTTCAACGTGTTCTTTATGGCTCCCGCACTGCTGAGTCCGAAGCATCTCGAGGGTCGTGGGCTTCCTGTGATGAGGACAGCAAGTTCTTGGTTGTTGTTGGCATTCTGCACATGGCTTCCCACCACCACAAGACCTTGAAACCTCCTGCCCTCCACTAACTTGTGGAAAAAAAGCCCATTGTTCTCCACAAGTGGGCTTTGGGTACTACCCTTGGCGATGGGACGCTTTCCCTTCCTGCTTCCGAGGGTTCGTCTCTGCCGTTTCAGCACTTTTCTGAGCAAAAAATAGTAATAGTAATAATCCTTTGGCCATAAACATCGCTTTTGAGCTGTTGCAGATAAATGCATTGATCTGTATTCTACAGTGGTTGGTGTCTTTTATTCTCCTCAGCTTCTTCTAAGACCTGAAACTGGGGATGGAGGAGAACTCTGCGAGAATTCTATGTAAAATCACAGGGTTGAAAGGGATCTCGGGGTTCATAATCTATAATTAGCCCCTTAAATCATCATCATCATCACCATCATCATTATTTTGTCACTGGACTGTCCTCAAGACGGGGTACAACAGAGGTTAAAATACAATTAGAAACACATTATGATTAAAATATACATAAATAATATTTTAAAAAACATAGTCATTCAAAACACAAATCTATCATAATTAAAATATAATAATTAAAAATACATCATAATTAAAAACAGACTAGTTATTTATCTATCTATCTAAATCCCATCTTTCTCCTGACTCAAAATGGGCTAACAGCATTAGATAGAACAGTACAAATTAAAACATCCAGGAAAGTACCATATCAGCATTAAATTTACAAGAAACACTTGAACCTTTTCTAAAGTTAAGACATTGTGTATTAGAAATATTAGAAACATTAAAATATGTTGTAGAAAAAAGCTATACCAGCCTCAAAACAGACTTGCACAGCATCGAGAACCCAAACCCAGTCAATTTATAAAAGTCTGGTGGCACAAAATTGTCTTAACCAGTCATTGGAAGAAAAGCAAGGATGGGGGCATCCCGGCCTCTCTAGGGAAGGAGTTGTAAAGTCTGGGAGAGGCCACTTTGTTCCCACCAAACGTACTGGAGAATCTAATTTTTAAATTTTATGTAATTTTATTTTGTATGTGCAAGACTGTCCGGGTTTCTTTGGGCTACATCCTTGTATACATGCATGTGATGCCACCCCCATGACAGCATTTCAGATCTCCCCCCCTCTCTCTTGACTTGCAGCTCTGTTCTTTGGGCCACCGTACCTCTCTTTATACCCCAGAAACCTCTTTTTACCCAGTAATGATTCTCCAACACCAAGCTTCTATCCTCTAGATGTTCTCTCCACCTTCTCTCTGTCGTCAGCCTTCTCTGCCTCTCCCCCTCCCCCTTATTCTCTGGCTGTCCTACCCTGGCATTACGATTCCCCAAAAAATTCAAATGTTGATGCTGCTGTATAATCAGCTGCTCCCATTGTCTTGGCCAAACCCCTTTGCTGGTAGGAAAAGAGATAAAACAACCCAAGGGACCGCTTGTGGCTTTGGGCACTGAGTCCTGTGGGTGTTCTGCTCTTAAAGCTCAAGTTTTGAACTTTGGGGCAAGCCTGCAAGCCTCGTGAGGCTGAGAAACTGCAAGCAAGGCTCATAAGTCCCTCTTAAAAATGGTGTGGGGCAGCAGTGGAGGTGGCAGTCTGCCCCAGCAGCCCCCTACTTCGGTCTTGTGAAGGAACCCCGATGCCTACAGTGGGTTGAATATGGTGATCATACTTTTTTTTGTATATTAAATGTGGTTTGGGAGGGCCTAGAGCCTAGAGTTACTCACGTTTTCTCCTGTGTCCCTAAGCCTAGCAAATGTGGATCTGTCAGTCCGTCAGTCTATTAGATGCAACTTCTATGTGAAAACGTGTACAAAAATAAGTGTACAAACATTTGAATATGCAGTCCCTGTAAATGTACCGACATTTGTATGTGTTTTCATTCTCTGTTAACAGTAACCCCCCTTTTTTTAACAGCTTGCATTCAATTAGCGGATGAATCAACAGATAAAATCTGTATCTCCTTGCCACCCTGGCTTCATATCCAGCCAGCTTTCTGGAATCAGCAGGTTTGGATTCCAGCTTTGTCTCAGCAAACGTTGGTCAAAGGTCTGGGTGGAGAATTCCTTACCTTGGCGGCCGGCAGCCTGGATCTCTAAGTACCGGAGGTTGCTCTTTTGTCTTATCCAAAAATGTGTTATCCAAAAATTATGACCGAGGCTTAAGACAATAGAGGGGGATTTTGTGGAGGGCTGCCTGAAATGTTTAGCTAGTCTATTGTTTTGCGCAGTGGGGCTCTCTACTGGAAGTGGAGATATTTCCCATAGGAGAAAAAGAAAGCAGCCAAGAGTCTGGGGGGTTAGAGCTTCCAGGAAGGTGGAAGTGGGGAATTACCAAAGCTTCCAGAGAAAAATCTGAATGCTTTGATAGACAGAGTCACGTTATCTGTGTTCCTCTTTGGAAATTGCAGCCAGGGATGGAATGCTTTTCTAAATGTCATCGCAAAGTAAGTGAATGAGTCACCTTAGCCCTTTGCTTACTGCTGTGAAAAAGTTTCTGAAAGCTGTCAAGTTGTCAGAAACTATTTGCAGATCAGGACTATGAATCATAGAGTTGGAAGAGACCCCAAGGGCCATCCAGTCCAACCCCATTCTGCCGTGCAGGAAGACACCATCAAAGCACTTCTGACGATGGCCACCGGACATCTGTTTAAAAGCCTCCAAAGAAGGAGAACGCACCACGCTCCCCTGACGGCAGCAGCATATTCCATTGTCAAACTGCTCTTACCATCAGCAACTTCTTCCTAATGTTTAGATGGAATCTCTCTTCCTGAAGTTTGAAGCCATTGCTCCATCTCCTAGTCTCTAGAGCAGCAGAAAATGCGCTTGCTCCATCTTCCATATGACATCCAAAGGAGGAGACTCCACCATACTCTCAGACAATGTCAGCTGCGAACTTGCTCTCTGAAACTCTGGGCAAAGTTTTATTAACAGAAGCATTAAAAAGACTAAAGCACCTAGGTTGGTTTTATACCATGTCCTACAAATGTTGGCATGCATATCAATTACTGGTTAAAGTGGCGCATGTCAAATCACCCCAGCGGCATAGGCATTTTCCCAGGCTTGAAATTAAGTATATATCTTTCATCATGGGAGCCTAGCTAGGTTCCTGTCACCTTATCTGTGGATAGCTGATTCTCACAACATCTCCCTGCTACTTTGCTGTTTGGTTTCAACCGTCAAATACATAGTTCCAGGTAGCAATAGCACTGGACACATATTAGCTTTTCAACAACCAATGTCCTATTTGACTTAATGAAGCTGTGTTATTACATACACTAATGCAGAGCTTTCCAAACTTTTCATGTTGGTGACACACTTTTCAGACACGCATCATTTCGTGACACAGTAATTCAGTTTTACTAGCAAACCGGAGGTTAAACTAACCCCTTATAAGAGATACAGAGACATACATAAATTGTAGTAACGAAATGTATGGGGACACAGCATGTCCCATGAAAATCTTTCATATATTTTTAAAAATACATGATTTATAAAAACATGCATTTCCAAGATTGTCGGGGACACACTTCAGGCGACACACTAATGTGTCACACACACCATTTGGAAAGGCCTGCACTAATGCGTACCTGTGACAAGCCATGCGTCCTGACAGGCAGTGTGTTCCACTTTTTCTACACAAAGTACATACTTGGGAATTCTGTGCAGACGGCAACATTTTCTTTTCCAAAAACAAACGGCTAGAATTCAGCATCCGACTTGCATATTCTTAAGACGACTTAGGTGTGTGTGAAATAGAACTGAGCAGCTTCTCAGCATCCGTATTCACCCAGGGGCTGCTGTGATGTTACAACATACAGGCATTGCGTTGCAGAATGGTAGCCAGCGGAGGGACTGCTGGACAACACCCCCACTATGCAGTGGGCACTGAGGCACGTCCAGACACTGACTAGGAGGGGCCGGAGAGCAATAGGAGTGCCCAGTGTCCATCAGAAGTGTCCAGCCCTCATCAGGACACTCTTGTCAGAACTCAGACGTGTTACCTTTGCGATTCACAACACAGTGTCGTGTCCTGGCTAACTTGCACTCGCAAACTACACTCCGAGTTCGAACAGAAGCATTTATTTGGAGCAAAGCAAGCAAGCAACACAGCGACGTTCCTGAAAAGTTGCTGAGACTACCGATTGGATGATTACAGATTTTATACCTTGTCATACAAATTTAGGTGTGCATAGCGATGGAGGTCGTAAATGTCACATCGACCCACCAGTACAGGCATTTTCTTCGACCTTTTGTTATTTACATCTGGTTACATGGTTAGGCATAATGGGCTTTGCAGTCCAACAACATCTGGAGGGCTGTATGATTCTCATCCCTGATTTTGGTTAACATGAATTACAGTCATCCCTCCACACTCACTAGGGTTAGGGGCACAGGACCCCGTGAAAGCGGAAAAGCTGTGAATAACTCTAGCCCCTCTCAAACACACAAAAAAGTATGATCACCATATTCAACCCACCGTGGATTCCTTTGAGGCATCCTGGTTTCTTCACAAGGCCAAAGTGGGGGGCTGGTGGGGCTTACAGGCACCCCCACTGCTGCCCCACACCATTTTTAATAAGGACGTATGAGCCCTGTTTGCAGTTTCTCAGCCTCACGAGGCTTGCAGTGGCTATTAAAAATGGCACAGGGAGGCAGCAGAGGTGACAGCAAATAATCCGTGAATAATCAAATCTGCAAAAGTGAAATCCACCAGTGTGGAGGGCTGACTGTACTATCATTTATTAAAACAGATTACAGGCTGAAGTTCCCACCAGAAAAACAACCAGTTGGATCCAGTCCTGGTTATCCCTAAAGCAAATCCACTAAAAACTACAGGATTTCACCTTGCCCCCCATCTTAATTTCCAAGCATCACCTCTTTGAGCACAGCTGCCCCAAATCCCCAAGAATAAAAACTGGATTTCTTTGCTGAAGGGCCAAATTTTGGCTTTGGGAGAGTTAATTGCTTCTTTTTTTCCTATCTTTTTTCTCCACAGGTTTCACTTCATCTCATGGGAGAAAAACGCTCCAGCCGGAATGTTCTCATGTCTGGGATCCTGGAAGGAGGCAAGTGTGGGGAAAGGAGGAGGGGTGGGTGATAGTTTTCCCCAGTAGCAGAGTGGGGCGGTGCCACCTATTTTAGATTTAAGAGGTGGCTGTGGCTGTAAGTTTGGATCAGAAAGAGAATTGGCAGCAGTACACGCTGTTCGACCAGCTGGAGGAAGGAAGGAACTAAAGGAAAGAGTGATAGACCCCGTATTACAAACCTAAAACTCTGCACACATGATGATAGCTCCCAAAGCAAAAGGAATGGCGTGGATTTCTTTTGGGATCCTGCTTAGTTTCGTCTGGTGTACCTGTGGTAAGTGGGGCGGTAGGAACTATGCATTATATTTTGATCAATCCACTGTTGGAATGTAAAAAATATATCTTGTTTTTTGTTTTGTTTTTTTGCTTTCAAGTTAGCTCTGACTTGAATTGCCATAATTCAGTAGAAGCAAATGTAAGTCGATCTCAGTTAAGAGGAGTAGATGTGTTCCTTGGCATTATTACTGTGACAGAAAAGTTTATTCCAGAGGCAGGAATAACAGAATAGGTTCCTGCACCACAAAAAGGAAATCCAAAACTAACGATATATCTGTGTGATATAATACCACAAGGTCAGGTAAGCCTTCCCTAAACAGGCAAAAAAAATTTGAACCCTCTAAAGACTACCTGAATGCTTCTTCCAGCATGAATTCAGGGATAATTTTTTCTTTGACTAGCTTGTATTTTTCTTATGATTCCATTATGGCAGCCAGACTTCCAGATCTATGTTTTTTAAATTTTGCTGAGATAGCTGGTGAGGCAGGCTTATCTGCTCTCCCCTTTTCTTTCTTTTTGGAGGCAGCTGCTGTTTGCCTTGCCTCTTGTACGAAGACACACACAGCTACAGTAGGATTGACTATTGTAGAAGGTTAAGAGGTGATATGATAGTTGTGTTAAAATATTTGAAAGGATGTCATATGGAGGATGGGGCAAGCTTTTCTTCTGCTGCTCGAGAGACTAGGATGTGGAGCAGAAGATTCAAGCTACAGAAAAAGAGATTCCACCTAAACATTAGCAAGAATGTGCTGACAGTAAGAGCTGTTTGATTGTAGAATACACTGCCTGGGAGTGTGTTTGAGTCTCCTTCTTTGGAGGCTTTTAAACAGAGGTTGGATGACCATCTGTCAGAAGTGAAGATTATGTCTTCCTGTACGGCAGAATGGGGTTGAGCTGGATGGCCTTTGGGGCGTCTTCCAGTTCCATGATTCTCTGACTACTGTAAAATCCCATTCTTCCCCAGTTCAAGCTTTATATCATTGTTTACTGCAGACATGCTGCTGCAACCCAGTAATCAAAGTCTGTCTCTCCAGCCCCCTTTCGCCATCCTCCCAATGCTGGTGCTGCTAAAAATACTCCCAGTTAGACAGAGGACAAGGAAGAAAGCAAGGGCTGGACAGCCATTGAGAGACTTTTAAAAAGGAATCTCTTTGTCAAATGTTTTGTGAACTGAGGTATGCCTGTACAGAGTGAGGCATTTTGGAACTAAAACAGTCCCAACATCACATACGCGCCAGTGGGATCTAAACTGGGAGGGACTCCCCAGGGTCCTTAGCCAAAGAATCCCATAGCAGTGGGGGGGAGGGAGCAGATAACGAGAGACATAATCAGAGATGGGAAATCCTTGGGAGGTGCTGGATCCCAGGGATCTTTCGGGAGTGCTTTTAGCCATGTATTCTTGTATGGCAGGGCGTTGGGTTGGATGGCCCCTGGCATTCCCTCCAACTCTGTGATCCTGCGACATATTGGGACTGTATGAATGAGGGATTTCCCAGAACTTTAGCCTTTTCCAAGAGCTCTAGTCATATAGCCCTGCTCAGGTCTTGCCAACTCAGGACAACTACGTTCTTGTTGGATTGAATCAATCGCTCAGTAAAGCAACATTCCTCTTTTCCTTCTGCCTTCCACTCTGCCAGTGTGTTTTCCGATTCTTGAGAATAAAGGGTGTCCTTCTACCTATCGGAACACCACATCAAGAAAATGGTGGCATGCCATAAGGCTCTTTTTTTTCCCCATTTCAGGTTATTTTTATGGAAAATCCATCTGTGCAGAGTGTGGCGTTTGTGCAACAGCCAGTATTTTGCCACTGAAAACAGTGCCTCTAATAGAAAAACACACACTTCTGTTTGCAATAAAAATGTTGGGTGTTTTTGAGTAAAATGTTGCTTTTTGGAAGAAGCCTGCTTTCTTGCGCAAACCTGAAAATAGTTCTAAAGTGGGGTGGGATGGGGTAATGATTGAAAAGTGCACGAAATTTCTCATAATCTTGACAGTGGGGAGAAAACTTTTTCAATTATTTTTTTTTCCTGCATATGAGATTGTAATAAACAAAGGTTTACATCTCGCATATACTGGAGAGGGAATTGTAAAGACTGTTGTACAGGTGAAAGATTTAGGCCATTTCTGCACTATGCTTGTTATAGTGCTGTTATTCCACTTTCAACATTCGGTGGAATACTAGGGTTTGTAGTTTTAGAGAGGGGCATGTAGAATTCTCAGCCAGAGAGCTCTTGGGTTTCAGTAACCTACAAACCCCAGAATTCCACAGGAGGTTGAAAGGGGACTAATAGCACTAAGTGTAGTGTGGAAAGGCCCCCTCTCCCCTGTAAAGGGGAATTTTAGCTTTTGTAACTGAGCTTGGATATGTCTTATCTTTTGGACTACAGTTCCCACAAGAAACCAGAGAACAGAATTCTTGGCACTAGCCATTCTAGCCACAGGATTCTAGGAATAGAATTGTTGCCCTCAGCTTGTGGGATTGTGGGAAGGGAATTTTAGCCACTGGTCCTTCTGACTAGAGGATAATGGGAATAGAATTTTTGCCATAGGCCAGGGTAGCCTGGGTGATTGTGGAACTGTTACCAAAAGTCAACTTTTCTGGCCTCTTGGTTGCCCATAGTTAACTCCTTGCTTCTCTTTCGTCTCGGCCCGAGCAGGTCTTCCGACGCCCACCTTTACTATCCATCCCAGGAATCCGCTGGTGGAACGTGGAGGGTCCATCCACTTGACCTGCTCCATGGACTGTCCTGGAGGAAAGGTCCAGTGGGAAGGCCTGGACACCGACTTGGGCAATGTCGTCTCCAACCACACAACCAGCGTCCTGACCATCGCCAAGGCTACTGTCAGTATGGAAGGCGTGAAGATCTGCGCAGGACAATGTGAAAAGAAGCCCTACCAGAACAAAGTGGACCTACAAGTATACTGTAAGTCTGGATAAAAACATTGCCTCTTCTTACTTTGCTTTTTTTTTTTCCAAAGAAAATTCTCTGTGGAAAGTAACTCCTTATGTATAGGCAACTAATTCGTTCCTAACCCCAATTATATTGTTTGTAAAATAATTCACTGCTGTTACTCCTTGCAGTGCTTTTAAAAAAGTAACTACAGTTGGCCCTCCACATTTGCCGGGGTTAGATTTGCAGGACCCTCGCAAAAGTGGAAAAATCGCAAATATCAAAATGTGTGTGCGTGTGTCTGTGGGAGGGGGGCTGAGAATGGACAGCCAGGGTCCAAACCAGGTCAAGAAAAGGAGAAAGAAAAGGGATGGATTGGCAGGGTGGCCCTATACTTTCTCTCTTTTTCTGACCTCCTTCCTTGGGTGTGCAGGGGGCATCAGGAGACGGTTTGTGGTGCCGACAAACTGAGCTGCAATCTACCCTTAACTGGCCGGGGAGTGGTTGATGGTAGAGGACGAGGAGGAACAGAGTTGGGTTTTTAAAGGGCTGTGTGGCCTGATCAGAGCCAGTGGAAGGGAGGATTCCCCCGGAAAAGAAGCACCTGAGGTGGAGGGGGCAGTGGTTGGAAAAACTTGCAAACAATCAAATCCGTGAACGTCAAACCTGAAAGCCTGCAAATGTGGAGGGCCAACTGTAGTTGCATTTCCCACTCAAGATATCTAGATCTCTTAGATGTCTAGAAACAGCATCTGTTAAGCCAGAGATGGACAGTGTGAAAGGGCAGAGGGCTGCATTAGCCTCTGGAAAGGCCTTGGAGGGCCACACTTGCTACTGCTAACCAAAAAATAGCCTCCAAACACACTCCAGCGATGCGGAGAGTGGCATTTGAGGCCCAGGACAGCCCCAAAACTCATTTAAAATGCAACTCCCCATGTCCCTTGGAGATACCTTTTTTAAAAACAGGACGTGAGTTTCCTTTTCACTTCCTGTTTTGCAAAAAGGTCTTTCCTAGGCTTAAATTGGTCCAGCAGGCCTCCAAACATGATAGAAATGCCTTCCACACACCCCTAGAGAGCATTTGTGGAGATTTTTTTCTACCCCTGGAGGAGACTGCATATGGCCTGTGGGCTGTACTTTACCCACTCCTGTCTTAAGCACTAGGTGTTCCTGTAAATAAGGATTTGTGTTTAGGTTGCCTGCGACCCTGTAGTTTGCTACAGTAACGTCCAAAGCTCCTATTTATAAATCAATCTGTTATCCAAGACCACGAGGACTGGGGCCTTTGTTAATTTTTAGACGAAGGACCACAGCTCACCTGGCTTGCAGGCAGAAAGTCTCAGGTTCATTCTGGGTCTCCCCAGACAGAGATGAGGAAAATATTCCCCAACACCTAGTAGATGGTTGCTTCCCTGTCAGTGAAGTGGTTGATTCTGCTGTGGAGTTCAGTCTGAAATGTAAGGAGTTATTGAAAGTACTGAACCTCAGTCCTGAAATGGGATCAGTACCTTGGAGAGTTCCTTTAAAGCTCAAATTAAAACCCAAAGTATATTCATAGAATTATGGGGTTGAAAGAGACTCCTAGAGCCATCCAACCCCGTTCTGCCGTGCAGGAATACACCATCAAAGCACTTCTGACAGATGGCCATCCAGCCTCTGTTCAAAAACCTTCAAAGGAAACCCCACCACACTCCCAGGGAGCGGCATATTCTACTCTCAAACTGCCCTCACCATTAGAAAGTTCTTCCTAATGTTTAGATGGAATCTCTTTTCCCATAGTTTGAATCCATTGCTCCGTGTCCATTGCTCCAAGAAGCTTGCTCCATCCTCCATATGACATCCCTTCAGATATTTAAACACGGCTATCATGTTCCCTTTTAACCTTCTCTTCTCCTTGCTCAACATATCCAGCTCCCTAAGTGGGTTCATAGAGCAGGCTTTCCAAACTTTTACCATTTTAGTCATCCTCCTCTGGACACCTTCCAGCTTGTCAATATCCTTCCTGAACTGTGGTGCCCAGAAGTGGACACAAGGATTCCAGGTGAGGTCTGACCAAAGCAGAATAGAGCATTCTATTACTTCTCCCTACCTAGATACTATACTGATGCAGGCTAGAATCCCTACTGGCTGAAACTATCACTGCCCCAGTCTGTAAGACATTAGATTCACTATAAGTTAGCATAGACAGCCTTGCAAGGGTGTTAGGTTACAAACTCCATCATTCCTCAGGTAGTACAGGATTTGTGTACCAGTGCAGCTGGAAGCTAGAGTACTGAGCTGGATGCTACATCAGGCATGGAGCACAGCTGGCCCTCCAGTTATTTCCAGAAGGCAACTCACATCATCCCTTGCCTGTGGCTATGCCAACAAGGATGGATGACAGTTGCTACCTCCCATAAAATCTAGAGGGTGACATTTTCAAAAGTTCCTAAGGATTCCTAATCCATGCTTTATTCCTCAGCCTTCCCAGATACTTTGCAACTGGAATCCCAGCCGGCAGTACTAACAGCCGGACAGAAAGCCCGCCTCTTCTGTTCCATGAGCCACGTTTACCCTCCCGGAGCCCTCACACTGAACTGGTTCCGAGGAGCTGAGGAGCTGGAAGCTACCGAAGAGCTGGACGAAGAGGAAATGGAGGATTCCCAAGAGCAACTGTTCTTGTATCGCTCCGTACTGGAAGTCCCAACAACCGTGGAAGGCACAGCCTACACGTGCAGAGCGACTCTGGAGCTCGAGCGGAAGACTTTCTCCAGAGAGAAGGTGGCAAATGTTACCCTCCAAGGTGAGCAGTGATCCATTTCATGGAAATAAGGGTGCAGTTTTGGCATACCCCTAAGTGCGTTCACCTACTACAGTGTGAATTGAATTATTAGGCTAAAACAGGGATGGGAATCACAGGAGCCATCGGCCATCTGTGTCCCCCAAAGCTTTCTCGGTGGGCCCTAGGGCCACTCTCAGCTCCCCTTAGCTTCTTATTATAATTTAAAAAAAAAAGCCTCCCAGCCTTCTTCCAAAGTGCAGGCCCCTCAAGATGGTGGTTTGTTTGCCCTCTTTGGCCTTCGACACCACCAGAATCCCCAGACCCGCCTTTTTCTGATCAGAACAGGAGAGCAAACAATTTACTTCTTCAATAGGTTGGAAAACCTCCCTATATTCTTTTTTTAAACCATCTTTGAGAAACAGAAATATACCAGAAGTAAACTTTTTGTTTTTTATTTTTGACACTCCATGCAGAAGAGAGCCAATGTGATATGGTGATTGTAATGTTTGACTAGCACACCAGGGGCTTGAATCCCTGTTCAGCCATGGCAACAGTGGGGCAAGTCACCCTCTCTCAGCCTCAGAGGTAAACCTCCACTGAATAAATCTTGCCAAGAGACCCCATGATAAGCTCTCCTTCGGGTCTCCAGAAGTCAGAGGGAACTTGAAGGCACAAAAACAATATGCTGTCCCCGGAGGGTTCCAGGTAGCCCCTGGACTTGCTTCAGTTGCCCACCCCAAGGAGGACCAGACTTTGTTCCAGGGCCTCAAGTCCTAAAATTTGTTTCAGTAATTTATTTTTGAAAGCTCAAATTCCTAGAATATTGACTTTGTAAAACGCTTGGATTGCAGCTACGCAGAGAGCACCCATCACAACGGAGGAGACCACCTCGATCCTCAAGACTGTCAGAACAAGCCACGTGGCCCCTCCAGAGCCGTCTACCACCACCGACAGGATCTCATTTGTGACAGCCACCAGTGGTCTCCCTCCTCTCAATTTCACCGAGCCCCACACCACAGCAGTGCCTGCAGTCCCTTCAAAAGCTGTCTCCACGCTGGAATCGGTGGCCAAAACTGACACCTCTGGCTCAGTGGTGGTAGATAGTTCTCTCTCACACACAGGGACCCCCACTGTGGAGATGGGGAGAAGATCCCCAATGCCTGAGCCCAGCTCCACCACAACTCTGCCACACATGACAGAGACTAAGCTCGAAGTTACCTCAACAGACCGACAGTTTACCACCAGGCCTGATTCCACTAAGAGCAGTGCTCTCCCCACAGTTGCTACAGAAAAGCTCCCGCATTTTTCCACCCCTGAAAAGGACTCCTGCCGCCCAGTGATCAAACTCGTCCCTCCCCAAGGCACCACAGGAGGGGCTCTCCGCATCTCTTGCCATGTGGCAAATTGCAGCGACACCATCGGAATCCGGTGGGTGGAAACTCCAGTGTCACAAGCCCAGTACCAGGTGGAAGAAGCCAAGGGGCACTTGACTCTGATGGTTGAAAGCGTTGGCCTGGAACACCAAGGGGTCTATCGATGCCTTGCAACAACCAGCCAGCCCCGGATGGCAAGTGTCCGTGTCGTTGTGTCCGAAGGTGAGTGAATTCGGGTCTTTGTGCTCAAAACAATCAAGTCAAGGGAAAATCCAGTTTATACCAAGTACACTTGGTATCACGTATCTTGGAATGGATCTTAATTTCTTACTCTGAAAACTTAAAAAGTTACACAAGTGTCCTAGTTATTATTTATTATTATTATCTTTACTTATATCCCACTTTTTTCCTTGGAAGGACTCAAAGCAGCTTACAATACTTGAAAAAGAAAACATCATTTGAAAATCTAACATACAAAAGTTAAAACGCAAATCAAACAAGCAGTAATATTAAAACAAAGTTAAAATACATATTAAAACAGCTAATAAATCACAATTAAAATTATTTGTGTTTTTTTTTAATTGTAAAATAAGATTTAAACTGAGCTTAATTTTCAATTGTTGGAAGTCACTTTGAGTCCTGGACTGTGAAAAAGGGTGGACCCTGCTCAGCCACGGAAACCCACTGGGTGACCTTGGGTGTGTCACACACTCTCAGCTCTAGGAAGCTCCATGCTAGGTTTGCCATAACTTGGAAACGACTTGAAGGCACACAACAACATAAATCAATAAAGGTAGAATTATCCCCTGGGACCTTGGAGTCCACACACACACCCTGCCACAATTTATTTGATGAATGTTTTTTTCCCTTTAGAGGACATGGGGGAAGTTTACCATGTTTTGACCCTTTCTGGGCCGTTTTTCCATCAGGAAGTGACCCCCAAATGAACTTCCTCCAAAATGGGGCGGAAATGTGGCAGAATTGTTCCCTGTTATGTAGGAAACATACAAGGGGGGAAAAATTGAGAAACGGGGGCTCACACACAGCCCATGAGCTGCGTTTCCCCACCTGTGTTATACATGACGATGATACAGTCATCCCTCCACATTCACTAGGGTTAGGGGCACAGGACCCCCGTGAAAGTGGAAAAACAGTGAATAACTCTAGGCCCTCCCAAACCATCTTTAACGCACAAAAAAGTCTGATCACCATATTCCGCCCACCCTGGACCCCTCTGAGGCATCCTGGTTCCTTCACAAGGCAGAAGTCGGGGGCTAGCGGGACTTACGGCCATCTCCACTGCTGCCCCGCACCATTTTTAAGAGGGACTTACAAGCCTTATTCGCAGTTTCTCAGCCTCACGAGGCTTGCAGTCCCTATTAAAAATGGCACAGGGAGGCAGCGGAGCTGAGAGCAAATAATCCATGAATAATCAAATCTGCAAAAGTGAAACTCGCAAATGTGAAGTGCCGATTGTAGCTGTGTTTCTCCAGTGTCAAGAATCTCTGGACTGTGTTGCTCTCAGGCTCACCTCGCTTCTTCTTTCTTGTCCCCCCTCAGGTATATTCAGTTCTGACTCCCTCATTGCCATCGGAACCGCCGGGTCTCTCCTGGGGCTGGTCATCACCGGGTACGTGTCCCATCGCCTTTGGCGCCGGCGAGGAGGCTAGTAACAAGCGGCTTCGTCGCCATCCACGCCCTCCGGCTACCAATGAGTTTTTGCCAGGATCAATGACATTGGAAGGAAGGGGGCTTTGAAAAAAGACACAGCTGCTGAACCAGGGGGCTGAAGGAGCTGACTTGTTCTGCTCTCCCTCTGGATTGTGCATTTAGAAACAGCAAGTCTAATGCGTGGCCCTTCTCCTGAGGAGAGACTTCCGCCAACCCACTGATGGGCATCAAAAATCCGAAGCGGACTCAGCTGGTAGCCCCCTCTCTTGTTTCCACGTAGGAAAAGAGTACGACAGTCGCAATCCTAAGCTTGCTTCAGAGTCGGTCAGGCTGGTCTCAGTGGAACTTTTTTAATACGTTTGAGCGAACCGGTTTAAGGGTGCGAAAGGTAGGCAGGTTTATACAGTTTTGGATGTTGCATAGATCCAATCCGAATGCGCGCGCGCACACGCACTGCAAAGACTAGATTGTACGCTTTTCTGTTTCTCTTTTTTTCTAACCATGGGCCTTTCAAAATGAAGTTGATTGCCGAACGGCCAAGTAGAAACTAAACCCAAGTCTTTTCTTTGTGTAACGTCTAATGAAATGTACAGATTTTATCAGCACGGTGTCAAAAGAAACAAAAATTAAATGAGAAACAGTGCCTTCTAGGCACCATGAGGGAAGACAGGCCATTCCAGCAGCCAAATTTAAAACTTCCTTTCCTCTGTCTGTCTGATACCATTACAGAGGACAACCAACTACTCTGTCTGCTTTTCCATGTCTTTCTTTTGGAGACCTGGGTGCGAATTGTGTTTCCCTCCGAAGGCTTTTGGATTGCACCTCCCAGCAGCCCTAGCGGGCATAGCCAATGGTGAGGAGTGCTGGATCTTGCAGGGCAAGACTTCTAGAGGTCTACATCTCTCCCATACTTGTGATCTGGTATTTTCAAATTGATTGCTTGTATTTATAAGGCCTTTCTGTCATACAGGTGTAGGAGTTTTCTGTGCAGAAATTGCAACTGTTATTAAACATTGTCCTCTTCATTTTATTTCGTGAGCAACTCTCTGAGCCTGCTGTACTTGAATCCAGATAGAACCCTAAAATTGGAAGAGACCACAAGGGCCGTCCAGTCCAATCCTCTGCCCTGCAGAAATACACAAAGCATCTAGCCTCTGTTTAAAAACCCCCAAAGGAGATTCCACCATCCTCCCAGGCAGGAACATATTCCACTGTCGAACTACTCTTACCATCACAAAGTTCTTCCAAATGTGTAGGTGGAATATCTTCCTGTAGCATTGCTCCATGTCCCAGTCTCTAGAGCAGCAGGAAAGAAGCTTGCCCCATCTTCCATATGACATCCTTTCAAATATTTAAACAGAGCTATCATGTCCCCTCTTACCCTTCTCTTATCTTCCCCAGACTAAATATACCCAGCTCCCTAAGCTGCTCTTCATAGGGCTTCACGGTTTCCAGGCTTTTGATCGTTTTGGTAGTTCTCCCAGTCTTCCACCTTTTGGGCAAATCTCCTTTTGTAAGTTTTTAAGTATTAGTATGAACCTTTGAATATGGTGGATTTCTCTTTCTTTGGAAGTTTTTAAACAGAGGTTGGGTAGGCACCTTTCAAGGACACGTTAGCTGTGGATTCCAGCACTGGCAGAAGTCTGGACTAGATGGCCCTTGACGTAACTTCCAGCTCTCCAATTTTTAAACCCTGCCAGCAAATCCATTTGTGTCACAGAAAACGGGGTGCACTGTGATCCCTTGTCAGGGAGTCCATCTTGACAAGGCAGTTCCTTTTGTTCTGTTTTACTGTGTTCCTGATCACCTAATAAAAGCCTTAGTAACATGTAGTGGTTTGAGTGTTGGACCAAGACTCCGGGAGTCCAGGGTTCGAATCCCCGCTCAACCGTGGGAACCTGCTGGGTGACTTTTGGCAAATCTCACCTCCTAGGGCTTCATGGCTTCCAGACCCTTCAACCATTTTGGTCACCCTCCTCTAGACACGTTCCAGCTGGTCAATATCCTTCCTGAAATGAGGTGCCTAGAAGGCAACAACATTTTGGGAGGAAATAATGAATAGGTTTGTTAACTTTTGCCCATGGTGAGCATAAATTGTATCCGAGTGATGATTCCGGGAAGTTTAAAGAAACAAAACTGCCCCGCTTTTCTTCCCATTTGCCTTTTTTAAGCTAATGCTTAATACTAACTTTGGGAGCATGCAGAGATCCAGAAGAGAACAGATTTATTCTACCAGTTGCAAAGTTGTCCATGTTGGAAGTCCAGACGGATCTCTGACTAATCCTCAAGAAACAAAATATCTGCAAACTGGAGCCCCGGCACTTTTTTTTTTGTCATGAGGGGTGTCACTGCGAGGGGGGACGGCATAGCTAACAATAATAATTCTGCCTCTCCAAATGAAAATTCCCTTCAGCCTCCAAATTTCTACTATTGTAGAAATAGATTTTGGGCATCCAAAGGAAAGGGACAGACAGACAGAAAAAATAGAAGGGTTCTAGGTATGAATAATTTTCTGTATCTTATTCTCTGCAGTGCTAGCAATTCTATTACTGAGGGATGAAGGGAAATTTTCGTTTGGGGACAATGTCCTCATTTTGCTCTTCCTGTAGCTCCGTTCTCCACCTGCTTGCTGCTTCCGTCCAAACCAGTCCATAATAAAAACGGTCTTCCCAATTGTATTGGGCCACATTTTCCAGTGTTGCTCACCACTGGCTGTGTCGGCTGTGGCCCTTGGGATTTGTAGGGCCAAGAACATTGGGAGGGATGCATGATTCCTAAAGCAGGACTAGAAGAAATGAAAGCTCTCGCATGCCCATTGCTAAGACTCGCCGAGAGGGTTGGTAAACCGGTAACAGAGAGGACGGAGCAGGGACAAGAATGGCAAAGGGTGACCGCAGCTGCCCAGCGATGCCAGCCATTGGCACCGTATCTGGCTTGTCTTGAAAGTCATTGGCAAATGGATTTTTATTTCCCTCTCCCTACGTTTTAATGCTGTCTTCGTAAGGATCCTAACTGCAAAGCAGTCTAGAGAGAAAATGTCTGTGACTTATGCAAGCGCGTGCACCCACCTCACACATTGGAGTAGGGTAAAGGAACAAGAGTCCCTCCACCTGGGCATCCCAACCGACTTCCCATTCTGGGAGAAAATGATTTCCCCCCAGAATGACAGAACAACTTCCCATTCTGGGAGAAAGGGGGTGCCATTCTGGGAGAAAGGTGACATACAAATAAAATTAATAAATCCTTCCTTCATTTTCTCTGCTGAGCCTTTCTCCCCTAGCCCAGGTTTGGGTTTTGCTTTCTGAAATTCTGGCCTTCCAGCCTGGAATTAAAATTCTGGTAGGGCGGACAAAGGGGTGACTTGATGGACATATCCGGCCCTCCAAGCTTATGGAAATCCACTATTAAAAAGTCATAAAACTATAACATTGGACAGGATCCCAAAGGCCATCTAGTCCAACCTCCCTCTGTCTGTCCAGGATTCCCTTGCCAAAGACCTACTGAGAACTACATTTTCTTTAACAAATGCCTTCTTAGGAGAGTTCTGCAATTTAGCAGCCGCTCTGAGAATTTCCATTCTGTGATCCAGGCAAGCAATCTCATTTTTAAATGTCTTATTTACTTAACTGTATGAAAGAGGGGGAAGCTAAAATGATCCCGGAAGTCGAAGCCCCAATAAAACCAAAAAGAATATACTGAGGCACTCAGATGCTAAGCGAATAACTCTAGGGAGAAGTACCGCCCCGCCTCTTTGCCCGTAGATAAGATGGCCGCCCATTACACACGTCCTCCCGTCTCAATGCCGCATTCTGATTGGTCGATGTATTGTAACGCGAGACTTCCTTTAAACCCAAAGCAGGAAGCCACCACGGGAGGACAAGATTAGGGCTGACCATAGATAAAAATGTATGATAGAGACAAAACAACTATGTCAATTTTATATGGGACTTTTTATGTTAAAAATATATATTCTTGTCTCTATCTTAAATTCCCAAATATTGAGAGCCCCCTTTGACATACCTAAGATGAAGCATTCTCAATTTATTCGTATTGAAAACTAGGGAAAATAACTTGGCTTTTTAAAATGTTTATAAAGTTGAACGGTTTATAATCCCTGAAGACGAATGGAGTGACTCCACCCGGTCATATCTCTATGGTGGACTCTTCAAGTCACTGGGAAGATCCCACTTCCGTTTCAGACCGGAAGCTCCCTTATGACCCTATTTGAAACCACTTAGAAAAATGGCCGCCGCGAGCTCGGGTTCGTTCCCTAGCGGAACTTTGCTTGGCTGCCAGTAAGCAAGATGGCGCTGCTGGGGGACGTCATTGCCAGACGTGACCCTCACCTAATATGGCGGCCGAAGGGCCCGGAGCTAAGATGGCGGCCATCACCCGGCAGCGCCCTCAAACAAAATGGCGGCCAGCGAGAAGCGGCGCCCGTCTCCAGCAGCGGCGGCGGCAGGAAGCGAGCAGAGCCGGCCGGCTGCGGCGATGAATGGTGTCCCGGGCAGCGCGGCGGAGTTCCTCCTGCAAGCCGGTGTAACCGACATGGTCCGGGCGGCTCTCCTCAAAGTCCTCGAGGCCCGGCCGGAGGATCCGGTCGAGTTCCTCGCCGGCTATTTCGAGAAATTGATGCAGAGCAGCCCGGAGGCGGAGGAGGCCGAAGCCGGGGACCCTCAGCGGCAGCTCCAGCTTCGCCTCGACCGGGCCGGGTGGTACCTGAGCCTCGCCCACCATTCGCACAGGTGCGGGAGAGAAAGAGGCTCTCCTGAGGCGCCGGACTACAGCTCCCAGCACGCAACGGGGCCAGCGCAGGGAGCTTGTCAGTCTCGAGAGCGCGGGGCGTTCTGGGAAATGTAGTTTATACGCTGGAAGGGAGCCAAGCAGGTTAAGGATGAAGGGAGAGGTGCTGTGGCTGGGCAGAGATGTCAGTGGACGGCTTTTCCCATCATCCCTGGCCAGCTGATGGGATTTGGAGTGCCCATCTTGGGCGGGCAGCACAATTGCCTACCTCTGGCCTATCTATTTGCATTTTTTTAAATTATTATTCTTTTTTAGAGCATAGAACGGAGAAAGTGGGAGATAAAAAATGTAATAATTGCATTTAATGGGTGTTCATTTGTCTCCCTGTTGAGACTGATTAACACTTGTCTAATTGCGTAAATGATTGTGAACATAAGTTGCTAAGAAAAGGAGTGTGTGTGTATATGTATGTATGTATAAAGGAGGTTGTAAGATATAAAGAAAAAGAGGGTATAATTTGAGGAAAACACAAAAAATAGAATCAAGAAGTGGAGGGGAAGAAGAAACCTGAAGAAAAGGAAATTGGATGATGTCTATTTTATGAGGATTCAATTTATTGTCTTTTAATGAAAAATATATTTAAAAAGAGTGTGGGAGGGGGGGCTTTTTAACTCACTGAAAGCTTGGAGGAGTTACTTTTTTGAGCGAACGTTTCAGAATATAGCCATGGGAAGCTACAGTTCAGAAAATTACTTTTCCAAACTTTTGCTGCTATGGTTTCGCCATCATTATTTGCTTTGTGGCTCCTTAGCCATTGCAAAGAAGTTAGGTCTCTGCCCTGATGGGCTTACAGACCATAATTCAAGACAGGAAAAACGTGGAAGAAGAGGAAGGAGTGGGAGGCAAGGGTGAAAAGAGTACTTTAATAATAAAAAAATATAATAATTATAAGTGTAACTATAATAATAATAATTACAATTATTATTATTATTATTATTATTGTTATTGTTATTGTTGTTATTGTTATTGTTATTATTATTATTTATTTGTTACCTGCCTCTCCTCAAGGCTTGAGGTGGGGTACAACACAGATACAATTAAAAAGAAATTAGAACCAAAATACATTAAAATGCAAATACAAATACTGATGATAGCCGTGTTTAAATATTTGAAGGGATGTTATGTCAAGGAGGGAGCGAGCTTGTTTTCTGCTGCTCCAGAGACTAGGACAAGGAGCAATGGATTCAAGCTGCAGGAAAGGAGATTCCACCTGAACCTCAGGAAGAACTTCCTGACGGTTAGAGCTGTCCGGCAGTGGAATATGTTGCTGCCTCCATGGAGCGTGGTGGAGTCCCCTTCTTTGGAGGTTTTTAAGCAGAGGCCGGATGGCCATCTGTTGGGAATGCTTTGAAGGGTGTTCCTGCATATCAGGGAGTTGGACTGGATGGCCCCTGGTGCCTCTTCCAACTCTATGATTCTACAATTAAAAATAGACTGAGTAGGCCTGCTGGAAGAAATAAGTCTTTAGTACTTTTTTGAATTTGGACAGCATATTTTGCTATCGAATCTCTTCTGGCAGGTCGTCCCACAGTCTAGGGGTGGCCAACGAGAAGGTCCTCTGGTTGACCATTGCCAGTTTAGCCCTGGCCGGTTTAAGTAACCATTATAACCATTTTCCCTGTTCTCTCTTTCATCAGGACGGCCTTCAACAACAACGTCAGCATGGCCTATGACTGCCTGGGCGCCGCAGGGAGGCGGAAGAAGCCCGGCGTCAACGGGAGGCTCTACAGCGAGCTGCTGAGGAGGCTGTGCCGAGACCGGGGCGCCCCGGAGGAGATCATGCAACCGTTGCTGAAGAAGCTCCTCTGCCGAGACCACGAGGCGGTACCCTTCGACATCTTCCGCTATGGGACTCTCACTTGCCTGGTGCTCCTTGAATTCATGGCCAAGGCGGACATCTTGTACGACGCGTTGGGTGGCAGCGCCTCCGGAGGAGCAGATAAACGGGTATGTATAGCCGTCCTCGGCACGCTGGAGGAAGCTCTCCAGCCCAGCGAGGTCTCTGTTCCCATCCGTTACTTGGAGGCTGGATCCAAGCTCGGGCCAGACCACTTGGCATTGGCCATGGACAGAGCCTTGGCCGAGAGGAAGGCCAGCGTTGCCATGAAGAAGGAGGAGTTTCTGAAGAGGGCTTCATCCATCTTCATCGCAAAAGTGAAACCCATTAACTGAGCACCACCCAAGGGGAAAAATAATTTTCTTTCTTCCTTCCCTGTTGAGCAACCAACATTCCTTGGGATGAACTGCAAAACAGGACATTTCTTTTGTGTTTTATAAGGCTATGTGTGTGTCTTGGGATGTGGATTTGGACGGGCAAGCGTGATTATAATTTGTGTGTTCACAAAAGCTACTCCTGCGTGACGCCAAGCGGCTGACCTTGATGGGACTGTATCTTGTTAAGCAAATTTTTACGGCAAATGTTGGCTGGGTTTGAAAAATGATGGCGGTATTTAAATTTTGGTTATTTATACTGCAAATTTGCTGGTGTGTGTTTGTGGGGGACTTTTTTACGTTGTTTTTTAAGCACTTCGGTAATTTACCTTTCCCCAAAAACATCCTTTCTTCTCCAAAAAATACCAAATAGATGTAAGGACTATTTCCCCCTCTGCGTCTTAACTCTTTTCCGCTGCTTTTCCCATCCAAGGTGGGTTTGGGAAGTTTACACACTCAGATTTCCCTCTCATTCTCAGCTTGAGCTTGGCAATCTGTTACAAAGTCAGTCATGCCTTGCATTCTTACATTTTGATGTCACAACCAGGTAGTGGTTTGGTGATAAATATAGAAATACCAGTCGTCATTATGATAGTCCATTTTTTCAGAGTGGGTCAACACATAGCTTTGCTGATCCAGTTCTAGCTGTTTTTCCTCTCTACTCGGAGTGGGTCTTTTGCCAAGCCAATGGCTCTTAATTGCCCCTTCGAGACTAAGTCTTTCCAAAACCTTTTGCATTACATTACACAGGGATAACTCACAATGCTGTGTTGTTGCTGGCAAAACCTGCTAGTCCTCCTGCCACTGTGGGAATTAAAGCCAAACTTGGAGAGGCCTGAAGCAGGTTGGGGTGTGGCAAATGATGTCGTGATCCCTGTTAATAGAAATATCCTGGCATTGCAACCCTGCAGGTCCTGGCACCACTACACCAATGTGAATAAGACCTAGAACAAAAAGTTTCATTTTGAAGAGCTCTTGTCCAGGGTTTCAGACAGTGAAGAGCCGGCAGGCAATAAAACCGCCACATCCTAGAAACCCAAATAACCCAAAAATACAGGTATGCCTGTATGTGTTCCTAAGCATGACCTTTTTAACAGAAGATTTGGTAGCAGAGGCAGAAATAACAAGGAAAGAACAGGGATATTCTCATACCACTCAAGCCTCCACATTTGTGGGTTTCACTTTTGCAGATTTGATTATTCACGGATTATTTGCTGTCTGCTCTGCTGCCTCCCTGTGCCATTTTTAATAGGGACTGCAAGCCTCGTGAGTCTGAGAAACCGCGAGTGGGGCTTGTAGGTCCCTCTTAAAAATGGTGTGGGGCAACAACGGGGGTGGCACCAGCCCCACCAGCCCCCCACTTCTGTCTTGTGAAGGAACCCTGATGCCTCAAAGGAATACACAGTGGGGTGAATATGGTGATCATATTTTTTGTGTGTTAAATATGTTTTGAGAAAGCCTAGAGTTATTCATGGTTTTTCCACTTTCATGGGGTCCTGTGCCCCTAACCCTAGCGAATGTGGAGGGATGGCTGTTTTAAAAAAAGGAAAAGAAAGTTCAACATGTTTCAGCAAACTTTTTGTTCAAAACTGACAATATGCTCACGTGAAATGAAACAACCAGGTCAGAGAAGCCTTGCAGAAGTAGAGAATAAGGGATTGTAGAGGCAGCTGCTTATACATTTATATATTTTACATTATTGCATTTATATATATTGTATGTTTCTGAGTTAACAGCAACTCTAAGGTGAACCTATCACAGAGATTTTGGGGGGCTGAAAATGTGTGATGCACCCAAGGTGGGTTTCCATGGCTAAGCAGGGAATTGAACCCTCCAGGGTCTCCAGTTTTAGATCTGGCAATCTTAATAAATTTAAATAAGGCTTCTTTCGCTCTTAGACCTACTGATTTGTCGCTCCATGGAGTACAGAGAACCCTCCTTCAGCACCACATTTCAAACAAAGCCAAACAGGTAGAGTCTATCCTGATTTTTTTTTCTTTTTTCCCTGCTGGCATAAAGAAAATTACTGTAGCTACAGTTTCTTTCTGGTCTTCATCTTTTTCCGGTGTGTTAAAATGAAAGCTTAGGTAGTATCAAACAGCAGGTGTGCTGAAAATGCCAAGGTTTTTCTATTCTGCCTTCTATTGATGCCTCCACCGCGGTGGCACTGAACACCCAATTAGAACAAATTGCTTGAAAATGTTTCAAGTCTCCAAGTGACAGGGGAGGACAACGGGCAAGCTGTGTAATTTGGCTAAGTAGGAAACCTAAGCACCTAATTTAGACTGTGTTATATACGGTAAAAGGGAGACAGCTGGAGTAGCTGGGGAATATTTTTATTCCTAGAATCAGAAGGGATCCAAGGTCATCTAGTCTAACCCCATTGTGGGGTATCTCTTTCTCGGTTCTGCGAGGATAACTATAATTGAATATTGGATGACCTATGAGGAACGGCTTAGGGAGTTGAGTATGTTTAGCCTGGAGAAGGTGAAGAGGTGACATGTTTAAATATTGGCACACAATACATATATATATACATATATATCTCCTATGACCTCACACAAGTTCAATAAGGGATTCTGGAAGCAGCTACTGCTTGCTTTGCGTCTTACAGGCAGATAAATGAGGCTACAGGAGGATCGGCTTGAATAAAAATCCCTCTCTTTCCCAGCCCAAACTTTATCGCATTGTTTACTGCATGCATTTTGCTGCAGTCAGACACCGAAAATCTGTATTTCTTCAGCCCTTTTATCAACCCCTGATGCTGATGCTGCTAAAAAAAATTCAGCAAGACAGAAGATGAGGAGGAGAAGCAAGTGGGCATAAAAAATATTGAAAAAGGAGGCCTACTTGTTAATCAAAGTATGCCTGTACAAACATTGTAGGTTTTAAATGTACTTAAATACATAAATATACTTAAATATACTTTTAAAAGTATATATAAATATACTTAAATATACTTTTCTGTGTATGCTTATGTATATATAGTAATTTTATAGATACACATACACCTCAGTAGGTAAGTACAGCTCTGTGTGAGGATTCCTGTGCATTTATATGTATTTAAAACGTTTCGCGTATGTTTGTATTCTATAGACAGCGCCTGCTTCTCCTGTATATAAACCCCTCATCTGAACGGCCTTCTGGGAACTGTAGTCCTGGAAGCCGTCAGGCCTCCGTTGGGCCCCGCCCGCTCCTCCACGGCCGTCTCTCATTGGCAGCTCAGGGGAAGGCGGTGCGGCTAGTGGCTCCTCCTCCTTTCCGCCTTCCTCTCCCCTCCCCTCAGAACTACGGCTCCCAGGTAACCCCGCGCGCGGTCGCTGGCTTGGCTGGGCGGTCGCCTCCTCTCCGAAGCGTCTCGGGCTCCGCGGCTGGCGGCGTTCCTTCCCGGGCTCGGCGCCCGCCTTCCCCGCTCGGCTCCCGGGCCGCCCCGCTCACGCGAGCCCCCGGCTTCCCTTGCGGCCTAGCTCCCGTTGCGGGGCCAGCCATGGCGCGGCCGTCGTCGGTGCCCAGCTCGCAGAAGGCGCTGCTGCTGGAGCTGAAGGGGCTGCAGGAGGAGCCGGTGGAGGGCTTCCGAGTCAGCCTGGTGGACGAGGGGGACCTCTACAACTGGGAGGTGGCCATCTTCGGGCCCCCCAACACCCACTACGAGGGCGGCTACTTCAAGGTGAGGGCCCAGACTGAGGAAACAAAATCCCCGTGATCCTTATTATTTCCTCCCTCTTATAACCTCTCATTATTTAGTACAGTTTACTCGCAAGTAAGCTGCTTGGGCTCCACTGGGGACTCATCCCAAGCTGCCTGGGGGTGGAATTTCTCCTCCAAAGGAAACAGCGAGGCTGATTTTATAACAAAGACAAAATCCATCCTGGGGTGATAACCACCAAAAGATGGGGGGGGGGGGAGAAGCAACACCTGGTGAGCTAGCTTTCCAAGCTTCAGAGACTTTTTCGTGATGAGCTAGCTGTCAAAGCTTCAGAGAGTTTTTCAGGGTGAGCTAGTTTTCAGAGCTTCAGAGGCTCTTTCCTAGTGAGCTGGCGTTTAGAGCTCCAAAGACGTTCATGGTGAGCTGGCTTTCAAAGCTTGATAGACTTCACGATGAGCTAACTTTCAAAGCTTCAGAGATTTTTTCGTGGTGAGCCAGCTTTCAAGGCTTTCCGAACCTTTTTCGTGGGGATACAGCTTTCAATGCTTCAGAGGCTTTTTTCATGGTGAGCTAGCTTTCAGAGCTTCAGAGACTTTCGTGGTGAACTAGCTGTCAGAGCGTCCGAGACTTTTTCACGGTGAGCTAGCTTTCAAAGCTTCGGAGGAAAAAAGATGTTAAAAGTAGGCAAGAAGTTTGATAACGCTTCCTGTAACACCCAAAATGTAGAGACTGTGGCCACAACAGGGTCACTGTCTTTCTCATAATACTCTGATGAGGAAGCCTGTGAAGTTTTGGAAGCTGGCCTGATGTATTTCACATTTTTGGGTTGGGCCACCATGAGGTGGATTTTGGCTTGGAGGGGACTCTCTTACAGGCAGCAGAGCTAGCCATGTAGTCAGGCTGATGTTAGAGTTTTAAAAGCTGAGTATTATTATTATTATCATCATCATCATCATCATCATCATCATCATCCTTTATTTATATAGCACCATCCATGTACATGACGCTTTACAAAATTAATATATATATAAATATATATAATTTCTAAATGGGTGTCTGAAGCTTTTCCCAAGAACCAAAATTTCATATATAGGCAAATCTGTGTGTAAATTTCCAGCAGAGTTCACCTTTTGTGTGTGCAAGGGTGTTTGCTGTCTAAATCTGGAGGTGGAATACACATTTTGTGCGTGCCACTGGAGCTGGGGTATAAATTCAGAGTTGGAGTACGTGTTTTATATGTACTAGTGGAGATGAGGTATAAAATTGAAACCAGACGACACGCTCTTTGTGTATAAGGGAAGCTGGTGTGGAAATTTGGGACTCGAATGTGCGTTCCGTTTGTACAAAGATAGCTGGCGTGTTTGAGTTAGTGCACCATTTAGGTGTACAAGGGGAAACGGTGTGTACATTTGAAGCTGGAATATACATTCTGGACATATCACTGGAGTATAAATTCAGATTTAGAGTACATGTTCTTCAGCTCAGCTGGTGTGTAAATTCAAAATTAGAGTACGCGTTTGTGAACAAGGCTAGCAGGCAGTGTAATGTTTGACTTACGGTACATATTTTGGGTGTACAAGCAGCGTTGGTGTGCAAATTGAGGCTGGAATACACCTTCTTTGTGTACCAGCGGAGCTAGCATGTGCCTTCTTTGTTTGCAACTGAAACTGGTGCGTAGATGTATTACAGGACACATCCTTTGTGTCCAGGGAAAGCTGGTGTGTGTATTTGGAGCCGTCGCAAGTACGCAGGAAGCGAGCTTATCAACTAAGTTGTATTTTGAAGCAACCGTAGAAATTCTAACGCAGGATCAATATACTAAGTTTACAAACTAGTGTACAAATTCCAAGAGTTACGATGGAGTTCTCCTAAACTAGGACTCTCCAGAACTGTTAGATTACAACTCCCATTGTCCCCTACCATTGATTATGTTGGTATAGGGTGATGGCTAGTATAAACCAACAAATTGATATAGGCTGATGGCTGCTATAGGCCAGCAAGTCTAAAATGCTGCAGATTGGGAGAGACAGTTCCAAACAATGCATTCAGAATTTATTCTTGAGGCTAATGTATAGATTTTAAACACTGTGTGTATGCATACGTATATATGAATCTAATATCTACATTCAAATAGACATCTGCAGCAAGTCTGTATATTCTGAGCTAGAGTGACAGGCAAGTAAAACTAGAGTACAAGTTATTTGCAAATTCTACGAAGTAGCAGCATTGCAGAAATATTTCTATGTTGTTGGTATATAAACACTAGATAAATAAACTTAGACGCGGACCATGTCGAGATATGGTGAGATATGGGAAACTATACATAAATTGATTAAATAATAACACCACGATGTAAAGGCTAGTGTGTACATGCTAAGCAAAAATGTTTGTGTTCCAGAAGGGAAAAAAGAGCAAAAATCTAAGTTCTGAACAGTGTCATCATGTGTATCCATTCCTCTTTAGGTCCCATAGAGCTAAATGGATTTTACTTTTGAGTGGTTGCTGATGGCTTCCCTGTCAGCGGGGTGGGGAATCTGGCTTTTAGTCCGAATTTTAAAGGAGGCATCCAAGGTGCTAAACCTAGTTTCACCTCAGAGTTCCTGAAAGATTAAGTATTTTTATGTGTGTTAGAGTGCATTTCATATATAAGCTTGAAGAAGAGAAGATTGAGAGGTGATACAATAGCCGTCTTCCAATATCTGAAGAGATGCCGGACGGCCAGGGGTGTCAAACTCAATTTCGTCAGCGTTAAGGCTGCCCTCAAAGGGCCAGTTGTATCTGTAAGACTGTATAAATGTATCTACTCTTTATCATATTTAATAATTGCCTCTGCATTCAATTATTCTGTGCGTCTTCCTGCCCCCAGACCCTCTCTGTGCTTCTTTCTGCCCCCTCCCCCTCTCTGTACCCGGTGAGCCCGATCCCCATATTGTGGGCCCCCGGCTGCCAGTATTCTGAAGAGGGGCCCAGCAGCCAGCACTTGCAATCTACTTCTACTTCTGAATGCTCCTCTGTCCAACTCCTGCGAGCTGCGTGAAGTATGGCCACGGTAACCCGCAACAACACTCTGACAGTGAGACTTGGACGGAGGAGCAGTCAGAAGTAGAAGTAGATCCAGCCTCTGCTTAAAAACCTCCAAAGAAGGAGACTCTACCACGCTCCATGGAGGCAGCCTATTCCACTGCCGGACAGCTCTGACCGTCAGGAAGTTCTTCCTGAGGTTCAGGTGGAATCTCCTTTCCTGAAGCTTGAATCCATTGCTCCTTGTCCTAGTCTCTGGAGCAGCGGAAAACAAGCCCACTCCCTCCTCGACATGACATCTCTTCAGATATTTAAACATGGCTCTCATGTCCCCTCCTAACCTTCTCTTCTGCAGACTCAACATCCCCAGATCCCTAAGCCACTCCTCATAGGGCTTCATGGCTTCCAGACCCTTCACCATTTTGGTCACCCTCCTCTGGACATGCTCCAGCTTGTCAATATCCTCCTTGAATTGAGGTGCCCAGAACTGGACACAGGATTCCAAATGAGGTCTGACCAATGCAGAACAGAGTGGTACCATCACCTCCCTTGATCTAGACACCAGACTCCTATTGATGCAACCAAGAATCATGTTGGCTTTCTTGGCTGCCGCATCACACTGCTGGCTCATGTTCAGCTTGTGATCTACCAGGATTCCTAGATCCCTTTCACATGTACTGTTATCCAGCTATGCGTCCCCCATCCTATATTTGTACATTTCATTTTTTCTGCCTGGAATGCACAAATATAGGATGGGGGATGCGTGGCTGGATAGCAATACATGCTATAGAACTTGAGAACATTGAGCAATAGAGTTAAAAACAGCAGAGCAACAGAATGAACAGCAAAATAAAGAGGAAGGCCTCAACATAAAAAAAAAAAACACCAGACATCCATATTGACAGTGTGTTCATCATGTGCCTTCATGTTATTTCTGACTTTTGGCAACTGTAAGGGGTTTTCTGAGGGCTGAGAGAGTGTGTCAGGCCTAAGGTCGCACGATGGGATTCCACGGCAGGCTGTTGAAATAAATAAAACAAAGTATCCTAGGTGTATTTAACTGTTTAGTTACTTTTTATACGGTTTAGTTACTTTTTATAGGGTTATAAGTAGCCTTTTAAATGTTTCTCAAAACATGATGAAAGATGGAAAACTTAAGTACAGGTTACACAGCAAGAGCAGTAATGATAAAAGTGATGAAATTCAGCTTCATTTCCCGGTTTAAAATAAATATGTAAGTGCATAAATATGAAGAAGTATAAGTGGTACCAAAATGTGAAGCACATGTCAAATGTGGAATTACTGAAGTGTGCTCCCCTATGAGAGAGCCAGTGTAGGACAGCAGTTTGAGCATTGGATTAATAATAATATAAATAATAATAATACAATTTTATTTGTTACCTACCTCTCCTCAAGGCTTGAGGCGAGGTACAACAGGGGTTAAAATACAATTAAAAACATGTTATAATTAAAATACACTAAAAACATAAAGCCATTTAAAATGCAAATATATCGTAATTACAATGCGTTTTTATTAAAACACATCATAATTAAAAATAAACTGACTGGATTACAGCTCTGGAGAGCAGGGTTCAAGTGCTCACCCAGGCATGGAAACCCACTGGGTGACTGGAGGCGAGTCACACTCTCTCAACCTCAGAGGAAGACGAGGCCAAAGTTTGGGCAGAAAACCCCATGATAAGGTTTGCCTTAGAGTCGACGTAAGTCAGATATAATAATGGCTAACCTTCCTATGCATACAAAAAAGTCCTTTGGAAGCAGCAAAGGTGATTTCTGTGTAGGTTGAGACTGCAAAGTGTGTCAACACAGAAATAAACCTAAGTTGAAATATCGGTGTTTACGCTTCTTACCGAGTAAGTTCCTTTGACCTCAGTGGACCAACCCTGGTTCCAAGTAGTTCAGGTTCTAATAATAAATCTTAAGCTGAGTGACTTATTATTTCTGAGTAAACAAGGTGAAGGAATGTGCTGTAAAAACTCTGGGCCTCTTTTCTTCCATTGGGACTTTCGACATCTCAGCAGTAGGCTCTTCCCAGTTACACTAGGGAAAGATTCACCAAGATTTTAATCCACCTTCCTTTGCTCATAACCTGATTGCCAGGGATAATGGGAGTTTTAGTCCAACACATTTTTTATAATTCCAAATTGTGGAAGGGCGGGCTGGGATGATTCACTTCCTCCTTCGCTTCAATCTGAATCAGAGCAGGAAACCTATGTCCATCTGTTGGACTGCAATTCCCGTCAGCACAGCCAGTGGCAAGGGATAATGGGACTTGCAGTCCAACAATTCCTGAAGCTCTGCAGGCCTTCTCCTGTTCTAAATGGTTGAAATGTTTTTCCCCGTAATATTAGGAAGAATATCGGCATATATATTTTCCTGTACATATACAGAAAAGACACTACTATTTAAATGTTTGTACTTTTAAATTAATGAAATGGGTCTCTTCAGTGACAAGGAGTTATTCCCCACAATATTTGTAAGTAAGGTGTTTTTGAAAACTCATGCTGTCCCATTTCTCTTTCTCAACCCTCAGAGGAAAACCATTTCTTTACTGCTAATGGCTCGAATTGTTCTTGTCTTTATCTCATAGGATAAGTTTGAATAGACTTTTTCATTCCCGTCAGAAAAATGACTACATTTTAAAGACTATTTCCGGCAATCAGCAAGGTTTTGAGGAAGTTCTCTCTTTTCTCCTGTAATAAAACACATTTAATAATAGTGTTGTTGTTGTTTTTTCCCCTTCACTGCTGGAAGCATTCTGTAAACTAATATGGGATGTAGGAGTCGCATCGAATGAGCCTCACATACTTGGGTGGGCTTTACTCCCATAGAAGTGTGTATAGGATTGCAGCTAAAATCTCTCCTTCGTCTCAAAAATAGTATGTGGATAGCATTATTTGGGGAAAATCCTTTTATCTGGGGAACAGTTCCCCTCTTTCAGACGGGAGGAGGCGATCACTGATGTCCAGGAAATAGAACGAGATTTTCCCCTCTGTAACCTTAGGCTTTTTTGGGACCTGGACTGTTTGGACTACACTTTCCAAAACCCTCAGGCTTTGGGGACTGGGGGAGCTATAATCCCCAAATGTAAGTTTTCCAGTTTCTGCTCTTAACTCTGGTTAGTGTCAACATATCCACTTCAAATCATAGTTTTAAGAAGCTGGCTTGTTTCAACCAACTATACCTGTTCTCTGTTGCCTGCTGAGTTTTGGGATTGCTTCCTTTCTGTGGTTAGCAATAATGAATGTGATCCCTGTCTCTCCTTTTTTTTTCGGTTTGTGGTGAAACAGGACTGATAAACATTTCTGTTAATAGCTGCCCAACTCTGCCACGAGGCAGGAAAAAAGCAGCCACCTCGGGCAGCAATTGCTGAGGGGTCAGCAGGGACAACCTGGCAGTCATTACTACTTTATTTCCATTAAACAACCCTCTGGCTGTTTCTCTTCTTCCAAAGCAGAGCTGGAACTACAGTCCCCAAAAGTAACTGTTCTAAGCTCTGGTCTTAACTCTGGTTAATGGAAACAAGTTCCCATCTAACCATAGTTTTAAGCAGCTGGCTTGTTTCAACTACCCATATCTATTGTTAACCATAGTTTTAAGTTTTAGAAGATATATTGTGGTTATCGTTGTCCAGGTCGTTTCTGACTTCCAGTGATCCTAAGGGGAACCGATCTCAGGGTTTTCTTGACAGGATTTCTTCAGAAGAGCCTTGGCATTACCTTCATTTGAGGCTGAGAGAGTGTGACTTGCCCAAGACCACCCAACAGGTTTCCATAGCTAAGTGGGGATTTGAAATCTGGTCTCCCAGAGTCCTAGTCTCACATTCAAATCACTCCAGAAAAATGAAAGGCACAGATATAAGATGGATGACACCTGGCTTGACCGCAGGACATGTAAAAAGAATCTAGGGGTCTCAGTAGACCACAAGCTAAAAATGAGTCAGCAGTGTGATGCGGCAGCTAAAAAAGCCAATGCGATTCTAGGCTGCGTCAGTAGAAGTACAGTACCTAGGTCAAGGGAAGTGATGGTACTACTCTATTTTGGTTTGGTCAGACCCAAATTGGAATCCTGTGTCCAGTTCTGGTCATCTCAGTTCAGGAAGGATATTGACAAGCTGAAATGCGGCCAGAGGAGGGCAACCAAAATGGTAGAAGGCCTAGAAACCACAAAGCCTTATGAGGAGCGGCTTAGGCAGCTGGGGAATGTTTAGCCTGGGTAAGAGAAGGTTAAGGGGTGGCATGATAGCTATGTTTAAATATTTGAAGGGATTTCGTCTGGAGGATGGAGCAAGCTTGTTTGTGCTGCTCCAGAGATTCGGACATGGAGCAGTGGCTTCAAACTTTAGAAAAAGAGATCCCACCTAAACATTAGGAAGAACTTCCTGATGGTAAGAGCTGTTTCAGAGTTAAATGTGTTGCTGCTTCGGAGTGTGGCACCTTTTTTGGAGGTTTTTAAACAGACATTGTGTGATCATCTGTCGGGGATGCTTTGATGCTGTCTTCCTACGTGGCAGAGTAGGGTTGGGCTTGATGCCCTTTGTAGTCCCTTCCAACTCTCCAATTCCACCACTCTGGGCTCTCTAAATTTGCAAGAAATTTCTGATCTTGCAAGCTGTGCCGTAAGGAGAAGGAAGGACATAGCGGGAACAACCTTGTAGGGTTAGCCTCTGCATTGCATTCAAACCTGGCCTTTGTTTCATTCTCAACCTGGGGGCTGCTGAAAAAAAAAAACTCGTTAGTTTTGTTTATTTGGGTAAATGGGTCATGCCGACTCAGCAGCCCTAAACTCATGGCTGAGTGGAGGCCCATGCTGGGAAAGCTGTTTTGTAACCCCGGGCTTCCGGTTTCCTCACCCTGACGAAATATAGGTGGGGCCGTCTGAGTCAGCTTGGAGCTGTGGTCGCCTCCCTCTCGGATCTGGTCAACTTTTTTCTGTCGGTTCGTTTGTCTTGTAAACCCCGTCCCTCCAAGGCATGCCACTGTATAAGGAGTGTAACTGCTTCCCTTTGTTGGCTGGGCGAATAATAGTCTTCAAAACATGCTTATTTTTAGTGCCCCAAACAAAAGGGTTACAAAACAGCCTTGTAAGGTAGGCCACTCGTATTTTAACCCAGATTCGCAAACAGGTGCGGAGGAGCTAAAACCAGTTACTGATCTGGGGCCGGATGAGACAAGAACAGTCTTGCCCCAGATGTTTTGGATGACAGCTCCCAGCATCCCCAGCCACTGGCCACGTTGGCTGATGGGAACTGAAATCCCAAATGTTTGGAAGAAATCAAGTTGGGGGGAGGTGGCGTAGGGCTTCCCAGTTCTCACTTAGGTTTAAACCAGTGGCCGCTGGCAGGCCATATGCAATACCCCAAGTTTATTTTTGTGGGCTGCGTTTTGCTCCCAAAATGACTTCTGGGGGTGTGAAGGGCATTTCCACCATGTTTGGAGCCACCCCCGACCTTCCCGGGGTCAAAACAAATTTGTGCCATTTTTCAAGAGTGCTTTATTTGTTCCAAAACATGATGAGAATGCTCCTGTGTCCCCTACAAAATGTTTGAGGGGGGCAGCCCCCTTTATTTTATTTTATTTTATTTTATTTTATTTTATTTTATTTGCAGAAGTGGACACAATAGGTGGTTCGGCCCTCCCATTTGTTTGTCTTTAAAACAGTCCATGGTATCTGCAGAACTCTCCTCCATTCCTGCATCTCAGATGAGTTGGCTTTCTTCCTCTCACCTTTCTTCCCTGTCCAATTTTGTGCACACCCAGGTAGAAGCCCAAAATTCTACGGCCTAAATGATTCTGACTTTCGTATTTGGTGATATATCTTCACGCTTGAGTGGAAAGCTCACTTCCCTGTTGTTGTTTTTTTTGCGTTGTTGCAGAGAAACATTGGTACAATGCCCTTGTCACTTAGCAGATATTAACTCAAGGTTTGTCAGCTGCAGCAATTTTAGCAGTCAAAATTTGGAGCGGTGCCTAGCTGGGCAACAAATAGTGGATAGCCTTCCGATCCAAGCAGGGCTATGGTTCCCAATTCATCAAAGGTTGTTCTTTTCAAGCAATAAAGAAGCAAAGAGGCTAATTCCCCTGTTGTTATTTGCCTTCAAATCGTTTTCAACTTCTGGCAACCCTAAGATGAACCTATGGCGAGGTTTTCTGGGGCTGAGAGTGTGTGATGTACCCAAAGTCACCCAGTGGGTTTCCATGTGGGGAATCGAACCCTGGTCTCCAGGTTTGTGGTCCGACATTCAAACCGCTACACCATGCTGGCTCTAATTCTCCTCCAATTTACCCTCCTTTGAATATTTAATCAAACTGTGTAATTCTCAATCCAAAGGTTTGGTCTCCATCATCTATTCATTGCCATTTCTTAATAGCAGCTCTGAGCTCTACAACTTAAAATTTCAGCGAGAACATGATTTACGATACACTGTTGTGCATGCTGATTGGAATATAATTTGGAAATGAAGACTTCTTAAATCAATTTCTGCACATTCCAGGGAGACAACATACAAACTTCTTTACGAGTGATATTTAGCACGAATTACCAAAATGAGTGCACCCTAGCTATGCTTGGAGGGGCTGGGGCTTGCTGGGAACTTACATGCACATGTGATGGGAGTGTGCTATTGTTTCAACATTCTGCAGAGATCTCTTTCAAGAAATAGGTGATATTTCCTTCCAGCAGGTTCACTTCATTCCAGGCTTAGCACTATTGAACATTTCTCTGTCATAGAATCGTAGAATTGGAAGAGATGCCAGGGGCCATCCAGTCTAACCCAAAATCATACCTCATTTATCAGAAAAGAGTTGAGCCTCTGTGACAACAAAGGTTGCTTTTTAGTTAGCGCTCCCCATTCTGTTTGACTTTTGTCCCCTGTTTTAAATGGTTCTGGAACAGGGGACATTACCTAGAATTCACAAAGCTTTCTGGAAAGAGTTGGTTCGCAAAGAGAGAGAGAGACCTCTGTTTGTCTATCACAGCATAAAAAGGAAAAATGAGATAATGGGAAGAAAATGGAATCTAGTAGCATCTTTGAGACCAACTGGTTTCTTCCAGCCAGAGCTTTTGCAGGGTGTTGCATAGTTGTTTTGTGGATAGAAATAGTCAAGTTTCTCTCCCTCTCCTTAAAATCTTGGACCCTTTCAATCAGCTGTTTCCCTCATCTCTCCCCCCGCAAAAAAAAAAAAAACCCTGACACCATACTGACTGGGGGTTCTGGGAGCTGTAGTTTAAAAGGAAACATGACTTTTCCATGCTGGTTTTGGGTTTTGGAAATGAGCGTTCTGCAGAGAAGCCTATTCGAAGGCAGAAAAGTTGGGCCGTATTAAGATGTCTAGCTGGATATTGTCTCCACTGTCTGTCAGCAGCTTTGTGTCCTTCAAGAGTCTTTCCCAATCCTACTTGGAGACGCAAGGGATATGCAAAGCAGAAGCCTGCCTGTTGTATAAATCTTCTGCTAAAACCTGTCTGTGCCTGTGAAAAACTCTGATCATCAGGAAGCCATGCCCTGTGAGGAGGGGCGAAGGTATGTTTAGCCTGACAAAAAGAAGGTTGAGAGGAGACATGATAGCCGTGTTTAAATATTTGAAGAGATGTCATGTTGAAAATGGAGCAAGCTTGTTTGCTGCTGTTCCAGAGACTAGGACATGGAGCAATGGAGTCACGTGTCTTCACGTCCTTTCTGACCTACAGAAACTATAAGGAGACTCTATCACAGGGTTTTCTTGGCAAAATTTGTTCAGAGAGCTTTGCCTTTGCTTTCTTCTGAGGCCGAGAGAGTAGAACTTGCCTGGTGGGTTTCCATGGCTGAGTAAAGATTCAAAGCCTAGCCTCTAGAATCAAAATCCAGCACTCAAACCACTATACCACATTGGCTTTCCTGGACTTGTATAATCTCCTTTTTTCCCCGCTTACTGTCTGCCTGTTGCCCTTTAACACCCAGTGTTGGGAATTGTAGTCCCATGGACGTCTGAAAGGCTGTGTTTTGCCTGTCCCTGTGAACTGACTGAAGGAAATTACCTGGATGAAGGTCTCGCTGGATGTAGTTTTGTACCGTTAATGGTTAGTTTCTGCCTAAGAATCCATGCATTAGTGTGATATCGTTGGGTAATGCGACCTGTTCCAAGCAGCGTCCCTTTTTGCAATTGTGAGCTTATCCGCGACAGTTCACTCACATGATATGTCACTCCAGGTCCCTTGCAAGACCTGAGCAGGGCTGTGGATGATAGGAAGGCTTGGAGATGTCTCATACGATAGGGTCGTCATCAAAATCGACTCGATGGCCCTTTAAAACCTCCTAATAAAGCAATAAGAAAGAAGGTGTGCATTCTTCCATTGCCTTTCCCTATTGCATATTGTGTGATGAAAACTGGGCTCATAAAGGAAATGTTGAGCAATTGCCCAGACAGTTCCTCCTTAGCTTCCAGTAACTCCCTTTCGCTGGATGTTTCCTTCTCTCCGAAGACAATGGGAGCAGTCCTGCCGGCCTTGCGTTTCCTCCATAAAGAATGGAGGAGATACCATTTTGCTTTTTACCAGTGCATCGTCTCTGGCTAAGCCCTGGGCATCCCAAAATGGACTCCGCCACAATTCCACCGGAGTTGCTTTTCCGGACCGCTCTCAGATAGGAGTTTTAATTAGTTGGTTTCCAGCTTTTGAGGCTTGCTGGCCTCTAAGCTTTGCACCTGGCCGCGATCCACCTAGCTCTGATCCTTTTTTTTATGAGCCGGCTCACTCATTCCTTGGTTGCGCGCGTCTTCCTGGCCTGAGACGAGAGATCAGAGTGCCAGTTCTTTTTTCTTTTAAGAGTTGCTTGCCAGGGGGCAACTTTTGAGTTAGCTGTTGACAAGCCCGGCAGATTGCAGTATGGAAGGATTACGGTAAACCTGGGTGGTGATCGAAACTCGAGCACAGAAATATTACGGGAGGAAGTCAAGTAGGGCGTGTGTTTTGCTGTCATTTTGCTTCACATGATTCATCATTCTGTGTACCCCGTGTAAACCTGGCCGAGGTATGCTTATTTTGGTGTGGGAAGAGAGGGTTGGCTATGGAAGAAAGCACTGGCTTCTGGGCCTATGGTTAAAAAAAGAAAAAGGATTTGTATTTCTGGGGCTTCCTTCAGCCAGTGGTTGAGCTGCTGTGATGTCTCAGAATGTTCTCAGACACTCTAGGCAACAGTACAAACGCCCGCGAGAAAGATTACTTTGCTTTGGGAAGACGTTCCCATTGCGTCTGGGATCGGGAGGTGGTGGTGCTGGTAGGAAGCTAGGCTGATGGACATAACATTGGATTGTTTCATAGAGTTGGAAAGAGACCAGAAGGGCCATCCAGTCCAAACCCCTGCCATGCATGAATACACAGTCCCGGCAGGTGGTCATCCAGCCTCTGTTTGAAAACCTCCAAAGAAAGAGACGCCTATGCTCTGGAACAGCATATTCCACTGTCAGACTGCCCTTACCATCCAGAACTTCTTCCTAACGTTGCGATGGAATCTCTTTTCCTGAAGTTTGACACCATTGCTCCATATCCTAGTCTCTGGAGCAGCAGAAAACAAGCTTGCTCCATCCTCCATATGACATCCCTTCAAATATTTAAACATGGCTATCATGTCCACTCTTAACCTTCTCTAGGCTAAACATCCCCAGCTCCTTAAGCCACTCCTCCTAGGGCTTCATGGTTTCTGGGTCTTCTACCATTTTGGTCGCCCTCCTCTTCCAGCTTGTCCTGAACTGTGGTGCCTGGAACTGGACACAGGATTCCCGGTGGGGTCTGACCAAAGCAGAACAGAGGGGTACCATCACTGCCCTTGACCTAGACACTAATATAAGGGACACCATTTTGCTGCACCGTGGTACATAATAAGACCTGAACATCCATGATTTTTTTTTTATCCATGGTGTGTGTGTGTCTGTCTCCCTCTCTCTGTCTCTGTCTCCATCCCTCTATCCATGTGTGTGTCCGTCTCTCCTCAGAACCAAACCCTAGTGGATATCAAGGGCCCACCATACACTTGTATGAAATTAAATTAAGCTACTGTGTTTCATAAGCTGTGGCTGAAGTCTAACTTGTTCTATTAATTAGTATAATTGCATCCTGCCTTTTCTCCCGTGAGCTCAAGGCGTTTCACTTCTTCCTGCTCTCTACAACAACAGCCCTGCGAAGTAGAGTCAGGCCCAGGCGGGGAGAGGGTGACCGTCCCAAAGTCACTTGATGGCTTTTTATGGCTTATTGGGGACTTGGATCACCCGAGTTCTGGCCCAACACTTTTAACCACCAGCTCACTTGCTGTCCCGTCCAAACTCGTGCCGTTTGCCCTGTTGTTGTTTCGAGAAACCTCTTGACCCTTACGCTGGCGGGCGGACGAGGAAGTCCGACCGGTCCGACAAGCTGATGAGAGGGTAGGAAAACAAGCCGCTGGATAGATTCTCAGAAGTGGCTTAGCTGCTTCCAAAGGGCCTGGTGGAAAACAGGTCCCAGTGACTCACCTGACCTTAGAAGTACCTCGGTAGCCGGACAAGCTGTAAATTTAAGCCTTGGGCGGACGTCATCCTGACCTCCTAACCTGATGCCTCATTTGGAATCCTGTGTCCAGTTCTGGGCACCTCGATTCAAGAAGGATATCAGCAAGCTGGAGTGTGTCCAGAGGAGGGCGACCAAAATAGTGGAGGGTCTGGAAGCCATGAAGCCCTACGAGGAGCGGCTGAAGGAGCTGGGATGTTTAGTCTGCAGAAGAAAAGTGAAGAGGGGACATGACAGCCGTGTTTAAATATTGGAAGGGATGTCATGTTGAGGAGGGAGCGGGCTTGTTTTCCACTGCTCCAGAGACTAGGACAAGGAGCAATAGATTCAAGCTGCAGGAAAGGAGATTCCACCTGAACCTCAGGAAGAACTTCGTGGTGGTCAGAGCCGTCTGGCAGTGGAGTCTGCTGCCTCCATGGAGTGTGGTGGAGCCTCCTTCTTTGGAGGTTTTTAAGCAGAGGCTGGATGGCCATCTCTTGGGAATGCTTTGATGGGGGCTCCTGCATAGCAGGGGGTGGGACTGGATGGCCCCTGGGGTCTCTTCCAGTTCTATGATTCTGTGATTCTAAGTTTACGCCTTGGGCGGACGTCATCCTGACCTCCTAACCTGATGCCACAAGATCCTTGTGACGCAAGACGGGGAGGGAGGAAATGGCCAGCAGCCTGGGAAAATCTGGTGGGCCAAAAATGGCCCACCGATGGCCTATCAGAAGGCTCATGACATGGCAGAAAACAAGCTTGTTCCATCCTTTGACAGCCTTTTAAATATTTAAACATGACTATTATGTCCCGTGTTAAGCTTCTCTTCTGCAGGCTAAACATCCCCACCTCCCTAAGCCGCTCTTCATAGGGCTTCATGGTTTCTAGGCTTTCTAACATTTTGGTCGCCCTCCTCTGGACATGGCTTGGCTTTTGGGCAAAACACACACACACACACGATTTTCAAAGAGATATGGAGTTGCAGAACTGTGGTGGGGACTTCAGGGGGTTGCACCTTGCCTGCCCTGCCGTAGGACATTTCCTAGCCCACCCACCTATCCTTGACGTATCTTCTCCTTTCGCCCTCTCCACACAGGCTCGTCTCAGGTTCCCCATCGACTACCCTTATTCACCGCCAGCCTTTAGGTTCCTGACCAAAATGTGGCATCCAAACATCTACGAGGTAAGTTGTCGCACCGTGAGCGTAAGTTTTGGCACTGCGTTGTGCCGCTTTCATTTATTAAGGTTTAGCCTCTGAGCATACGCACAGAGAACCTCCCCTTTTGCTTCTATGCGGGTAGGAGAGTCAAAGACCACCCAGCCATTCTTCCGTGTCCTAGTCTCTGGAGCAGCAGAAGATAGGCTTGCTCCATCCAAGACCTTCCTACTTGACGTCGTTGTTTCCATCATTGCTGCGGCCATTTTGCCCGCTGGTGTCCAACCTCTCTGCGTTCAGCTAGGCTGCTCCTTAGATGGCAGACATGGAGTTTGGTGGCAGGGCTCTACTCCAAACCCAATTCGAGCTAGCCAGAGGTTGCACTTCCTTTGAGGACAAGGTCACCTCTGTGATTGGTTCTCCAGTCTTGGTCTTCCAAGTGTTTTGGACTTCCGTTCTCAGTCAGCTGACCTAATGCGCAGGTATTATGGGAAGTCAAAACGTATGCAAGACTGACATTGGAGAACCACTGACCATCACAGCATCTTTAGTCAGGACACAAACACATTTTGTATTTGTTGTTTTGGGCCTTCAAGTAGTTGCTGACTTACGGCGATCCTAAGGCCAACCTGTCTTGGGGTGTTCTGGGCAAGATGTCTTCTGAGAAGGTTTGCCATTGTCTGAGGCTGAGAGAGCGTGACTCACCCTAGATCATCTAAGGGATTCCCATGGCCAAGTGGGGATCTGAACCCAGTTTTCCTCGAATCCTAGTCCACCACTCAAACCATGACACCTTGCTGCCTCTCCTAGAGTTTTCTGGGTCATATTTTTTCCAAGGAGGTTTCCCCCTTGTGTTCCTTTGAGGGCAAGAGAGAATGTGACTTGCCTAAGGCCGCCGGTGATGTTCTAGGGCTGAGTGGAGATTCAAACCCAGGTCCTCCCAGAGTCCCAAAGCGAACCCTCAAAGCACTACCCCACGCCAGGTCTTGAGAGTTCTTCAGAATAGGTTTGCCATTTGCTTTCTTCTGAAGCTGAGAGCATGCGACTTGCTGAAGGTCGCCCAGGCTGAAGGGAGATTTGAACCTTGGTCTCTCAGGCTCAAGCCCTCAGCACTCAAACCACTACAGTACCCTGGCTCCGTTCATATTATATATTGGCGTAAATCCTGTTGTTAATCTTTCTTAGAAGAGAGCTGTTTTCAGTCCATTGGATTGAATGTAGAGGCACCGTTCAACAACTTATGGAGCGGGTCTCCTCTAGCTCGGACTAACCAAGAGGATTCCAACTATTATTGGATATATAAGAATAAATCATGTTTTGCCTTTCAGACGGGAGATGTTTGCATTTCTATCCTGCATCCTCCGGTGGATGACCCACAGAGCGGGGAACTGCCTTCGGAAAGGTGGAATCCCACCCAAAATGTCAGGTAAGGTTCTCTTCCCTTTAATCTCCCTTCTTTGAAATCAAAGGGTAGGAAAAGGAGAACTTTGGATTTGTTTCTTTAAAAATATAGTCAACCCTCCACATCCACGGGGGCTAGGGGCACAGGACCCACCCACCCCGGAAAAGTGGAAAAATCGCAAAGTCAGTGTGGGGGGGGGGAGTAGGCCTAGGCACGGTGGAGAGAATGGGCATCCAGAGTCCAAACTAGGTCGGGGACAGGAGAAGGAAAAGCGGTAGTTTGGCATGGTGGCCCTATGCGTCCTCTCCCGCTTGTCCATCTCCTCCTTTGGGTCTGTGGGACATGGAGAGATGGTTTGTCGTGCAGAGAAATTGGGGTGCCAACCATCTTTAGCTGGCCAGGTGGCGGCTGGTGGTGGAGGAGGAAGAAGAGGGCCAGAGGCGGGTGTTTAAAGGGCCGTGTTGCCAGGTTGGAGCCACCAAGAGGGAAAGTTCCTCCGGAAAAGTAGGGCCTGGGAGAGGCAGGGGTTGCAGAAATGCTCAAATAATCGAATCCACGAAAGTCAAACCCGTAAATGTGGAGGCTTGGCTGTACCCTTTAAAATAGATAGGGGGCAACTGAGGGCAGCATTAGCCCCCCAGGAGAACCTGCAGGGCCACGTGACCCCTCTCCTCCGAGTAATTCCCCCCTCAAAACTGCCCCCAACTACTCTTTGGAGCATTGGGCATTTTTGTCATGTTTTTGGTTCCTTGAGTCACTTTCTGTTTATATGAAATAAAGATCTCTCCTGGGCCTGAAATAGTCATGGTAATGAAAATGGTACTGAAAGGCAGCGAAATGCATTTTGTGTATCACAGTATATGAAAAAAACAGCAATGAGAAATAGGTTGACCCCCGGAGCCCACAAGAAATGGGCCAGGGGGCCGCTCTGCCCACCCAGGTTTAAAATCTAAAGTAGTGAAGGTGTTAAATGAGATCTGAGCATAGCATCAGGGGCAGAAATAATGCTGCATCCATCTGGCGCTGGGATTATTCCCGCAGGGTTTGCTGCATGTGTGCATCCTTGGCATTTCCCTGAGGTTGCCCTCCGGCCTCTGGCTATGAGATGGTGGCTCCTGGCGAGCATTTTGGAGCTCATGGAGCAGGGATCTGAACCAAAGAACAAGAAAAGTTGAGTCCCTTGGGGGAAGTCAAAGTCCTCCCCTGCTCTTGGAAGGTTCCTTTTCTTCCCCTCATCTCCCTCCGAAGGGAGCAAAGCTTTGGGGATCTTCTGACCATATCAGACCTGGAGGTGATCCTAAAAGGAACCCAGGTGGATCTATCTAGAGCAGTCATTCCTAAGCTGGGGTCTGGGAACCCCTGGAGGACCACAAAGCACTTTTCCTCTGTCTATCTGGAAGATTTCAAGCAGCATCAGCATTGGAAGGATAATAAAGCAAGGCTGGAGAAATACAGGGGGGTTCATGAAGCTCTGTTGCTGGATGCCAACAGCAGCAACTGTAAGAGGGATGTGGCTGCAGAGGGTGGGGGGGTTGCGAGTACTGACACTGCTCCCTTCTTAACAAACGAGGCAAAAAGTTATATTTGCAGAGTGTCCTTGGCAAAGAAAAGTTAAGAACCAATGATCTAGTGGCAAGTACAGCCCCCAGCCCCATTTTTGTGGCCGCCCAGCGGGCCACAAAGACACAAACATGCCCTCTTGGGGGACATTTCCCCCACATTTTGAGGGGTGGCCAGGCTCGTTTAAGTCCAGGAGAGGACTTTTTTTTTTTTTGAAAAAGGATGTTAACAGGAAGTGATTTCCACTCACTTCCTGTTTTTAAAAAAGGCCTCTCCTTAGCCTCAGACTGGGAAGGACGCCCAGCTCCAGTTCTCATTCCCAGCCAGGAAGGAACCTCACTTCAATTCTTCATCCCGTTGTTGTTTGCCTTCACATCGTTTCCGACACGTGGTGACCTTAAGACGAACCTGCCATGGGTATTTCTTGGGCTGAGAGTGTGTGATGCGCCCAAGGTCACCCAATGGGTTTCCGTAGCCAAACGGCGAATCGAACCCTGGTCTCGAGGGTCGTAATCCAACGTTCACGCAACTATACCGTGCTGCCTCTCCTGTACCAGTCTCGAAATTCAGGCAAGCGTGTTAAGAGAGAATTTGATCCTTCAGCTGCCCAGGTTGATTTCATCCAGACCGGGAAGTAAATCTGTCAGACTGTGAGGCTATGCCTGTTCCGAGTTTTTGTTCTGTGAGGTAGGGGGAACGTGCGTTGTATTGACCGCCGGCAGATCATTTTGCAGCAAGGCTAGGTTGCGTATACAGTTAGCACCCCACGTTTGCTAGGGTTAGAGCCTGTGCAAAAGTTGAAAAATTTGATGACTCCTTTTGGTGCTTCTGGTTCCCAGGACAATTCTCCTCAGCGTCATCTCGCTACTCAACGAGCCCAACACTTTCTCCCCAGCTAACGTCGACGCCTCCGTCATGTACCGGAAGTGGAAGGAGAGCAAAGGGAAGGATCAGGAATACACAGACATCATCAGGTGAGTGAGGGAGCCCAGCTCTCCGTGGGCACCGGCGTCTCCCCACCGTCCTTGGTTCACCACCCCGAAGAACCAGGCCATGCAAACCCCTTAGCCAGTTTCAAGAGGAATACAGGTACACCTTAGTTAACAAAGTAGACACGTTCCTGGGCATGGGTTCTTTAGCAGAGAATTTGGTACCAGAGGCAGAAAGAACACGGAAAGAATAGAGAGAGGTTCCTACATCACAAAAAGGAAGAGCAGTTCAACACGATTCAATAAACCTCTTACTCAAAGCTAACACTATGCACACGTGAAATAAAACAACGGGTCAGGTAAGCGTAAGGACACAAAAACATTTTGAACCTTTTAGAGATCCCTTCTAGAGACTTCTTACAGGGATTATTTTTTATCAACAGCTTCTCTTTTAATTGATAATTTCTTTTTTGCTGGCCGGACTGGATGGCCCCTGAGGGTCTCTTCCAACTCTCTGATTCTATGAATCTGCTAAGCAAATAAAGGTGAACATGTTTCCACAAATGGATCTGTTTCGGAGTCATTTGGACTGGGCCATATTCATTCATGGCTTCCTTGACAGAGTCAATTCTCTTGTGATGCTGTTTTACCTCTTTTCCTACCGTCTACAGCTTTACTTTTGTTCATGTGTGCCTTTACTCCTTTCCAAAGTATGGTGACTGTAAGACAAACTGATCATGAGGTTTTCTGGGGCTGAGAGTGTGTGACATGCCCGAGGTCACCCAGGATTGAGCGGTCTCCAGGGTTGTATAGTCCAAATGCTACACCATGTTGGCTCTCAGATTTACTCTTATCCTTTAACGAACGAGTTTTCCATCCCTCCCGACAGGAAGCAAGTCCTGGGAACCAAGGCCGACGCCGAGCGGGATGGAGTCAAGGTCCCCACGACGCTGGCGGAGTACTGTGTCAAGACGAAGACCCCGGCGCCGGACGAAGGCTCCGACCTTTTCTACGATGACTACTATGAGGACGACGAGATGGATGACGAGGTGGACAGCTGCTATGGCGACGACGATGATTCCGGCAATGAGGAGTCTTGACGGGGGACCCCCTTTGTCACCCCTTCCTCCTTCCCCCTCTTTTTCTACCCCTGTCCCCCTTTTCCCTTCCACCGCTGCCTCCTGCTGCTGCTCCCAATAGTAGCAATAAACTATCTGACTCTTTTACTTGAACCCAGGACAGATCCGGCTGAGACTTGGGAATCCCTGTTTGGCTCTGAGACAAAACAAAACAAAAAAAGAGAGAACTCTACCTCAAAAGGGAGACTTGGTTTCTGCTTGAAGTGGCTGGGAAGGGGGGTGGGGGTAGTGTTTTTTTTTTAAGGGGGGATGATAGATTGATAATTTGGCTTCACACACTATTGTGGTTTGGCTTTTTTGTTTTTCGAGAGGGGGGAAAGGGGATCGGCTCAGATGTATCTGCCGCCCCATTATTTCGCAGTGATTTGATTATTGATAGCGCTAAGATGAGGGCCGACAGGAGACTGCGGCCCCTCAAATCTGACGCAGCATCTGCGGTGTGGTTTTTGAGTGCTTTTGCTTTCTTTTTTTAAAATGTTCATTAGACCACAACACTTTGGGAGAATTCTTAACAAGGGTCATCTAAGTGTGGACGGAAGAAGGGAATAGATCCACAAGCATGTCCACCATACTCTTATTTACAAAACCACTCCTGTGAATCTGGGAATCACGAGTTTGGGGAGGGGTTATCCTTGCTTGGTTCGGCGTTCCAGTTCCCCTCGCAGCCGCTGGGGGGCATTCGTGCACCGCTTACCATCTTTCCATGTTCTGCTACCAGAGAGTGTATTCTCATTTCTCTTGGGTGTAGGAAGTGTGGGTGTTTGCACCTCAGCTCTGTGTTTGTTTGCTTTTTAACCCAGGGAAGTGGGAACTTGATGGAAAGAAGTGGAGAGAGCATTGGTAGAGAATGGCAATTTGTTGGAACTGGTAGGGGAAAGGTGGGCTTTTTAAAAAAAAAAAAGCAAGAGTTTCGTTTGTTTGATTTTTTAAAAAAATTTTTTGCTTTGTGGTTTCGTTCTGTGTTCAGGGGTGGGTAGGGTGGGGTTTATTTTACTCCCTCCTGGTTTTGAAACTATTTAATAAAAGGAATTTGAAAGGAAGCACGGTTTGGGGTGGCAGCATTGCTATCGGTCCAATTGAGCGTAAGGAAAATCAGGGTGTGGAAAAGTTACCTTTTTTGGACTACAGTCCCACTGCCAGCCGGAGGATCCTGTAGTCCAAAAGCACAACTTTTCTAACCTATGTGGGTAAAGATTTGGGTTAGACTGAAGTGGGAGGAGTGCCCATGGCCACTTTTGTGGCATGTGAAAGCGATCCAAGTTTCCCCACCCCCTAGTTAAAAACATTAAATCAATCTAATTAAATTAAAAAATTTGAAAAATCCACAAGCTTTTCAGACAATTTTGGCCTGCGCACCATGGGAAAAAAAAATCCCTGAAATGCACGAAAACACAGAAATATTGATCCACTCTATCCACAGAATCCCTCCAGAATCCCTCCACTATACCCCCAAATTTTCCTCTGTAGTCCTTCCCAAAATGGCAACAGGATATGCACGATTTCTGGTTGCCATTTTGAGAGGGACTGCAGAGACTGAGTTGGCTGTGGCACGTGCGAGAGACTTATTGGAGTAAATTGGGCCGTGCCGCCTATACAGCTGCCCACCCCTGGGTTGGATGGCTTCGTGAGCTTGTTTCCCTAAGTGGTGTTGAACTACAGCTCCCATAATCCCTAGCCGTTATGGTATATAATTAGGAAGGAGGGGGATTATTGGCCAAGTAAATCTGGAAACTGGACTGAACTCGTAGTTGTCAACTGCTGTCAAGTCAACTTTGATTTGTGACCCTATTGATCAGATACTTCCAAGTCACCTTTTCTCAACCGCCCTGCTCAGGTCTTCCATTTTCAGGGACGTGGCTTCCTTAACTGAGTCTATCCATCTGTAATGCAATCTTCCTCTTTTCCTACTGCCTTCTACCTTCCCAAGCATTATTGTCTTTCCTAGTAAGTCAGGTCTTCTCCTGATGTGGCCAAAGTACGACAGCCTCAGGTGAGTCATCTTGGTTTCTAGGGAGAGTTCTAGGGATGGCCTCTGGGGTCTCTTCCAACTCTGTGATTCTAGTTGGAACCTCTTTTCTTACAGTTTGGTTTGTGGTCTAGTCTCCAGAATATAGCAGAAAATGGGCTCACTCCATCTTCTCTATGATGCCACCCTTCCCAGAACCCCCCATTGGCTCCGCTGGCAAGCAGCTTGTGCCATATTTTGTTGGAAGTAATACAGCTGGTTTTGGGGGTGGTTTTAATAGGGAAGCAGCTAAGATTGAGGATAAAATGGCAGCTCCCAGTAGCAGCTCCTCCCTTAAAGGAAAATAAAGAGTGTTAAAAAATTCACTGTTGGCCTCAGCTTCTCAGAATCTCTCACTCAGCTCCAGTAGACTTGATAGTCAAAAAAAGTAACCTTTCTAAGCTCTGAGCAGCCAAGGAAAGGAGGGAAACTTGCTGCTTTACTTGTAGTCTAAATTAAAATTAAATGTTAATAAGATTACACCAGGAGATTTAATAAGTTAAATTTAAATAATGAATTAAATTAATAACAATAATACATTAATAAGTTTAATTTAATTGTAAAGAGTATTTTAATATGGGTTGCATAGTAGAAACCATCGCTGTCCTTCTAAACGTGTTCTCCCTGTTTATAATACTGTGAAAGAGGTCACAGCAGCGCTTTCACACCTCTTTTGATCTTCCGTGCCACCCGTAGCTGCCAGAGCCCGGGGGGGGGTGGAAAGGTGGCTCGAGTGGGAAGGGCCGCTTGGTCTGCCCCTCTTGCTGCTGCCGTCAGTAACTAAGCGGGGCCAATGAATGAGAGAGGCAGGACTGAGGTAGGCGGGAATAGTCATAGACGCTTTAATTGGCTTACGGCAATGCCAGTTGGGAGAGGCGGCACTGCGATTGGCCAGTATCCGTGGGAAGGGGGCTGGCCGTGTTGTTGTGTACGTGATCGACGTGGGTGGACGTCGCAGAGGTGGTTTCATAGCCTTTACTAAATTATAGGGATTACTTGAGCTTCTGGCTTGTCCCGCCTAGTTTTTCCCTTCCACCTCCTTCAATCTTTCTTCTTCTTATTATTTCATCAATCAAACTTCTGTCTCACAAGAAGCACTGCCTGTAGCCCCGCTTTTCCCCGTCCGCCTCAAGGACCTCTCCCTCCTCCAATTGGCTGAGGCGCCTGCCTTTCACTGCAACGTCACCCAGCCGAAGCGACTCGCTCTGCAACCACCCCCTCACCTTTTCTCTCCCTCAAACCGTCCTTCCTCACGCTCCAACGTGATTGGCCTTTCCGCGTCCTTCATCGCTAGCTGGACCAATCGCCGCTCCACTCGGGGCTCGCGCCCTCCGGCCATTGGTCGCTGCCCGCGTGCCGGCTCTGTTCGCCCCGCCCTTTTCCCTGAGGGCGACCGAAAGCTGAGGAGAAGGCGAGCGAAGCCTGAGGAGAGAAGGGGTCGAGGCAGCGGCAGCAATGGGGGCGAGGAGAGCCGGGCTGGCGTGGACGGCCCTGGGGGCCTTGTTTTACTTCGTGAGCGGCGCCTCCGCGGCAGGTAAGAGGAGCCTTTTCTGTGAGGGACGTTTGGGCCGCCGTGTGAGGAACTCGTGAGGGAAAAGCATGGCCGGCCGGGAAGGGTCTTCCCGAATTGGACACTATTTTAGATTTTTTAAAACGATTTTATCCGCTTTTAAAAATCATTTGAAATGCTTTTCATATTGTACTGATTGGAGAACGCTGTAAACAAAACAAGCCCAGTCCTCTCGTGGCTGAATAATTACATAAAATAAATAAAAATAATAAAAGAATTGTGCAAAACAAAATTCGCGTGCTAAATATTATAAATGGGGGAAGACTTTGCCTCCAGTTTAGAATATTTATTGCTGAATGGAGGCGAAGTTTTCACCCCGGAACAATCCAGCCTTCGCTTAATAGGAATCTGTTCCTGGAGATCTGTTATTGTTATAGACCTGCTCACCATTGATCATTAAAGCAGGCTTCCAAAACTTTCTTTGGATGGGTTTGCGTTCAAAGGATTAGATAAAGAAGAGACCTCTGTTTCCACCTTTTTTTCTGAAGCTTAATTTTTTAAAATATTTTACTTTGTTGTTGGAAGCCGCCTGGGGTCCCATTCTGGGAGAAAGGCAGCATATAAATGTAATAAATAAATAAATTCTGTCCACGGGAAGGAGAAGGTGAAGTGTGAGGGGAGGGAAGGGGGGGGTCCCAGTCCTATAATGGAGGGAAAGAGGCCGAGGTGGGTTGAGACAGTGTGCTATTGAGGTGGGGGGAGAGATGGTGGTATAGGCTCTCCCAATGGGGATCTGGCCTTATAATGGGATGGGAAGGAAAAAAAACTGGTGGGAAGGGATAAAGAGGCGGGATCGGTGGGATCTGTGGTACCATAAGGCGGGGGTCCTTAACTTGGGGGTCCGCATACCCCTGGGGGCTTCGCGATGTCCTCACAGGGGGTCCTGAAGAAGCCTTGAAGAAATAGGGTGAGCATTTTCAGTCAAAATAGCAAGAGAGAAAGAGAAGGGAGGAAGACACATGTGAGACAGGATCCTTCCAATAAAAATACTATAACAGGAGTGTGTGCATTCACTTTATTTCTCCCTTTTCTGCCAATCTGAAGACCCTGCGCAAGCAACTTTGAATAAATATTTGGTGCATGCTTGAAACTTTGAAACTCCAGAAACTTGAGATGTTGAAATTCCGAATATTGAATTGAAGATATTTGAAAGGTTGAAATGGAAAAGATTTGAAAGGCTGAAATTAATAATATTTGAAAGGTTGAAATGGAAAATATGTGAACGATTTGGTTTTAAAGCTTGAGCTAAGACTTGAGGGGAGAGGGTGGCTCTCTAGTAAAGAAAAGGTTAAGAATAACTGGGTTAAGTGCTTTGGTTCATGATAAAGTAAAGGAAAATTTTGGAAGACTTTATTTTCTGTATGACTGCGGTAGCTAGACTGTTATTTGCAAAAAAAGGGAAATCAGAAGAGGTGCCATCCGTAGATGAATGGTTGTTGAAGGTATCGGATATGGCATTTATGGACAAGTTAACAATTTTGTTAAGAAATGGTTTTATAGATAATTATTTAAAAACTTGGGAGCTGATGATTAATTTTCTCAGAAACAATTATTCTGAAATAACAGTAGTTGGCTTCTCTGACTAAAAATTATATATATATATATGCACACATATAATGAGAAAATTAGATTTATGATAGAATTAGATAAGAATTATGAAAATGTTCAAGGATCTTTATGTAGCTTAAGAAATAACCAAAGACACTCAGGGGGAAGTGTTTTTTTTTGTTTTTGTTTTTGTTGTATTTGTATAAGCTTACTGACTTTGGTCCCCTTTTTCCATTCTTATTTTTGTCCTTCTAATTTTTATAAACCAAGTTTTATTATTTGTAACCTTTCGCCAATAAAAATAGATTTAAAAAAAGAAGAAGAAGAAGAAGAACTGGGTAAAAGGAAAAGAAGCTGAGGGAGGAATTGTTTTCTGGTTGTCAGAAGTCTTGTAATGGGGTTCAGGGGGAGCAGGGATTTGAAAGGAGGAAGGATGAGGACACAGCCGCCACCCCCCAGAGAATTGTGGGGTGAGGGAGATCCACGCTGCCACTGGTGATGGGGGTGTGAGTGTAATGGAGGGGAATAAGTTGGAGGGGGATGAGGAGATGGCTCTATAATGCTTTATTTTGAGGAGTGGGAGGGGGAGAGGTGCTCATTATCCCTGTGGAGCTCTAGTCTGAGAGGAAGAAACTGGAAGAAAAGGATGAGAAGATGAGGTCTGCAATCCATTAAGGCAGCCTTTCTCAACTTTTGTTACCTTGGAGGAACACTAAGAATAATTTTCAAGTCCTAGGGAGCCGCTGCATAAAAATGGTTCTACAGTAGATCCTCCATATCCGCAGATTCACCCAACAAGGGCTTGAAATTTTTTTTAAAAAAATCCAAAAAGCAAACTTTGACTTTGCAATTTTATATAAGGGATGCTATTTTACTAAACCATTGTATGTGATGGAACTCGAGCATCCACCAATTTGGTCCTGAAACCAAACCCCTAGCAGATAGTGAGGGCCTACCTTGAAAAATGTGAAATTTTCAGGTATCAGGGAGCTGCTGTAAAAAAATTATTATAGCTAGAGCTCAAAAATTTTTATTTTTTTACCAATCACAATTTTTCATGGATGTCCTAGTGACCTTTCAAGGAACCCTGAGGTTCCAGGAAACCCTGGTTAAGATGCCAGATGTTAAAGAAGTGGGGCCTGAGGAAGGAATCTTTTTCATCAACCGGAGTCCCAGTCTTGTAATGGATTTGAGGAAGAGCAAGACTTTGAAAAGAGGGAGGATGAGACCATAGCCCCGCAGCACACTGTGGGATGTGTGTGTGTGACTGATCCCTTTACCAGGCTGGCTCTGCTGTTCCAGCCGTAGGAGTCCTGCCAGCCACCTTGCCCTTGTTTCCCAAATTATTCCCTTCCTTGGATTGGGTTTTGGGGCTTCGGGCTGATCCCTTAAATGTGGACCTGTGGCTGTCTTGTATGGGTTCCGTATAGGTACTCACGGCCTGACTCCAATCCACGCTTGATAGAGACAGCCAGAGGTAGTATTGAATCAAGAATAAGAACAAGTTTATTGAACACAGTAGAACAATATATTAATCTCTAATGTTTTATTCTTTTAGGCTTTCCAAAGCCATAGTTTGTTCTCCCTTCTGACTAACTGTCCTGTTTCTCTGAACTCTGCACTTCTCTTCAAATCCAAAATACTGTTTTCTGTCAAAGCAAAACCCTGTCCCTCACTCACAGAGATATGTTTCTGCTTTTGTTCCATCCCGTTCACCCAGAAGCCCCCTTCGCAGCCCCTCTGAGCCATTGTTGGCTGTCTGCCCAGCGCCTCCTGCACAGAGAGTCATGCTCACAGTGGTGCTGGAGGGATGGGAGTGGGGGGGGAATGAGAGGATGCCTCCATGGTGTGTTGTGAGACTTCCAGTTTGTCATAAGAAGGGGGTCGTTTCCATATTGGGGAGGGGGAGGTCCCAGTCTTGGAATTGGGACCAAGGAGATAGGATGAGAGCAGAGCCCTGCAGTGCGTTGTGGGGGGGGGCACATTCAGGGTAGGCAATCTGGTAATGAGAAGGGGGCAAGAGATTGAAGGGAACGGAAGGTGCGAAGGCAGCTCTGTGATATGTTGTGGGCCCTCCAATATGTTTGGAAGAGAGAGCTGTTTCATAATAGGAGCGGGGGGGGGTAACATGGCCTTGTAATTGGGAGGGGGCAGGAGAGTAAGAGGCTGATGAAAGGGGGAATGGGGAAACAGCCCTGCAATATATGAGGTCAGTCTTACAGGGGTGGAGACTGCCTTATGGGACGGGATGAGAGACTGAAGAGAGGAAATAGTCCTATGGCACAATACTCCTATGGCACAACTCACGGGCTGGACGGAAACTATTGACATAATGGGAGAGGATGACTTTATGCGTCTTCTGGTGGTGGGGGGAACTGGGGTCATGGTGGTAGTATGAGCGACTTAACAGAATTCCTTTCCCATCGTGTCAAGATGGGTTTAGTGCTGTTTTGCTTCTTGCTTTATGCTACTTTTAAGCCTATAACATAAAACAGAAAAATCATCTAACAGTCCATTAGAAGCACAGAGAGAAGGAACAGACTTCACCTATCAACTAAATCTGCGGTGGACAACTGTAGCCTTCCGTATATCTTCAAACTGGAGCTCCCGTAAACCTTCTCTAATGGCAATGCTTACTAGCACTAGTGGGAGTTGTACGCCAAAAACATTTGGAGGACCACAGTGCCCTAAAATATAGCAAGATACGGAGATCTTTGGGAAAGGAGTCCTACATGCAGCATTGCATTAAACTGAAAACCCTCTTCCACCTTTGCCCGGCTTGCGATAACACAGGCACCCAAAGTATTCTTTGCTGCTGAGGGTCAGGCCCTTCCCTGAAGGAGATACAGTCTAAACCTCAGTATTTGGGAGACAGACACGCTAATACATGTAGAGCGTTTATAATAATAATAGAAGATAATATCCTGTTGCTAGCATCGCCATTATGGTTAAGGTGGTGGAGAGAGAGGGCTCCTGTGTTGCAGAAACCGCTTCAGGGGTGGGCTGGATGGAAGTCAAGTACGTCTTGACTTGAGTATGGGAAGATGCATTGCGCACATGCCCTTATGTAATCCTTGTTGTGGGTGGGCCACCCTGAGGGGGAGAGGAGGATGTACTAGGTTGGCTCTGATTGCTTGAAGCTTCTCCTGGCTTGCAGTCTGCTTTGTGTACTAATGAATAGCTGTTTGCTGATTTGAGGGAAAGCAAATAGGAGTAATGGCTCGGACGGCGGGGGGCAGCGAGCACTAAAATTTGCCTGTGTCCTCCCTTTGGGAATTCCAGTTCTACCCCTGTCAGTGTAGCTACATCCCAAGTTGGGCTTCTTAGGCCTGGCTGTCATGGATTCATACATTCTCCTGGGGAGACTCAAGCGATGGCATCCTTCTGCTTAAGAGAACCGTTTTTAAAATAAACTTGCATGAAAAGAATTCTCGCCAGCTCTTGTTACTAGCATGCTAGATTTGTATATGTGAGGATTTCTGAGAGCCTCCAACAACTGTTTTAAGTGAAGTCCAAATGCTGGTGTTGGACTCTAATTCCCATCAACCTTTGCCATTAGTCTTGGTGATTAGGGACGACAGTTGCTCCAGTCAGAATGTCTGAAGACCTAAGTTTGGGATAAAATATTAAAGCATGTTCCTTTTTTATCTGTAATAACGTAGTACTGATATTATTTTGAGTGTAGTGTATGCGTGCATGGGCTCTTCTTTGCCTGAAGGCTGAGGTCTCTCTTCTTTCTTCCCTGCCCCAGTTTTTAGTAAGGCTGTACCCCAATTTGAGTTTATCTCCTGTCTTAACTAATTAAATTTGAAGAAATGTGAAATACCAAGACCTTAATACAGTGCCCTTTAGAGGAGACATTATTTTTAAGACAACAGCATTATTTGTTCATTATAACATTATTCATTATTTGAGGATAAAGCCTGCTTATGCCCTTTTACATTTCTAATTCTGCAGGATATGAAAGGAAAGTATAGAGAAAAAGAAGGACTTAATAGCCTTTCCTTCTCAGACTCTTTGGGGAGGCTCTTGGATGTTGACGTGACAAGGAAAGTGGAGACCAAAGGGGGGGAAATGTGAAGCACAGTGAGGAAGGCTGGTATGGATGCTGTGGAATATATTATGAAGGTGGAACAAGAGAGAGTGTAACAGCTCTTGAGATCAGAAGTGCCTTAAGAAATCAATATAAGCCCTGTGGGTGAGCTGTGGTCACCTATCTTAAAGTTAGGGCCTGTGATGAGGAGAGTAGAATAAAGGAATCTGCATGCCCAGTCCCAAATGTTGGGCAGAACAGACGTTATCTTGTATGTGAATGGGGTTAATGAGCCCGTTGTAGGAGAAGGAGTAAGAACACCCTTCGGGTGTAAGAGATAGCATCTCAGGGTAGGTGGGTTGAGCGTGATGGCTTCCTGTGACACTTCATGGAGGAACAGTGACACAGATTCAAGTCAGGATTAGGTTTAAAGGAATAGCCCAAGGCTTTCAGGATGAATTCCTTCCTCTCCCTTTGTGTATTCCAAGAGGCATACAAGAACAAGGCAATCACAGGAAGATAGATGGACTCGAGATAAGAGGTAAAGGAGCCAGGTGCTGGTTGAGACAAGCTTAAGGTGGCAGTACAGAAACAAATAAGGAGATGTTTATCTCTAGTTGGAGTGCCGGTATGGGCCTTTTGGGGTAGACCGTATGGTTGAAGAAGCTGATAAGAAAACGTGCAGTTCTAAGGGGAATGTGTAGTTTAGTACAAACCTGCAAAGATTCTCTATCTCCATCATGAAAGTAAAGTGTCACTGTCACAAGGACTCTGGAGTTGGGGCAAAGACTGGAAAAGAATATTTCTGTTTCACTCTTTCGCGTCCAGTGGGGTGGGCCTGGTTTTCATGTTGGACTGGAAACAAGGGCTACCGTATAGTTGGGGTGGGCTGCATTGGAGCGAAGTGGAGCTTACATTATTTTAATAGCCAATGGTGAACAATGAATAATTTATTTGTTGATAGGCTGGGTTGCTTCCCATTTATCTTGGTGTAATGGAAATGTGTATTATAGCTGCCCTAGAACCTATCCCGGCAGAAAGACAGGATGTAAATGCCATAAATAAACAAACAAATAAACAAACAAAGTGTGGTACTTTGCAGCCCTACTTGGGAAGCAGAGGAGGGCTGAAATTGCCTCTTTACTCTGAGTGGTGAAACGCCTCTTATTGTGTGACTATGTGTTCTATACAAGTGGTACATTTTTAAAAAACTATTTTTCTTAAAAAATATACATACTAAAATTTATGTAGATTAACAGTTGAAATTGTTTTCTATGAGGTTTGGCTATTTAACATTTAAACAACATCAAATGTGAAAACACAGGATACTTTTTTTAAATAGATCGTACTTTGGTCCTGTTGGGTGCAAATTTGCAGGGATTTTTTTTCCTACTTGAGTGAGTTCCGCCATCTCTAATTACAGCGTGGGAATGCCCTGGGGATATGGGAAAATGAGTTCGTTGTAAAAAGGAGAGAGTTTTTAAGATTGCACCCATATTAATGAAGATGGTAGGTGGTCAAAGAGGTGAGTATTGGGAGTCATCAGACGCCTTTGAAAGTAAGGGGAAATTTTAATATGCATAAAGGTCGTATGATATAAAATAAGAGCAGGAGGAAATGCTTTGAACATGAAGGGAGGAAGTTGGAATGAGAGAGGAAAAAAACGTAAGTGATACTTCTTGCATAAATTCTCAGCAACCCTTGGCCTGGATTGAGATCTGCCGAAGTGTGGCTCTTTACTGGGTGTGGTGAAAGCCACCCTAAAATAGACCTTTTGGTCACTGAAAAGCGTTGTTTATCTTCTCTTACTTGCCCAATTCTAAAAGTGGAGAAAAGGAGACGAAGAGAACTGGACAAGACACTTTAATGGGGCTCTTCGGTCTATTTCAAATAGCTTTTTTCTCTCTGTGTTTCCTGGGGCTGGGAGATAATTCACTGAAGGAATTGTTCCCCATAAAGATAACTGCAATTAACATTCTCTTTTTTAAGGCAAAGCTGGTTTGATCCTGTTCCTCGTCCCCACTTGCCTACAAAGATTTCTTTTCCCCTCTCTGCTCCCAGTAGTAAAATAAACTTTGTAGATTGGTTTCTTTCTAACAGCTTAACAACTAGGCAGGAAGATTTCACTGGCACACATAAAACTTGACCAGTTGTAAAAGAGAAATTGATCTTAAAATGTCAAAACCCCTTTTCATGCCTATGTCGTCCTTTATTTGCTAATGTCATCCAGATTTCCTAGTTGCTGTTAATGCAGCATTCCCTGATCTGTTGTTATTGGCTGTGCTGGCTGTGGATGATGTCTGTTGTAGTTGAACATGTCTGGAAAGCATCAGACTGGGAGTGCTGTGGGTTAATGCATTCATCATTTGATCTAAAGCTGCTGGTTTTCCGACCAGAACAGAGCTAAATGGGCATGGTTTTTAAATTGATGCCATTCGTGTTGACCATGCAGGAACTGGTATTTCGTGGCTTTTAAAATTGTTTCAGTTTGCTTTGAAAACAGCGGGGGGCTATGAAGTCTTCCTGTACAAATAAGCTTCAACCTCCTGCAGTTTTACTCACTTTAAGGTTTACACTCAGCAGAAGATGGCAAGTGCCAACAGTCAAAGGTGTTGTAATTCCTTGCTCTGCAATGGCAGGATCCATTTGCCCTTCCTGTGTTTAGGTGAGAGTTCTTGTGTGGAGAGAAAAAGACGCCTTTTAATTCAAAATCTGGGAGACAGAAACGACATATTCAAAGTAACCTTTTTCTGTTTTTTTATCTGAAAAAGTACCATGCTGCTCAGTCACTGAAATTTTGTTACTCATGAAAGTACAGACTTTTCCCCTCAAACATCAAGGAAGAAGATATCGACATTCAGCAATAATCCCCAAAGTAGATGATCTTTTGCTTGCATTGCCTAATTCTGTTTTTTTTTTAATTCTATTAAGGCTCATTAATGTTAATAACCAGCGAAGCTCCTCAAGATTAAGAATTTACAGCTGTAGTCTGGTATGTAATCAGCTCTCACTTAAAGATTTTCCCGTGAGAGGCTAAGAACCTGCCTGAGGCTGGCAAGGCTGGCTTCTTCTGCCTCCTTCGGCCACCCTCTGTGGTACTCCTCTTTTTCAAGCGGTGTCCCAGAATATCTTGGTGTGTCTGGCTGACATTTCTAGCCATCTCGTTCTCCCGTATGTGAAGGTCACTTTGAGCTTTCAAGAGTGTTAGCTGCTTTTATACATGTTGATTCAGTTCACTCTGCTCCACAGAAGAGGTGAAAAAGAGGTGATTTAGAATACTGTCCAGCAATGGCCAAAAAGGAGTTCCTTGTCGAAGGAGAGAGTGAGGTGGCCAAATGAAGACAGTCCTCTGTACCATGATATCACAAAATATTTCTTTAGCATGTGCAGCGCTCTCCATAACAAACTTGTTCAGCAGGTTAAGCGGTCAGTGATTTGTCCCTGGCTCTTCTGCATGTCTCTTGATGCTTGCCTACTCTAGCTTGGTCCTTGCACCGGATTTGGGTTACACATATCCAAGGCCAGAATGCTTGCTCCTTGAGCCACAAGACCTCCATGTTTTGGAGCATCACAACCGACAATTCAGTTGGGTTAACTCTCTCGCAGACACTGACCTCCATGTACAAACCAGGGGATTAATGTTTGATCAGACCGATCTTTGAGCAGATCATTAGCTTAGCGGCCCCGAGAATGCGCATGTGACACAGCTTTTCCAGTTGCTGTTCGGCTCCTGTTGGAGCTGTAAAATGGAAGCTGAAAGCAACATTGTAGAAAACATCCAATGCTTTCAGTGATTCTCTTCAGCGTTTTAATTTTAGGGATAGTGATATTTGTTGGCGTGTGCCTTCAAGTTGTTTCTGACTTACGGCAACCCAAAGGCAAACTTATCATGGGGTTTTCTTGGCAAATTTTTTACTCAAAGGAGGTTTTCCATAGCCTTCCTCTAATGCTGAGAGAATGTAACTCGCCCAGCATCACTCAGGGAGTTTCCATGCCTGTTTTGAACCTGGTCTCCAGAGTCCCAGTCAGCATGCTTTGGTATAGATGCTTTGAATGGTGTAGGCACACTTCCTAATTGAATCATCCAAAAAGATTTATTGAAATTAGGAGTTGAAATGTCTTTGAACATATGGAGTGCAGGGCTGTAATCATTCCTCTAACCCAGTAGGGTCTAAAACTGCCAGCAGGAGCTTTTCTCTGCCTGGCTATCTGACTTTCTTTTAAATGGAGATGCTGGGTGTTGAACTGGGGCCTTAAGCCTGTGACCTGCTGGACAGAGAGGGGCCACTATTGATCCTTGAGTTATCTTTCCATTTCCATGAGGCCCCTTGCAGTTTGCCTGTTGGCCTAACTGAGAGCTGTGTCACCTTCCCATCTCCCCCCACCAAAAATAAAAAACAAAAAAACACCCTCTTGCCACTCTGATGTTCAGGACATTTGCTAATAAAGGATGCTCTCCTGCATTGCTTTGTCGAAGAGCTAACAACCAAGTTTATATGGATAATAAAAAAAGGCACTCTTTAGAGGGTGATGGGTTTTTCCCTCCTTTGAATGAGGCTCTCGGGGGGAAGAGTAGCTCTTTCTGCGTGGGAACGAGCATGGCTGGATTTGTCCAGTTTGTGTGTCCTGGGGCTGCACTTTGATTGATCTGCTTAGTTACTGTGTCTCCGATCCCTCACTCCTTTTTCTCCGAAACGATTTATCTTCTGTTCACAGGAAAACAACTGGTTTCATAATGGTCTAGATATCTTCAGATTTCTTACCCTTTTTCTCCTGAATTTGTTTTTTCTCTTTATGTGTCTTCGGTTGTTTTCAGCATAGGTCAGAGAGAGAGAGAGACCAGATTCAGGTGGGTCTCCTTTTTAATTTGCTATTGTTTTTTTGTTGGGGAGCTACCATCCAGATTTGCTCTCTGGTGCCAATTCTGAGCCTCCCTGTTGTTAACAGGAAGCCTCCGCCTAGTCAAGGAATGAATTTTTCTCCAGACCTAGGGTGTATTGACGTGAGGTCAAAAAGTCACCTGCCGGATTTCTTCAGCTTAATCTGTCTTGAATGTTGTTGTCTCAGGTCTGCCCTGCTTTGGCCAGCAGGTACCTGTGAGCAGAGCTTTAAAGAAGCAAGTTATAAACAGCGTTGTTCCTTTTTTACTGGTTTTGCTAACAAAAGTTTAACAGAGCCACATTTCAAAAATAACCTAACAAGTTGAGGAAAAATCACTTTATTGCTATAATGAGTAACAGTATCTAGTTACATTTCAAACTCTTAAAAAGTATCTGCAGGCATTTTAGAAGCATTGCAACAGGGATTCTTCATGTTTGTGACATTCTGTTGCCTGTTTCTAAAAAAATGCAACAAAAATGTAATGAGAAACCAGGCTGCCTTTTAGACAGTAACCAGTAAAGAGAGTGAATTGCTTTGTAAATACTGTAAAGGCAAATGGACATGGGTTGTTTTTTAAAAGTAACTTTCAAAGTTCTGGCATTTGTGTATCTGATTTCTAGAACTGTAGGAGGTGGTGACTGTTATCCGAAGGAACAGGCCCTGCTAGCTGGTTGTTTGTGTGTGTGTGTGTGTGTGTGTGTGTGTGTGTGTGAGATCAAAGCCAGTGCTTTGTATCTGTGAAATCACATGGCACTTTGCCAGGACCAGCAGCAAGGATACTGTCTGCACACCCACAGCTCCTCCCCATGTCCCTGCTCAAAGTGGGGAGCGTCTGTTTATAGCTGAAGGTGACTTTGCTTTGGAGCGAAAGAGCAGATCATGTGTTTTTCCTTGGGGCGGTTATGCGTGAGTGGTTACATATAAACTAGTGGGACAGAACTGGTGTCCACCTCCTGTAACTTCCAGCAGGGCTCTGCCCTTCTTGGTCAGAGCTAGTTTCTGCCACCCCAGCTGAGAATTTAAAAATGGCCGCTTCCCAGTTGCAACTTGTGGAACGGCGAGGGCTTGTTCAGTACTCGGTGCCAACAAAAGTAAGCCCCACACAGTGATCTTGCCCAGTCTGGTCTCCTCTAGATGTTTCAACATCACCCTTATTCCCAGCCATTATAACCTGGCCATGGTGGGTAGGTATACCAGCCCACATCCGGAGGGCATCAGATTGGAGAAAGCCATTGTGTAGAACAGCAGTTCTGAACTTGTTCTCTGCAGATCCCTGGCGGGGGGCACAGTGTCCTGTGCATTCCCTTCAGGAGAGAGGGCATGGGGGAGTTGCTTCTGTGGATGGGGACCCTGACTGAGGAGCAATGTGAGTCTCTCTCACACACACACACACACACAGTCTCTCACATACATACATACATACATACGGAGTTCAAGCATTATCCAAAAAAAATGCACCCAAGATTGGCCACAAACAGTCATTAAAGGAATTGTGAGATACCAGCTTCTTCCCACTGGGATAGTTTGCTTCTCCCCTATTCTTCCATTGCCTCCACTGCTATCACTCCTCATTGGTTTCTGTGAAACTTAATCCCAAGTAACTATACTTGAATCTCATTTCTGCCCATGATCAGTGAGAGATTTCATCTTAAGTACGTGTGTGTGCGCGTGTGTGTGCACGTGCGTGCACGTGCAGAGGAGGGACAAGGTGATGGACCTCCTGCTTTCTGTTAGGACCAAAGGTTTCCACTGAGCCAACCCTGCCAGATAGTCTACACATCAGCTGTTATTATAATTATTAATATTTTTAATTTGTACAGACTCATTCAGATAAAAATACTGTACTAGCAGCGTGTGCCTTAGTTATGTCTCCCTTCTCTCTAAATTTGAAGATCCTTGATGACCAACTTTAAATAAATATTTGATACATTTTAGGCCTTTAAAATCTTGAGTTTAATCTTGGTCAGCTGCAGCAACAAAAGATATTTAGCAGGGGGCCCCTGTAAAGAAAAGGTTAAGAACCAGTGGGTGGAAGCAAGGAACTCCATATGAGGAAAAATTACACAACTCACCCCTTTTTTTGGATGTAGTAATTACATGCTTGAATGTACATGTTAAAACAAGCAGACCTTTGCATATTGAAAATTACTATGGCGGGAAGATGACTAGATGATGCTGGTAGAGCACATTGGTTTTTTGTTGTCTCCATTTCCTCTCCCGTTGGCCTTGACTCTTTAATCTTTTGGAGGTTCACACACAGAGGTTGAAGATGACATGGATGCAGTACTCTAGGTACATAGTCAGGGGAAACCAAACAATTTTTTTTGTCTTCTGTTTTTAATCAGAAACCTGACTTTTCAGATATGAGCTTAGGGCTGAGCATAAAGGTACCATCTGTCTGCCAGTAGCCAGTGTGTGCCTTTGCCCATTTTGGGCGTTCTTGGACGCTCACACTCCGGCTTGGCCCTTGATTCAGTGTGTCTCCTACTTCAAAGACTAGTGCTATTTTAAATGAATTCCCCTATGAATTCAAGGGTTCATTCGGAGACAGAAACAGCAGCTCACTTAGGAAGGGGGCTGGCCTTTCTGACCTTTGGAGCTTGGTTATTTAATGAATTTCTCTACTGCCCTTCAAACAAAAAATACTCCTAGGGAGGTTCATAACCATGAAATCACTACATTAAGTAAAATAAACTTAGGACCCCTAGTGGAACTCATGCTTTAGTTACATTGTGTGAAATGCTTCTTTGTTTTGAAAACCCAAGCAACTAAAAGTTACTGTTAAAATGTCCTAATTGGGTAGGGGAGTCTTCAGAATTACGCGATTCTGTAGTTGCTTAATTCTGAAGAATTTCCTATGCAGTTACAGAATATCCCTTACATCAGGAGGAAGTAAATCCACCAAAGAACAATACCTTTATTGGCCAACCAAAATGGACACAATACTATGCAAGCTTTGAAAGCTCCACTGGCTTGTTCATTCAGCCAAAACACGTTTTTTTAAAAAAAAAAATCATACATGAGAAGAAAAATTATGATTATTACCTGTCTTTTATTGCCCTTAACCAAGTATTGTATGAGGTTGTGTTTCATTTTGTCAACCTGAACTGAGCGCCAGTTAATTTCCTGACGTGATCCTGAATTTTATTGTTATGCAGAGGCAGCAAAACCCACATTATGCCCTCTTTGCTCCAGTGTGTACAGTTTCTTTTTTTCTCTTGGCAACAACTCCTTTCTGAGAGTCCCAGCTAGAAATCAGTGTCCTTTCAAAACACACATTGATAGGTGAACAGGATTCTGCACCAAGGGAATTGAGACCAGGTTGCTGTTCAGCCCCTTTGACTTCTTCAAATGGAGGAGCCACATTTAGGAAGTGTTTCAATGTGGGAATTTTTACTTATCCTGGTATGTGTTTCGCTGCAGTACAGCTTTTGTGGAGTTTTAAGAGAGCAAAGCAGGGCATTGGTCGTCTGACTAAGAGGTGATGAGTCAGCCATGACTAGACAGGATGCAACATGCTGCTCATGTAACTGAAGCAGTTTAAAGTTCCCCCAGAAGAAAAAAAAAAGATGCGTGGTCATTTAGCAAGCTGTGTTGAGTATGAAAGTGTATATTGGGAGAGGGGAGAAATGTCGGGTAGGTGATTCATCATGAATCTGATGAAAATAAGAAATCGTGCTTGAGATCACATAATCACATCAGGTAAATGTTTTCATTTTTCACATCCAAGAAAAGGGACCAGAGGCCAACAGGACATCTCTAGGCCGCATGCTGGCCCTGATAGCTAGCGTGCTTTTTCCCTTCCTCTCAGTATTTCAATGATTGACTTAAATGAGGTTTCCAGTTGTAAGATTCGTATCTTCCCACACAAGCTCGCATGCTAACTGGTTGTTAAAACAGCTATCTAAACTCGGTAACAGGTTATAGCTTTCTTGACTCTGAATTATGAGATATCTTTTGGCCAAGAGGCATAAGCATTTAAGCATTCTTCCAGCTGCAGCCTGGAGCAACATTTGCTTTGACTTTGACTTAAGAGAGGAATGTTCTTTGTTATTGCCAAAGTGCCTTTAAGGACTACCTCACACACACAATAGTTCCCTCCAAACAGTCCATATCCCTGCCTAACCTTTGTGAAAAATAGTAATGTACCTCATTCCAGACCACATCAACCTATTTCCCTATTTGCAAAGCTCTTTTTTTTTTTTTGAAAAAAAAAAGTCAGTGACCCCAGTTGAACCCTTTGTACTTTGTTCCTTTGGTCATAATAGAATGCATTTCTGACACTAGTTTCTTGTTAGATCCTCTGGTACAGCTCCCTGCCCTTTCTCTTCCTGAGGGCTGAGGGTCAAGCGTTGCAGTTGTTTTGGTCCTAAACCTTAATTTGTTTGGGCGAGGCTTTATGAAAACAGACTTTGCACCCAATCTTGGTAAAACATTTTCTGACTTTTATTTTTTTACTAACTTTTTGTTGGCTTAAATGCTGTATTTTGCAAGGTTCTACATACCCCTCGATTTGCTGAGAAGTTAGGAGGGATGACGGGTTGTGGAGCAGGCTGGCAAGTACAGAGAGAGTTGGCTAAATACATTGATAGAAAGGAACCGCTCACAATGCTGCCCTGTCAGTATGGCTGGGCCGTGCGCCAGGAGTTATCCAAGCTGGGTCAGCTGACCATATGGGCCACATGAGGGTAAGCAAGGGAACACTTATTTCCCTTCTGTGGTGCACCGGAGGACGTGCTCCCGTTGGTGCGTGCTCTTTCCCTGCAATTGTTGTCTAAATAGCCCTCGTCTTTGTACTTTGGCATGCCTGGAAAGAACTGGCTCCTTTCATGTGGAGAAGGCATTGTCCTTTGACAATAGCTAGGCTGTGTGGCATCACTGGACAATTGGCACAGACGTTGCTGCTAATGTCTTCTCTGTTAACTTGTCTCTTAACAATCTGCCTTACTGAGTTATTTTCCCCTTTTTTCACAGTAGGAAATTGAGAGCGGTTCGACAATGGAATATGCTGCCTCAGAGTGTGGTGGAGTCTCCTCCTTTAGGGGTTTTTAAATAGAGGTTGGATGGCCGTCTGTCAGGAACGCTTTCAGTGGTGTGTTACTGCATGGCAGGGGGTTGGACTTGATAGTGTCTTCCAACTTTCTGATTTTCTGAAGCAAACAGTATGAACTAACATATAGAGGAGAATTCTCACATTCAGGAAGGGCTTAAACATTTGACAAAAGGCCACCAAATATAGCCGCATGCACAGTTGCCCCTAAAATAGAAGGGAATTGGGGATCTTTTGCCTGTGCAGAGTTTAAGCGGGTGTTGGTTTGGGTGGAAGATGACTGCTCCATAGCCCTGTGAACTCCCTGTGAAAGTGCTTTATGGAACCACTGTATAAGACGACATTTGGAGCCTGGGATGGGTTGGTTTGTGTATCTTTCAGTACCTGAGACCAAGTTTTTTGTTGCATGACTCTATAAGCCGCTTCCAAAGCTTCTCAGGTTGTTCAGGAGTCCTGTTTGGTGAAGAATGCGATGACCTAAGAAAGATGGGTCTGCTGCGTGCAGAATGCACAGTAATTGTTTAGATGTGGGAATGCTATGGTTGGAAGATTCAGCACCAGTAAGAACAAGTAGACAGTACTTTTTCTCTTCTTGTATATTCTGGGTCCATGTATAGGCCAAGCAGTATCATTGGAGACTGTAAGATCTTGCTGGCTTTGGCTGCATTCTGTTTTCCCCAAAGCTAATCATTATCTCTCCAGGGAAGGAAATACTGAGGGAGGGGCAGAAGTTACTGTTGTGTCTTTTTTTCAAATTTTCTCATCTTTGTCTTTGCACTCTCTTGCACTAACGCTTTGCACTAACACTTCTTCAACTTGTAGCTGGCTTTATAAAGTCGCCATTGTCTCAAAAGAAACTGACTGAAGACAGTGTGGAACTATACTGCGAGGCCATCGGCAATCCCATCCCGGAGATCCAGTGGTGGTTTGAAGGGGCCGAGCCCAACGAGACGGCCGTCCAGCTCTGGGACGGGGCCTGGCAGGACCGGGTCAAAATCAACGCCACTTACAAGCAACACTCCACCAGTACCATCTCTGTCACCAACCTCACGCTCAACGACTCTGGCACATACGAATGCCGGGCGAGCAACGACCCAGATCGCAACCACTTGTCGAAGAACCCAAAAATCAAGTGGATCCGTTCCCAGGCGAACGTGATTGTCATTGAGCGTGAGTGGCAGCCCCACCCGTCCAGGTGTTGGCATCCACTTGGGCACAGCAATGTCTCAAGCTTTGCCACGCCTATGTGCCTCCCTGTTTCACGTGTGTCCTGTGAGAACCCACTTGCACTTCCTGCCCTAACCATGTAGAAATCAGCAAGATTCCCCAGCTCCTGTGAATCCCTCTCACCGTTGGTGGGTGACCTGCTATGGCCCTGCTCAAAAAGGGTTGTAAATTCCTATTCAGGAAATATCGTCTGCCAGTCCTTTACCATTGAGCACCTAAAGAGCTTGAATGCCTGCTATTTGTCCTTGGTGTTCCTGTCCACATATGCAGAATGCAAGTCTTTTGGCTTCCAGCAGCCACTAGTAAACCAATCCTTTTCCTTTCAGCTCTTTCCAGTTATTCTTCCTGAATATATGTGTCTCTAGAGCTACACCCTCGCTTTCTTGTATGCTGTTCTACCTCGCTTAGGGGCTCAAGTTGTGGGGTGGGTTAAAACTGTGCCTGTGGTAATTGCAACCATTTTTGAAGTGGCCGTACTGTCTCCGTGCAACACCAGGAATGTGCTGCTGAAGAGCCAGTTAGCTCATTGCTTCTCTGTTCCGCCTCCTTTGCAGAGCTGAAAGTCCATATTTCCCAGCAGCAGGAGAAACTGCTTACTTAATGGTAGACGCCTGGAACAAACAAATTGAATGTGACATTTTCTCAGTTTGGATTTTTTGACGGGGGAGCATTTTCGCCCACTGTCTTGCTGTCTCCCTTTGCCAGTGGTTTTCAGATCCTGTTCAGGAAACCCCAAGGCTCCTTGGAAGATTATCAAGGATTCCTTGGTTGGAAAATCAGAAATGGCAGATCGGTGAAATTTCTCTTTCTATAGAAATTTTTTCAGCCAGGAGTGTCAGATGTGGTCCCAATTCTTGAGGTTCCCCACCATGGCTATGCCACTGAGAATGCTGTAGAATTAGCTCGGCTTCCCTAGAAAACATTTAGCCTCTCCATGATCAAAATGTAGATAAATGTTATTTGAAAACCAGCGCTCTTGATCGGCAGCTTTAAAAATGGCTGGAATAATTCTAGGTAAATGAAAACTCATTGGAACCCACAAGAGGGTCTTTCAGCCCTGTATGCTACCCTGTTGTTGAGGGTGGTGGGAGGAAGAGGTAACTGGTTTGAGGAGGCTTGTCTTAAGTCCATTTCGTGATCGTGGGAACAGAATTTGTCTGCAGCCAGTTTGCCTTCAAGTCACTCTGGTTGAATAGAACTGGCTAAGATATGGGTGCGGTAGTTGACTGAAGTAAACATGTTTAGTGCTCCTGAAATGACCAGGTGAGGGAGAAGTGGCGTTTCGAAAGACTCCTTGCATTTTTTTTCTTGTTAAAAAGCTGCTTCCAGCCCAGCATAAGGGCTGACAGTAGTTGCAAAGTATTGAATGAATCTCAAAAGGAATAGAGCTTGAAAATGGCCATTTGGTTCCTGGGCGTACTTTGAACAAACAGGTGTAGATAAACTGGGATGCTGCAACTAGCACTTCTCGTGAGCCGTTCTGTAAATCACCTGCTTTCCCTCTTCATCCCTCAAAGGGAGTGGGGGACGGTTCTTCCTTGGCCATCTGGAGCACTGAGATGGGCATTTCTGTTAGCACGCAAGACCTTGGTAGTTGGCAAGGGCTGGCCATAGGAGTAAGGAACCAGTGCCTCATGTCTCCAGTGAACCTGAAGGCCCCGCATGCAAACGCTTTTCTTTTTTCCAGGAGAGGGCTTGAAGAAAACAGGTGCATTTATTTGCAAATTCCCTTTCCTTCCATCTCTGGGTGGTTTGTCTCTAATGTTTTTGTAGGAGGAGGCGAGAATAATGATCCACCAGAAAGATTGGTTAAGGTCCTGATTTGACCCAAGACTGTCAACTGCCTGCTGTTGGCCAACATCTTAGTCAGCTATCCTTTACAACTGGCTTCAGAATTTCAGTGAGGTGACTCCTGTTGGCACAGAATGAACTCAACTTGCACTGCCATTTTAAAATTCTCTGTTCATGAGAGCATGGGCCTAGGATGGAACGGTGATGAATGACACACAGTAGTGCCTTGCACGAGGAACAGAATATTTGGATGGGGCTTGGGGGACAAGAAAGTTTGTGTATGCTGCCCTGAAAGTTTAAAAAGTCACCTTTTTTGGACTACAGTTCCCATAATCCTCCACATATTATGGCTAATGGTCATGCTGCCTGGAAGTTTCTGAAGTCCAAAAGAGACTGTTTGCAAGCTCTGATTGAGTCTACTATCAGAATTATACTGAGAGTCAATTACAAATATGCGCCAGATTTGCACAAACCTATATAGCTTTGAAAAAAAAAATCTGAGAGCAATATTGAGTATTATGCAAAGCCTAGCAGCAAGTTGCTCTTCTGTGCTTACTGGTGACTGAACTCTGTACTGCAAGCGGGTATCTTTTTCCTTCTTATTGCAAGGAGGCCATCTTGCCTGATTATCCTAACCCAGCTTTATTTTCTTCTCAAAAAAATAAACAGGTCCTCACATTTCAGTCACCCCAGAAGTAACTGAAGGCTCAAACGTGATGATTTCCTGCAACATAACTGAGCCACCAACAACCATCAAAGGCCGATATTGGTTGAAGGACGGGATGAAGCTCGATTCAAACGGGACTAATTTGGAGTCTACCTCATACATGTAAGTGTTTCCAGTTTGTTTCTTCACAATCCCATATTTGAGATGGCATTCTGCCAGGATGGAGGATTCCCTCCAAATCCACAACAGTGGAGCTGGTGGTCTTTGTGCCACACAAAAGCCTTGAGTGTCCTGATACAACACTTAAAAGGTATTGCTTGTTCAGTGCTAGGGAATTCACTTTTTTTAAAAAAAATGCCAAATCCTGCTCTTTCCCTTCTGCATGTTTGCTCAGAAGGAAATCCCATTGTCTGTGTTTGTTAGATGGGGCTTATTCCCAAGCTGGATTTGAAACTGCCCATAACTTTGTGTTGCACACAGTGAAAAGTTATTCCTTGCTCTGCCTTCCAAGTCCAGCCTTATACTCTAATTCAGAGTCTGGGGTCTGGGCAGCTAGGATTATCAGATGCAGGCACCAAGGCTGGGACAGGGAACAGGCATTGGGTCAGGAGCCCAAGGCAACAGAGGTCTGATCTGGTATCAGGGGTCCTGGGGCAAGTCCAGGAAACAGGCCAAAGGTCAGAGCCCAGAGGTGAGAAGCCAGCAAGGCCAGGAACACTGAAGTATCAGCAGAGGCTACAAGCAGCACAGAAAGGCTGTAGAGAAAACCCAGCCCTTATATAGCTGGCTCCTGGCCTCTCCAGCTGTCCTGCATCTGAGCAGCCAGCTGAGCCTGAGGGAGTGGGCAGGATTCTGCAAAGACTCAAGGACCCAGACCTTTCTACAGCGGAAGCGGGAGAAATGGGCTTGTTTAGGGGAGCATGGACTACCTCAGCTGCTGAAATGGCCAGGTCTAGCTATCATCTCTGGTTTGGAGTTGGGGGCTATCCTGGGTCACTGTAAAGAGCCCTCTGAAATTGAGGGTAACTGTGAGAAAGGAGAGTGTGAGGAGACCTGCTGTCTGGAAATATGATAGACCATCCGCTAAACAGGCTCCTTGAAGAATAATGCTTTGTGCAATAACCGTGTCACAGAGATCCAAACCTACACGGAGGAGCTTAGTTAGCCAGTGTGTGTGACCTTTCAGATATTGTTGGATTGCTGCTCTTATCACCCTGAGCCTAAGAGGAGTTGTGATCCAGCCATATCTGGAAGACCACAAGTTCCCCACCCACTCCTGTCACGTCCCATCCTCTTCGAAGATCAGCTCTTTACATATAGGGTCTCTTTTATGTTACAGCTCAGCGTTTGGTGTTGGCATTTTTCTCCCACTTATCGGCCTGTCCAAATAAAGAAGGGGTACCTGCTGTGAGGGTTTAAAGCTCTCTGGAGTGGCTGAGATCTGCATGGGGAGCTGGGTGTGTGGCCTCAGCATGCCTGTGTTCTTAGTCTCAGAAAGAGAGTTCTGTTTCCTACAAGCCTCTTCATTCCTTCCTCCAATTAGAGCGTGTTCGCTCTGTGCTGTGAAGCTCGATGGTTCAATGCCCCAGCCATTGTCTTCCCATGAAAGGGAAACACCGCCCTTGTGGTAATGGTATTGGACTTCTGATTCCCATAACCGTCTCTCCCTGCTGGCAAACGCCCAGCCGGCCGGGCAGCCATCACGTCCTTTTCCACGCAGCTGAGCCGACGTGCCTCTCTCCCCATAGCAACCGGGCACTGAGAAAGGATTAAAGTATTTATGCCCCTCTCCCCAGCCTCCCTCGTATGCCCTCGTTTCTCTGGAAAGACTCTGTGTGGGATAGAAACAGGGAAGCTACGGGCCCAATAGAAGAAATATAACAAGTCTAGCCTCCCCCTCTGTTAGTAACTGTCCTGCACTCCTTGCAGCAGAGCAAACGTCTTTCTCTCCCCAAAGGGCGGACATATTTAATGTGTGCCTTTTTCTTTTCAGGCAGTCCAGGTAATCCATTAAATCCGGTCAGAACAAGCTTCCTAACTGAGACATCAGTGGGAGGGTTACCTCTGGGCTCAGGGTGGATTATTCTGCCTCCCTCCCCCCACCATGTGTTCTAAAGCTCCTGAAAGTATTTCTGAGAACTTCACTGAATAGAAAGCATTGAACTGAAATGGAATATCTGTGCTGCCTCTCCTTCTTCCCTGGCTGCATCCATTCTCTCAGCTTTTCTAGCTCTGTTCCTCCCGTTGTAGTATTTTACTCTCCTGTAAGTGTATTTTGGCCTAAATTAGCAAGGACCCTTTTGGTCTTACTTTCACTGAACCTTCTAGATGTCATTGGATGCCAGTGCCTCTCACCCCTGGTATTGGCTATGCTGCCTGGGGATGATGGGAGTTATAGTTCTACACTTGGAGGACCTTTGATTTAAGGCATCTTACCGCGTTACAGTTGCCATCTGCTATGGGCAGCATAGTCAGTGGTGGTGGGAGGTGCCTAGCAGAATCTGGACACTCAAAGGAAAAGAAGGCTAGGTGTTATAATGGTTGCCCGAAATCTGATTCCCCTCTCCATCTTCCAGCTGCTCTAGGGGCAGCCTTATTTCCCGTGCCCATCCCTTTGCTTCCAACCCTGCGTGTTAGTTTCTTTCTTAGGGTTATTCTGGCTGTGTATGGATGTCCAGTTCAATAAACCATAGACATGAATGGAATTTTTAACGCAAGAAAAATTGGAAGCAAAAGGAGAGGCAGGTTTGGCTATCCCACTTCGTTGTGTGGCTTTTGAAGTTCCAGGTGACCTTTGGTGGCATCTTGGGCAGTTGTAACATCTTGTGCGTGCTGCTCACTGCTTCCTCGACATACTGGCTTTCATTCCAGGATCTCAAAAGTGGATCATGAAACCGCGGGGGAATACGAGTGCGTCTTTGAGACGGAGCCCCTCTCGAAAGGCGTTGTGTATGTGAAAGGTAACAATTACGGAAACTTAACTACTTTCATGCCTCCTTTCTCAAAACAGTTGACTTTTCAGTGGTGACACTCCATGGGGGAAGCAAAGGGCTGATGTTTGTACCTAGTTGCTCTTTGGGGAATGAGCTATTCTGTCAGCTTTCTGTCCATGTTGAGCAGAAAAACAGCCACTCACCCTTTTGGGGGACAAGTGAATAAAAGTGGGGCTGGTTTCTGCCCTGGGGAGCTCAAAAGAAAGGCTGCACCTTGATGGCAGGGTCCCTGTTTAACAAATCGGGGGGCTACAGGTTCAGTCCCTGACATCTCCGTATTTCTGTGGGAGAGACCCACCTCTGAAACACTGCCTCCAAATGTGGACACGGCGCAGCTAGATAAAACGAAGGAGCTGATTAATTATGGGGTTGGCTTCCTGTGTTTTTCTCAGCCTTGCAAATGAGTTAGTCCAATATTTACAAATCCATTGAAGCCATGAGCTTAGTAGCTGGAAAAGGGACTGGACGAATTTGCGGGAAATTCCCTTCCTGCCCCCCTTCTGGCAAATGTTGCTGCCGTGGGAACTTGTGCTTGTGCAGCAACCCGTTTTTAAAAAAAAAAAATCGGAGCATTTTTGTCCTTCAGCCAAACAGGGTCTCAGAGCAGCATACACATTGGCAGGACAAGAAGCATGAGAAAAAAGGGGATGGCAATGGAACGGGGTGGATTATGTCTGGTAGATGCTGGCCGCTCTTCTCTCCCTCTGGAGGGGCCACATAACCTTCGTACACCAGCTTCTCTTTTCCTCCTTTGCAGTTAAACCACATGTCGTCGCTTATAAGAAGTCGGAACATGGGAATGAGGGGGACACAGGAGTGCTGACTTGCAAGGCCCATTCTTACCCTCCTGTCATCCAGTGGATTTGGTTCAAGATGGTAGATGGTGTGCCCCAGGTAAGTGTCTTGGCTTAATGAAAACATTTCAGCCCCGTGCAAGGCAGGTGCAACTTCCCCGGTTCTGTGACGCAGAGTCAGTCCTGCCACTTGGTGTGTGTCTCCCCCCTACTTTAATGCATTTACTAGTGTCTAAAGAAAGTAGTTTGCAACAGGGAGCCCACTTTCCTTCCTAAAAATAAACACACCGTGTTCAAATTTACAGTTCAGTCTATTTTATTCAGTAGAAATGTGTCCCCCCCCCCCACCAGTGCTTCTGTGAACTGGGACAGTTTTAAAAGTGTGTCACACAAACTCCTAGAAGAGAATGGCTTATTTCTGCCTTATCAGAAGCAGCATGCTCCTCAGATGCCAGGTGCAGGGAATATATGTAGGAGAATGCTGCTGTGCTCGTGTCCAGCTTGGGGCCTTCCCACCAAAGCATCGTGGTTGTTTGCATAGTGCCCAGAATGCTCGAACAGACTGGCCTTTGGCCTGATCCAGCATAATTCTTCTCACATTTGCTCTTCTTCTAATTCAGTAGGTAGCCAGGTCCCTTTCTAAACCTTACTCTCCCCATTGAGTCCAGAGGTTTTTCTCATTTCCTTCGCAGCCCTGAGGATGACAAAACTTCAGCCCAGTTAATGGACAAAACCTGTTACTATGCTGCATTCCGGTCATCCCTCCAGATACTCAATTCAGTGGGTTCCCTTCTTTTTGACAGTGAAATCTTTTCCTAAGAAAGAGATAAACTGGAGTAATTGTGGGACTGCCTCTGGAAAAGGGGCATAGCTCACTGAAGGAGCACATGCTTTGCCCAAAGGAGCTTCCAGGTTTAGTCTGTAGCGCATCCGCAGGGGGCTGGGAAGGGATGCCCTATGCTGAAACTAGGGAAACCCACTGCCAGGCACAGAAGAGCAAAACTGAGCTGGGGCGTTGGGTTCCTGCATTCCTCACTGAGTGCTAGATTTTCTGATTTGCCGTTTGTCTTGGGGTTTTGAGATTTTGAAGAGCCCGTCAGTCCCAAGCCAGGGTCTGTTTTTCAAAAGCCGTGACTGACCCAGGTTCTCCTGGCAATGCCTCCCTCTTCTTGCTTCCAGCCCGTCGTCAACGGCTCGGAGGACCGGTTCTTCATCAAGTCAGACAGCAACAGGACAGACCTGCGCGTTGTCAACCTGGATATCGAGAAGGACCCGGGCGAGTACATGTGTAACGCCACCAACGATCTGGGTGAAGGAAGCGCTTTGGTGGAGTTACGAGTCCGCAGCCGCCTGGCGGCTCTGTGGCCGTTCTTGGGGATTGTGGCGGAAGTGCTGGTCCTCGTGACAATTATTTTCATCTACGAGAAGAGGAGAAAGCCCAACGAGGTCCCTGACGGTAAGGCACTGTTTTGGTGTATGAGCCTTGCACAGAGCTGCCTCCCAAGCAGCCCTGTATTAGTGTGACTGTTTCTTCCATTTTAAGAACTCTCCAACAAGATTTGGCCCAGCATAGGTTTTATGTGCCGAAATTAAAAGGAAAGAGGAAGACATTCATGGGTAATTTGGGAGAACTACAGCCTAGTCTTGCTTCTGAATAGTGGTGTTGATTGGCCCAACTCCCATACTTTGGGCACCTTTCACTCCAAAAATCTGAGCTGAACACACTTTGAACTCTACATGTGGTTTTTGTTAAGGAATAGGGAACCTTATTGAGCATGTGTTTTCTTCTAAAGTTGAAAGAGTATGACTTACCCAAGGCCAACCAGTGGGTTTCCAGGACCAGGGATGTGAACACTAGGCCTGCAAGAGTTCCTAGTCCAGCCGCCACGCCATGCTGGCTCGCAGGTTCCCTTGCCTGATCTGACATGACCTGCCCCGGGCTGAATATTCCCTCCTCAGTCAACAGTGAAAGCCAGCCCTCTTGATCAGCTCTCACATGAGTACCCCCAGTCTGCCCCACCCTGTATGAACCCAACCCAAGTGTCCTTTTCCCCTCAGAGCTAGCGTCCATCTTACGCAACAGATTTAGAGAAGTCATTTTGAGCCAATCTCAGACCAAGAGACTGTGTGGCGTAAGATGATTAGTGGGGGTTCCTTGCCTTTTCTTCCTGTTTTTCCTTTTTGAAAGCATTTAAAAACAAAGACATTGACTTTGTAGCAGAGTGGAGCTCCGGCTATTGGCACCCTATACTAGGTTTTATTTTTGCGGGACATAAAAAGTTGAAGAACAATAGCAGGTCCGTTTTTTCCCTAACCGTAGCTTCCAGCATTGCTGGTGGCTTTGAAAAATTTCCCCCAACAAGGTAAAGCTCTTCTCACCCAAGCAATCTTTATTTAGGGCTTGAACCATAGGCCTTGCAAATGCTCTCTGAGCAACCACTAAAATTGCAGGAAGCCACCAGTTGGCTGCAGATGATTTTACCCACCCTCCCAGCAGTGCAGTAGCTTGTCTGGAGAACAGACAGTTTCAGCTTTATGCAGGTCGGAACCTCCCCCAAATGACCCACAAGAAGACACTCTGCTGTTTTTTGTGAGGTTTTAACTAAAAGACACATTAAGAAGTGCTATATGGGGTCTCCCCTGTTCCTCTAGTGCTTTCGTCTCACGGAAGAGACGTGGAGCTGTGCAGATTCATGGGCTCAACTTTTTTTTTAAGCTCTTGCGAGCATTTTTCGGCACATGTGACAGACTGGAGTTCTCTACCTGCCGAGAGCATCAGACTCTTGATGTTGCCTTCTAGTGCACTCATAAATTCTTAATTATTTTCGTCCTTCATGTCTTTGCTGCAAAGTTATCTAATGACACTTTTATTCAAGAAGGTTCTGCTTCACTGCACGTTATGCCGCGAGCCATTTAATCTTCCTACCTGAAGTGGAGAGCAAATATTGCCCTTTTAAACACGCACTCACACACCCCTTTCTTTGCAGTTGAGAACCGAGACCTCTCTTGGGCTTTTTCCCTTTTTAGACACCTGCCTCTATAGTCTACAGCTTCCTGCCTCACTGACTCCGGTCTTCAAGGCTTGAGGCCGAGGAGCAGACAGGGGTACAAACTTGTGTCTGGATACTCTTTGGCAGTGCTTTCCTTCTGTTGGCAAAGGGTGGGGAGCAGAGGACCCCGATATGTGGGAAATTTGAAAAATCTATAAAGTGTGGTGTCCTTGCTGGCATGATCTTTGCACTCTCTTCCTTCCTTCTCCTGCTGCCTGTTAACTTCTTGCGGTAAGTGGAAGAGTCAGCTCCAGCTCCTCCTGTTTTGTCAGTCTTCTTGCCAGCTGTCTGCAATCTGTCCAGGGCAGTCTGGGGCGGCTTTTTAGCGCCAGGGTGTATAGATCGCGGTGCGTGTGAGAGAGTGAGAGCGTTTTACTCTGATGGGAAGGCTTCTCTGTTCATCAGAGGGTGGCGGGCGAGAGGGCGGCATGCTTCTGCGGTACCACCAAGCGTACCGAAGCCGTTTCTGTCAGCTCGAGCCGGCCTTCGGTGCGTTGCAGTGTCGGGTCCGGAAGCATCGAGCTCCTTTTTGTGCTTCGGTCTTTTAACGGCCTCTCTTTTTTGCTTGCTCGCTTGCTTGTTCGCTCCCTTGTACGTAACCACAGGCAGGAGGGGTTGGCGACGGGAATCCTTGGGTCCTTTCTGTCTTCAGGTCTCAAACTGAAATCTGCCCCCCTCTCATGCCTTCTAGATGTGTTGGGCATCAGAGCTGGGCCAGATGGCTCCAAATCTAGCCCAAAGTAGAGGTGCCCCGTGCAGCAGGGAGACAAGAGAGGTCTCCGCGTACTAGGGAGTGGGATGTCCGGGTACGGAGACAGAATCTGACATGAGCCGTCAGCACCCCAAAGGCAGAACACAGGTGGAGGCCTTCGGCAGGCTTGGGTGGGCTGAAGGGAAAGTAGAGGGGTCTTTCTTGCTTATGGGGGAAGAAGATCCTTGTTTAATTTCTCAATTCCATTTAAAAATGAACAATAAAAATAGCTTAACTAGGCCACCTGAGGTCCAACTGGAACAAGTCCTGGTTGAAAGAGGTTTAAAAAAAAATATTGACAATTTGGGAGCTACTCAGACTTTTGGCATGGGGTTAAATGCCACACTTTTATGCTACCTGTTTGACCTTCTTCGGGCCAGTTTAGGTCCAGGAAATGCTTTTTGTTTTTCCCAACAGGAAATTCAACTTTCTGTTTTACGAAAAGGCCAGGCCTGGAGGGATTGGGGGCAAACATGTGGCCAAATTGCTGCCTCCCAAGCTCCCTAGGTACATTGGAGGACAGTTTTTTTCCAAGAAGTACTTTTCTTGAAGAAGGTAGAGGGGCCCTGGGGGCTGCTGCGCCTCCAGCTTCAGATACTACAGCGTTGTTGCCCTTTGCAGTGTGCCCTTTCGGAAGAGAGCTCTAGTGTATTGGTTTAACTTCTGGTTTCAAACAGATGGCCAGAATCCATCTTGATTCCACCATTATGATTTTGAGGGTGATAAGAGAGTTAAAGAATCACTTTAATCCTATTCAGTTGACACCCCAGCCTCACCCCCCCCGCCTTTGCGCAGATACCTGCAGACCCATTTCCCACCCGTTCATCACCAGAACTCCATCACAGGGACAGACTGAAAGGTACTTTTGTGATGTTGCAGTGTTGTGTGTGCTGGTCAACGAAAACCTTTTTTTTTTCCCCCCTGACACCGTTCTTTCTTTCTCCCTTCTCCGGTGCCTTCTCCTTTGCCTTGAAGATGACGATGGAGGCTCCGCGCCGCTGTGAGTACGAGGCTTCCGTTCTGTCCTCCTGTTAAACCGTAATTTCACGGGGGGGAAATGTGGGAGGGGACCGATTGAACAACCTGGGCCGTCTTGAAGCCCCTTTGCGGAGCTGCACAGTTCTGGGCCAAGCTGCAAGTGTCGGTTGCTGCTTAGCACGATTGATGGGGAAAGGAGGACAGGAGCGGCAGTAAACGGAGACGGTCAGAAAAAAATCTCTGCTGGTGCGATAAGCAGAGGCTGGCAGCGTCAGCGCGGGCTCGGATTGAGTGCCGAGAACAGGGAATGCCGATCCAGGGCGGACCCTGGAATGTAACACCCCTCTCCCTTTGCTGGTTACTGCCAGCACAGCCGCTTTTACACCCCAGATCTGTCTGCAGGCCATGCCCCACTGCTGCTGCTGCTTAGCCGTTCCTCCTCCTTGTGGCTCACCCAGGAGTGCTTCCTGGCTGATGCTTGCCCTAGATTGGGGGAATGCACGATTCCCTTATTTATTCCCCCCCCCCCGCCGCTTGTCAGGCAGGTCAGGATTTGCACTGCCGTAAAGTTTCACGTGCACTTAACAGACCGTGGTCTTCTCCTTTGCTCTTCCAGGAAAGGCAATGCCACCAATCACAAGGACAAGAACGTGCGCCAGAGGAACGCAAACTAAGCAGCCAGCGAGGTGAGACGCCAGTCCGGGTGTCTGGCGGGGAGGGCGGGCGGGCGGCTCGAAGGAGGCCTAGCGCAGCTCCATCCAGGACGACCAGGCCCAGAGCAGTAGCCCCACGTAGACATGAGGCGGTTTCCTTCCATCCTGGTTTGCTGCCCTGACCCGGGTTGGCAGCCCAGCTGCGCTGAGATCTGTGAAAAGCCTGGCTTTCCGCCACTTCAGGCTGTGGCTTCGCACCCACCCCTTTGAGGCATCCCTCGCTGTGTTTTAAGGTGTTCCGAGACAGTAACTGACTCAGCCCGGCACAGACCCAGTGCAAAATCGCCGCCGGGGGGAACGGTCAGCGTACTAACTCCGGTCTGCCTCTGTTTCTCCCTCCCTCCCTCCCTCCCTCCCAGGTGACAGGCCGGCTGAGGAGCTTGCTTAGATGTCTCCCTGTTTCTCTTGTGCTCCGGCACCAAGAATATTCTAGCCCGCCCTCGCAAAGAACAGTTCACTTTTTAAGGCCCACTTTAAAAGCCTGTAGAGTAAAGTTTTTCTTTTTCCTTTTTTTAAAGAAAACAGTAAGAGGCAACTTTTGTTTTTTAAAATCTCTTCAAGTTTTATTGTGTAGGCAGACAGCCTAAGAACGTCCGTTGTCCCACCTTCCTTCAGATCTTTCCAAACTCCACGGAACAGCTGGCAAAGGTGGTCATTTCGGGCGGTCCAGGGGGTATCCAGCCTTTAAAGTGACCCCCAGGTTTAGTAAAGATGCAGCTGGAAACTCCATGGGCCGGCAGGAGAGGGGAGTCTAAAAATGAAAGTACATCCCTCCTCCTCTTTTATTCTTTAAGGCTAGAAAGGTGCTTCCCCCAAGACAGAGAGTGGAGGTGCCACAACGTGGGCGCGTATTTCCTTTGCCCGTCGAAGGCGCGCCGTGCCCGCCCCACGGAGCCACCACTTTTCTCACCTGATCCTTCGCTCTTCTCGGAAGTTTGGCCACCCGGGCACCGTTCCTCTCACTCCAGCCACCCCCCGCGTCCCCACCCGTCCTAAACGAATTGTGCCATAACAGCTCACAGAACAAAACCCCACCGGCACGGCAAGGCGTTTTGTGCCACGGCTTTTGTCGCCCCCCTCCCGGTCCCTCGTAGCATCGGTGCTTGAGAGCCCAAGCTCTGAGGGCAGGGGAGGTTTCCCGCAGCGGCGTCCCTTTTCGATCCGTCACGGCCAAGGAGCCCGGCGGAGGAGCAGAGGCGCCAGGGGCCGGCCTCGCCACGTTTTGCCACTAGCCAGAACCTGAGGAGAGAACAAAGAAGATTCCCGCTGGCCTCGTTGGCCACCTCTCGTTTCAGTTAGCGTTGGAATAGTTCACCTGTTCTAAACAAGCTCACTTGCTCCAAATAAAACAAGACTCACTTTTGTTTTGTCTCTCTCCCCGTTCCCGCTCCTCATTCCCGAGTTCTTGCTCCCTCGGGTCCGAATGCCAGAATCAAACGGTCCCCGCCGCCCGTCGTAAGTACGCGTCCGCCTGCCGCCTCCCTCAGAGGCCTCGACGTCTGCTTTGCGAAAGGCGAGGCTGGGGTTAAGAGTTGACGAGGGAGGAAGAAAGACGGAGGGTGGGGAGGTGGCCGGGCAAGGTGGGAGGAGACGTAGGATCCTAGAGTTGGAAGAGACCCCCGGGGCCATCCAGCCCGACCCCCTGCTACGCAGGAACCCCCGTCCAGGTACTCCCGACAGAGGGCCATCCAGCCTCCACTTAAAAACCTCCAGAGGAGGAGGAGACGCCACCACGCTCCATTCAGGCAGCAGATTCCACTGCTGGACGGCTCTGACCGCCAGGAAGTTCTCCCTGAGGTTCAGGTGGAATCTCTTTTCTTGCAGTGTGAATCCACTGCTCCTTGTCCTGGTCTCTGGAGCAGCGAAAAACAAGCCCACTCCCTCCTGGACATGACATCCCTTCACATATTTAAACAAGGCTCTCGTGTCCCCTCTCAACCTTCTCTTCTGCAGACTAGACATCCCCAGCCCCCTCAGCCGCTCCTCAGAGGGCTTCGTGGCTTCCAGACCCTCCACCATTTTGGTCGCCCTCCTCCGGACACCTTCCAGTCCGTCCATATCCTTCTTAAAATGAGGTGCCCAGAACCGGACGCAGGATTCCCAGTGAGGCCTGACCAACGCAGAACAGAGTGGTACCATTACCTCCCTCGATCTAGACACCAGACTCCTCTTGATGCAACCAAGGGTCGCATTGGCTTTCTTGGCTGCCGCATCACACCACTGACTCAGATTAGGAAGATTAAAAGAGGTGCATGCAGAGAGCAGAAAAAGAGTGGGAATTTGTGGGAGTTGGATAGAGAACGCGCCCTGAAAGTGGAGCTTTAAAGGCAAGGATCTTTAGCGGGGGGGTGGGGGGATTGCCAGGGCACCCAAGGCAGGAGGGAGAGAAGCAGCACAGAGCAGAAGCAGGTACAGCTGGCCCTCCGTACCAGTGGATTCTGTATCCATGGATTCAAAAATATTCCAGCCCAATTGAAAAAAAAATTGGAATTTGTTTTTAAAAAAGTCCAAAAAGCATGCTTTGATTTTGCCATCTTATATAGGGGGTGTTGTTTTTAGTACACCCTTGTACATAACGGGACTTAGGCATCCACAACTTCTGGTATCCAGGTTGGGGAGGGTCTCGGATCCAAACCCCAGCAGGTACCAAGGGCCCCCTGTACTTCTGAAGTGGGCTAGAAAACACAGGCGGAGAGTTTTGGAAATGGTGCGAGAACAGAGACAGTCGCTGGCTTTAAATGTCTGACAAGTCTGGCCACCCCAGTCAACCCAAACACGAAGCAGTGGCTTCAAATAACAAGAAGAGGGGTCCTACCTAAACATGGGGAAGAACTGCTTCGCCGTAAAAACTGCCCGGCAGTGGAAGAGGCGGCTGCCTCCGAGGGCGGTGGGATCTCCCCCTCTGGGGGCTTTGAAACAGGTTGACTGGGTACCTTTGAAGAGACCTTTGTGACGGATTCCCGCAGGGAGGGGAATCGGGCCACGTAGCCCTTGTGGTCTCTTCCGGTTACGCTTCTCGTGGTCCTGGTTCTGAGTCCCAGCCATCGGGGAAATTGGGACTAACTTTTCTCTGTGGGTTTAAGAGGAACGGCCCGGTCCCAGAGGGGGCCGTGTTAAGAAGTCCAGCTCCCGGTCTCTCTGCCCGAGCCCCCTTTCTGCCCTTTGAGTTTCCGTTCCCGATTACCTCGATCGCGCAACTGAAGGCGACGGCCGTGCTGAAAACGCCGACGATGCCCTTGTGGCCGCCGAGGGCGCCTTTTCTAAGCTCCCCCTCCCCCTCCCCCGGGGTCTTGCGATCCCTCCGGGGCCCAGAGCTTTCCTGCTACCCAGAGAGGGGCTGCCTCAGACGCTGCCCTGCTGGGTCAGAACGAGTCTTCTCTGTGGACAAACGTGACAACGAGACGCAGAGCAAAACATTTTTAAAACCCCTCCCTGCCCGTGGGAGTGTTAAGGTTACTCACCCAAAGCAAAGTTTTTTTGGTTAATGGGTTTTAGGAACACAGCAGCGTGGCCAGGAGTACAGTCCTCCCTTGCGAGGGAAAGCCCACGCGCTGGAACCAGAAAATGTGCTTTTTAAGAAGGGACGGGGAACATTCTAGCAAAGACCGAAACGGGTACTCAAATCAATAAGCGCAGCTCCTAAAAACACATCCGAATCAGGAGCAAAGGGTCAAGATTGCTGCGGCCCACCCGCCTTCCCTTGAAAAATCTCACCGAGCCACCCCGTGTGAGATTCCCCCGACTCCTTTTGTCGTATTTTTCATAAAAATGTGGATTAGTGGAATTGACGGGTGGGCTAGCAGGTTGCCTGCCTTTCTCTGTCTGTTTTTAAAGAAATACTGCAGTCTGAAAGTTCACGCGCTGGCCTTTGCGTGTCTGTTTCCTCGCCGAGCAAGAGCTTTGTGCCACCCGTTCCCCCAAGTTGCTCCGCCGCTGGCTTGGCTTCGCTGGTGGGCCTCAGCCCGGCCCCTCTCGTCCAGGAACACAAAGCCCCCATTTAGTAGTGTGTTGTTTTTCCCCCCCTTTTTAATGAGATTAAATCTAGGAAGGAACAAACAAGGGGGAAAACAGGTCATCTGGCACGAAAAGGGGAGATTTATTTTCCTAACCCCCGGTGAATGCCGCCTCCTGCAGGCTGGAAAGACTACAGTCGCTTGTATCGAAAGGGCAAAACGGCCCGTCTCCCTTGTACAGACAGCCGGAGGGTGCAGTCAATAGGTGCAGCATTAAGCTCTTTAAATCTCTCTTTGCGTGAACGGTAAGCTTTTTATGGCAACCAATTTTGCTTGAAATTAAAAGGGCAACAGCTGAATAAGAGGAGAAGCAACCCTATTCCTACCAGGACTATACTTGGTGCAAACGATGCTACGGATTAGAATTTCAGTTTTCCTGTAGCACAGGGTGTCTGTTAGTGCGACTCAAAAGTGGTGCTCCCTGGGAAGTTACTAGGAAAGAAACAAGTGTACTCGATGGGCACAAATAAAGTTACAGTGCAAAGTTGCATTGGCCAGACCTCATCTGGAATAATCCCGTGTCTGGTCCTGGGCACCTCATTTCAAGAAGGAGATGGACCGGCTGGAGGAGGGCGACCTCCATGGATGGCCATGTTTAGGACAGCCATGTTTAAATATTTGAAGGGATATGTCGAGGAGGGAGCGGGCTCGTTCCCCACTGCTCCAGAGACCAGGACAAGGAGCAATGGATTCAGGCTGCAGAAGAGGAGATTCCACCTGAGCCTCAGGAAGAACTTCCTGACGGTCAGTAGGCTGCCTCCGTGGAGTGTGGTGGCATCTCCTCCTCCTTTGGAGGTTTTTAAGCAGAGGCTGGAGGGCCCCCGGGGTCTCTTCCGGGATTCTACGATAAGGCCACTTGCTGGCACATTGGGGGGGGGAAATTAATCGCTGGTCTCAAACATCAGATGCCCTGAGAAGGGCTGGCATACACGATGCTGCGTTTAGCGCAGTCGTCCCCAAACTGCTGTGCAAGATAAACCCCAAAGCATTCACTGCAGGGTAGTGGAGCTTTTCAAAGGTTATGGGGTGAGGATTTTTCTTCACCTGGAGGGGTGGCACGCAGAAAGGAAAAGGGGCCGCTCTAAGGGTAGCCACTTCCTTCCCACATGCACGTATTCGGAAGAAAGCTCTAGCAAGAGAAGCATACCTCTTTCCAAGCGGAGCAGGAGGACGCCGCCGGAGCTGAGCAGGCACTTCAGGGTCCCAGCAGCCACAACCCGGCCGGCTCCGCTGCAGAGTCCAGCATCCTGCTGAAGGCCGTCACTTTCTAGCTGCTCCTCGTACTTCTAAGCCCTCCGAGCGTGTCCCGCTGCCGGATTTTAACCTTTAAAAAAAAATCCCAAACGTTTTAAGCCGCAAGGGGTCTCTTGCGCAGAGAATACATTTGCAAAGAAATACCCTGCATTAAAAAAAACAACAAAACGCTACGGCCACGTTTTGTGCAGAAAAAAATCCCACACTGCCAGTAGTCTTTGAAAGCAGCCTTTTGCAAAAATAAAATAATGCCCCACGGCCATTTCACAATTTCAACGTGTCACTCTCATCTTTCAGCAAAATGGACATTTCTCAGTGGGTGAATGGTTGAAAGCTTAAAGATCTACCGAAACAGTAAATAACACAAACATTTTAAAGTTTATGAGAGTAAAAGGTTAAATTGCCCTCACGATTTTACCTTAACGTATTAACGCTGCTGCTTTTCTTTCCAAATTCTAACTCAGTGTTACGACAAATGCTCAAAAAAGCTTCAACACACTTTCTAAAATTTCTATATTTAGAAATTAGACAATTTCTAAAAAAGAACGTCGTCCCGGAATGCTTTTTATCTTCCTTTTTTCTCACTGACTGAGAAGGCTACGTCTTAACGTATATATTCACAAATTGGGGGACTGTGAGGCCTACATGAGCCACAAGAGGGCGCTCCTTGCCTGATTTTTTTTTTTTTTTAAAAGCCCTTTTATTTTCAACCACAAGAAAATATTTTTTCCCTGAAACTCCAGCTCCATTAGAGCCCTTTTTGCAACAAAAGAGGGGAAATTGCCTGTTAATTTTTTTAAAAAAATCTTTTAGTAGATTCTGTTACTCATGACGAAAACAACAGGAACCACAATCCTGTCCTCTGTTTCTTTTATTATCGGTTCGAGGGGACCCCCGCCGTTCCAGCCCGGTTCTGACTTAATACAGCAGGAGTCTGTGTGCCTACAAATCGTTCGACCCCACCGCGGCGGGCTTCTCTGGGCGAGATTTGACCCGGGGAGGTTTGCTGCAGCCTTCCTCTCTGAGGCCGAGAGAGTGGGGCTTGGAAACCCAGCAGCCCTCCCGACCCTGTGGGACTCCGACTCCCATCTTCCTCACCGTAGGCCATGCTGGCCGGGGCTGCCGGAAATGGCCATCAAAAAATATCCGGGAGGCCGCACGATTTCCTGATTTAGCCCCTCGTTTTTCTTTTTATCGGAAGGAAATTTTAACTTTCTATGGTATCAACCTAAGGCTGTAAAAGAGAAAGCCTGGGGATGAAAACAATCCCCCGCCACCGACTCACAACAGCTCATTTGCAAGTTACATACACAGTGGTACTACATAAAAATAATTAACGACGATAATAAAATGTTGTGTATATGTTGTATGAAAAAAACTAACCTTTGCAACAGCAGTTCTCAACAAGGCTCCAATGGATTCTTAAAAGAAGCCCTCTGTTAAAATAAAACTGTTTTTAATGCAATGAAAAAGCAATTCAGGCAGGTGAGACCAAGAAAAGCAAAAGCAGGCAAGTCAGGTGAGGCCTGACAGCAAAGAGGAGGACACAAACCGGGAGAGGCTGCAGCCAATACTGGGCTAAATGGGTAAGTAGTCAGGCCTGGTGTAACACAACCGCGCAACACGGCTGCAGCCGTGGCCGGCCGCCCGTCAACACAAAGAGTTCTGCTCCCCGCTTTCGGCTCATCTGCCGACCTCTTGTTAATAATGAAAATAATTAAAATCGCCTCTGTGCTTTTCAATTCCACCGAGTACAACCCCCCTCGACAGTGCTGCATCCCCCCCTTTCCGGTTCACACACACGCGTGCAAGCGCACTCCCCGGCGTGGCCATTTCACTTCACAACTGACGAACGCCCTGGCTTGTTAACAGCGATTGAGCGGCTGCTACTTGGGTATGATTTTGAGAAAGGCCCCAAAGAAACCCAGGCTTTATTTTATATGAACTCTCCCCTCCCTCCGCCCCACCGTGGCGGGCGTTCGGCTCCCGGCCTCCGCGGGCCTGCGGTGAACAGAAAACCAAACGCCGCCCTTTGCACGCGGCCAGAGGCACTCCTGTGCGGTGGTCACGTCAGGCCGGGTGTGGAAGACTGAGGATCAAGTCCACAGCAAGCCACAAAATTCACCGGCTTGTTCTCTCTCGACCTGGCCTACCTTGTAGGGTTGTTGTGAGGATAATGTAGCCAGACTGGGAGAGCATTACATACACACACACACTCTCTCTCACACACACACACATATATCTTGAACCCACTGGGGTGAGGCAAGGTAGAAATGTACTCCATCATGACTACACCGATCCCTACCAATGCACTGATATTCTTTCTTACAACTCATCTAACATGATGAACAGCACGTGTCCTTCCGACCCACCTCACAGGGTTGTTGTGAAGACCAAGTAGGAAACAGAGACAGCCCTGATTGCTGCTTGGAGCTGAGTGAAGGTAGGGTAAAGGCATCACAACATCAGTGAACAATTTTGGCAAAGGGCATAAAAACATCTTGTCTGAGAACACAGAGGAGCTTCCCCCAACCTGCCCCCCCCCCACGAGCGCTTGGGCTGTGCTATGCTGGCGGGATGATGGGAGTTATAATCACATACATCTGGGTTTTAGGGGAGCTACCTGTTGCAGAAGAGGCCAAATGCCCTCTCTTACAACTCAGAGGTAAATACAATCCAGCTATTAGCTATGTGAGACGCAAAGTCAATTAACCTCCACTGATCGGGGAAAACATTCAACCAGATAGCAATTTTCACCGCGGAGCAGAAAATGGGAAAAAACAGAAAAATTCCTGGCCCGAGGCAAATTAAAAAATAAGATCTTTCGTTAATTATCTGGCAGTGAGATTGTGAGAAACCACAATTTCTTCCCACAGCGTTCACAAGCAAGTAAATGGTCTCTGCTTTAAAATCGCCCTCCTCCAGTGGAAAAAAAAAATTAAAAATACTTAAGAATCCAGGCAACCAGTCAGGACAACAGCTGAAAGAGCGTATGCACGTTTGCCACAATCCTAAGTGCTGCAGAGCAGAAAGCAATCCACACAGGCCTGAATATTATGGGTTAGCTTGAATTGAAGTAGACTTACTGAATCGGGTTGAACAGTGAAGCGACAGTACGGTAAATCTCGTTGATTTAAGGGGTCTCCCCCAGTTAGGGGAAAACAACAGGTTCCACAAAGCTGTCAGCAAGCGTGAAACCTATTTTTCTTGGGATTCTTGTTACTTCACTTTAAAAAAAAAACAACAAGTTTCTAGCCCTGATGGTATAGACAAAATCCACTGGAATCTCCAACAGAGGCTGGGAAAGGTTTTTCATGGTTCAAGATTTCTCACGCAGCTCTCTACGCCCATCCGCTACCCACCAGGACTGGCACAAATAGAATTAATTATGCAAACCAGAGAAAGAGAGAAAGCAATTACGCAAAACGACAGAAGGCCTGGAAATTCAAATTATTTACATCAGTGGCCCAATCAGGGGCTCTTTTCCCTTTGCCATCCCCAAATTTGGTTTTAGCACGATCTGCAATTCGGCCACCTGGGCCACGAAGGAAGATGCAACTTCTCTGCCAAGCAGACTTTCATCCTGACCAACAAAGAGAGAGAGAAAGAAAGAGAAAAACCACAGAGAGACATAGTTCAGTTCTGCCATATTTTATTACACAGGATGGGTCCAGATGAGCAGGCGGACAGTTGCCCGGGGGATAGAAAGCAGCCAGTTTTGGATCACAGAAATCCCGCACGACTCCCGCCATTCAAACATTTGGTCGGTTTAGCCACGATCAGTTATCGGCTGTACATTCGACATGGATGGCGCATGTTCGGCAAAGATGCTACGGCATGGGGCTGCCTCAAAATACACCGTTCTGCCCTCCACGAAAGACCTCACAGGCCGTTCAACGAGCAGAACACAGCTGTCAGAAATCGGCCGCCGGCCGTCCACGCCACGTTTTGGAGAGAAAGCCCAAAGCCAGAATATTGGGAATATCTGAGGGGTGACGTTTTCCCTGCAGACCAGAAAGACAAACTGGACGTGACACAAGGTGTCCAGAAAACGAATGCTGTGGGTTCAACTTCAGGTCTGGAGAGCAAAATTTGGGGAGGGGACGGGGTGCATGCAAGCAAGATATGCAGCGAGATTCAAAGACCAGTCCCTGGAGAAATTCAAGATATGCATTGCAATCCTAAGAACGTTTGCTTGCGTGTAAGTTCCACTGTTTTCAATGGGGTTTATACGCCCGTCGCTGTGCCTTAGGACCACAGTCCAAATTGTGGAGCCACAGAGGGCATTTTAAGAATATTTGCTGTTGTTGCCGTGAGCCTTCAAGTTGCTTCCGGCTCACAGAGATCCTAAGGTGATCCTATCGTGGGGCTTTCTAGGGGCTGAGAGGGTGTGACACGCCCAAGACCACCCAGTGAGTTTCCACGGCTGAGCAGGGAACTGAACCCAGATCTCCAACGCTCAAACACTACATCACGCTGGCTCTGCCATACTTTGCTATATGGAATGAGGGTGTGTGGGTTTATACACACACACTACAAATAAAACTACAAATAAATACTTCTGTCTACCTCAGAGCGGAGTTTGTGGATTGCGAGTTATCCAGGGCGTGACAATGCCTGCACCAAAACAAGGTGCTCTACCACAGAATTGTTAATCTTTCCCCCAAAATCAAGATGCCAGTCCTCACAGTTCTCGAAGAGGGGGCTAATTTACAGAAGATAAGGTTGTCTGTCCCTCTATCCCAGTACTGTCTGCTGTGGCAGCTCTCCAACTTTTGTAGAGAGGAACCCATTCCCATCACCTGACAACTGATCCTTTAAAAAAAAAAACGGATAGGCTAGGGACTGAACCCAGGATGTTCTGCGTGCGAAGCACGTGCTCTCACACCGAGCAATGTCTCTTCCCCTAAATATAAAGTAGGATTCCAGTCCTCATAGCTCTTAACAGAGGGCCGATTGCAGGTTGAAAGATTTGTCAATTTAGCCTATTTATTTCTAATGTCTCTAGCTATGGGTGTGTAAGTATGATGGGAGTTGTAGTCCCACACATCTGGAAGCTATCACTGCCATATACTGACCAGGAGTGTCAACAGAGAAAAGTCTTTCCCTGTCATCTGAAATTGGCTGGCATCAATTCCATCGAGTATACTGCCAAAAATCCAACCCACCTTTTCCGCTTGGGGCCTTTCTTGTGTCTCAGTATCTAGAAATGTATCTGCATATGGTCAGAGGAACTGTCTCTTCGCACCACATGCAGGCTCAAAGGCATTCCAAATTATTTTATTCCATCTACAGGATACCAGAACTTTGGTCCACAGGATTTTGTCAGGTCAGCTGAAGTGGAATCATAACATTATAACTGTATCATGTGGTATCAACCCAAAGCTATCCCTGTCATGCCAGTTTCTTGTTACAACAACAACAGCAACTGTTCTTAAACATAAACCTCTGCTTTTGGTTTGGTTTGCCATGGAACATACCCAAGCACGGAACAGCTGACTGACACACACACACACACACACATACACACACCTCCACATCAAAACTCCAGCATTCAAAGTCACGCAAAAGCACACATCTTCATGCAGACTACTGGCAAATCAGGATAGCAAACTCCAACCTGTTGGGGTTTCCTGGAAACAAACAGGAAAACAGTAGATGGCAAAAAGCTAGAAAATAGTGCAAAAAGCCAAAGCTACCACGCAATCCACAGTGCCCCTCTCCAATACCAGGAGATTTCGACTTCATCCGCCAGCCCGCAAACGAGACCAGGAATACTGACTCCCATCCTGACCTGGCTCCATGATTTCCATTTCTGAAACCAGCTGTTTCAGATAACCAGAAAGTTGAAAAGGGCCTCTGGCCATCCCAGCAACCCACCTCTGAGATATTCTCGCGAGGCGGGCACCCAAGTTCCGTGCAACCTTGCACAAACGTCTCACCCATGCGAAGGAGGGGACAGAAACGGTGGCAGCAATTCATTCAATCAAAGAGGTGGTAGTTGTCCGTTCTGACCATCCATTTTGGAGAAAGAAGGCTGGGTAAGATGGCTTGAGGGGAATTTAAGGCCTGAAAACACACACACATACACATATATCCAACTATGTATACTGGTAATTCTCCTTGCATAAGTAGAAACACTCATGTCTTCTGTTCTGTTTCAAAAGATCAAGTTTCTAGACCTCATGGTGCCCAATCTTCTTCTCCCCAAGAAGACAGCAGTATTAGTCTGTTTCAGCGCAAAGAGGAAAAGGCAGGGGGAAGGAAGGAGGGGTCTAATAGCATCTTGGAGACTAATTGATATATTTCGGCATCAGATTTCACGGATTCCAGTCTCCTTCCTCACATTCATGAAAGAAAACAGCAGGTGTTTCCTGCTGTCTTTGTTTCAGTGGCTCAGAAACCAAAGCTGGAGAGGAACAGGGTTAGGACTTCTGTCTCTGGCAAAACACGGTCTCTCTCTCCTTTTCCACGTCTTAGGGGACTCTATGCCTTGCCAGTTTCTCCAAAGTTGACAAGAACCTTTCTCAAACCTCCCAACTTGTACATACAAAACACGCACCCCTCAAGACTATACACACCTGAGATTCAAGGAATGTATTTTGGACCCCGTTTGTCAAACTGCGTATTTATTTCAAGCAAATGGCATGGAAACAGAAGCACACAAACTTGCAGCAATAACCTACGCGCCCCTATTTCTCCTTGTGGAATTATAAATGCATTCTGGATTGCTCCCAATGGTGAAAGGGATTCAGTGAGCTGGTGGGCCCCCAGTGAAGCTCTCAGGCCTTGTTGAGGCAGGGAGAATTGGGTCAGGATCTGGAGGGATCCAGGACCATAAATGCAGGGCTGCCACTTTGCTCTGCTACCCATCTGCAAATATTTAGGGTGGGAGTCTGTTAAATGATGGCGTTCCTGGAAGGCGGGGTGGATATCTAACCCTAAAACAGGGGTAGAACCGTCCAGATTATATTCAGCGGACATATTCAAGAAGTAAGAATGCTGGGCGCTGCAGTTCCACATCCAAAGAGATGCAGAATTCCCACCCCTACTCTAGATTCAATTCAATTCTGTCAGGGCACCTCTCATCCTCCAGATACTAATGTGCTACTGCTCCCAACATACCAGCCTGGCCAAGGATGATGATGGGAACTGGGGTCCAACAATCTCTGGGAGTTGCAGTTACCCCTGGAGAGAAACATTGGGATTAACCTAATTCTTGCAGCCCAGTGGCACAGGCTTCCCAGATTCATGCCACCTCCAGGCACCAGCTGCAAGTCCGTTCCATGGCACATGCAAAAAAAAAAGCCAGATACGTACACGCACGGTCTCAAAGACGCACGCCCTAAAGCAAAGAGTCAACCAAGCGCAAACCATGGCTATAAACACACATGGACCCAAAAGGCCAGAGACTAAAAGGCTTGGACAGCAAGAAAGAAGGCAGCGACAATGTACAAGTAATGGGGCTGCGAGGGGAGACTTCTGGAAATAGTTTCCCACAGCAGGTGGGAGACTCTCAGAGACTGATTCTCTATAGAGATTGATTTTTCCTTCCTTCTCCTGAGTCGTGAAGGAGCAAGGATGGAGGCTGGTGGGTGGGGATGACTCAGTCGCGCACTCCTGCGCCTTCCAATGCTGACAGGGCACCAAGCCCTTTCCCATCCAACAGCCTCAAGCAAGTCCTAACAGAACACTCACAATGTCGCCCAGTGGTTAGAGTGTCGAGAAGAAGGCTGGCGAGACCCCAGTTCAAAACCCTGCTTAGCTCTGAAGCTCCTGGGAGACCCAGATCTGGTCACCATCTCTCAGCCCAATCTACATCACAAGGTCGGTTTGAGGAAGAAATAAGAAACACTGACCATACTCTACCTTGAGTTTTTTGGAGTACAGGAGGGATTTTTTAAAAAAGTAATAGATTAATTGCATAAACAAAATCTTAAGGGGAACCAGCAGCTTCCAGATATTTTTGGATCGAATTTCCCAGCATCCCTGACCAACGGCCATGCTGTGGGATTTAGAGTTAAACAATATCTGGAGGTCCACAGGTTCCCACTCCATAAGGCTGGGGTGGGAAGACTTGTAGATTCTACAGATTTTGCTAGAACAGGTGAGGCAGCTTGGGTGTGAAGCCAGTACCTACTGTATCCCACTAGTTATAGCAATTGTGACTTCGGCAATCTGACAGCTCATCATTAGGATAACCAAAATCACCCACGTGCTGGTGGGAACTACTGAATTATTCTGCGGCTCAAAGTTTGTACGAATACAAAAACTTCCAAGGAGTGGGGAGAAAACCAGAGTCAGAATGGAATGGAGTTTCTCAGGAAGGGGCATGGATGGCTAAAATCCTGAAACATTTTGCTGCAAGTCCCAATTATACCAGTACAAACTGACATCTGAGTTAAAACATATCAGGAATTTCAGCAACCTATTTGTCTTGGCCATGGTTACACAAATGACAGTCAGAAACATTTTCCTGGTCTATTGTGAGTTATTCCAAGGATGCCATACCAGTAGCTTCTGATACGCCATCACCAAAAGCCCTGCTCTGGAGATTTTGGTTAATGTATATACTGTTATCTCTGCCCAATTCCTTCTGTTATCCTCTGTAAAGATAATTTGGGACACTTTCTACCCCTTCTCCAGGAGGGCTGCAGCAGGAATACCTTTCAGGGAAACAAAATGGCTCCCGATCCAAACAACTGCTCTTTATTCCCCCAAAGGGTTTTCCAGTCTCCATCTGCAGCCTATGCCATGGGGAAAAACGCAGAAAGCACAGAGCCCTGTGGGTATATTTGGAGTTTCCTTATTGCCGTTAGGGAATTTTTTTTAAAGCTGCATCCAACCCTCTGCAAGGATGCCAACTGCTTTTCCTCTTTGAGAATTTACCCTTCCATGAATAATAATAGCAGAAGCAGCTAGAACGACATTAGGGGATGTTTTCAAATGTGGAAAGTGATCCTGCTTCCAGAAGAGAGAACAGAGTTCCAAAAAGAAAAAAGGGGGGAAAAAATCCCTGACAATTCTTCAGCACAGTTCCTGATGCAAAAATACTGTTTCTGAACAGAACAAATACCCCCACTATATGACAGACCAGAGCTGGGAAGGAACACAGTTGCTTGCAATATGTTCCTTTCCCTTGTAATGAGGGTACAACGAAGTAACGTTTCAAAGGTAAGGACACAATCAGGAACAAGAGTCACTATTGCTGTAACAAGTAACATTTGCTACCTTTAACAATATTTAGAAGCATTTTTAAGGCAACAAAAAGTAACCAGCAATGCAACAAGTTACTTCTTAGTAAAAGCAATGGGACACTTTTTTAAAAGAATTGAATGTCTTTTCAAAAAAGTAACGCTTTAAGTCCTGGCAAGAAGAGACCTGCAGAATCGTCACTGATTAACTGAATCCAAAAAAGAAGCCAGATTTTTTTTTTTTTACCCTATAGCCTAATGCCCCTGGAAAATCATGCACAAAGCCGGGGATAAAAGCAACAGCTCACACCATGTAGTTTCTCCGTTGGGTAGCAGATAACTCAGAGACAGGCTGCATCTGAATAAAGGGTCTTCATTAGCCACTGGTAAAACCCTCCCCAGCAATACTCATAAAATACAGGGAACAAAAAGCTATTTGCAAATTTGAAGAAGGGAAGGAAGAGTTTGTTATCACACCACAACTATGTCTTTATTTTTTTGCCACCGGGTTTTGATCAAAGTCTTACGATTACCAGGAAGCAGTGGAGATTACCTGTTCAACATCAGCGGGCCAGCAAATCTGCTTAAGGTTTAAGTTGAAGGGGTTACGGAGTCCATCATCCCCCAAAGAGTCTATTCCACTGCTGAGCAGCTCTTACAGTAAAAAAGTTCTTCCTAATATTTATATTTTCCTCCCTATAATATGAATCCCTTGGTTTGCGTTCTAATCGACCTGACATCCCTTCCGAACACTTACTTCAGAGATGTTCAGCACCTTGGATAGCTGCTTTGGCGTTCAAATTAAAACCTGGAATGAAGTTTCTGCCCCCACGGGAACGGAAGGTGCTGTCAGAAGGTTACTAAGAGAAGCCAAAGAAGAGACTGGGCTCGACTGTCAGACTCACAGATTTACTATTGGAAGAGCTGGGAAGGGTGAGAAAATGTTCTAATCTCCACTCCCTCCGCTATGCCTGCTGAACACTCTCTTGCCCCAGTTCTGCAAGGACGGAGGGTGTGAATATTCTGCACAGACCACGGAATACCTGTCCATTTACTCAGTGAAGGGAACAACCTGGTTTGGAGACAGCTTACTAAAACCAAAACCATGTTCAATTTCAGGAAATTCCTGTTGTGAGCTACAATCTGGTGTTGGGGCCAAAGGCAAAAATGCTGGAGCAAAATCATCAACACAGAAGCTTAGAATTGGAAGAGATCACAAGGGCTATCTAATCTAACCCGCTGGCATGCAGGAATACACAATTTAAGCCCTCTCAGAAGATGCCCATCCAATCTCTGTTCAAAGTCCTCTAAAGAGGAAGAACCATGTCCGTTCTTCTCTTGAACAGCTTTTACAGTCAAGAAATTATTCCTAATGTTCAGTTGGATTCTGTTTTCTTGCAAGCTGAAGAGACCAGCTGCTTTTCAACTCTTCCTTCTCCTCAATCGGGTTTATGTTTCAGCTTAAAACCCATAACTACCAACAGCTAAACCTCACGAGCACCTTTTGTAAGCCATTTTTCTTTGTTGGAAGATCGGAGTAAAAATGCTAGGTACAAGACACACTAAAACAAAAACAAACAAATGCACACGGTGGATAGAAATACCCTCCCTGAATTTATCTCCGCCTAGGTAAATCGAACCATCACCACATCTTGTGGCTGAGAGTTCTATAAGTTAGCATTGGGTTTTGCAGAAGAAGGCACCAGAAGGGAAAGTAAGGGAGGAAGGAAGGAAAGAAGGAAGGACAGAAGGGAGGAAGGAAGCACTGCCAATGGAAGGCAAAAATACAAATTGTTCTTCACTGAAGACCACTGGGAGAGTATTTCCCTCAACTCACTCCCCCCAATACTGCTACCCCACGGATGGGGAAGGTCACGCAAACACAAGATTCTTACTTTTTTTTTGGAGGTAAAAGAAGGAAACTTCCCTTTTTCCAAGGAAAAATGAGGTTGGAAAGGCAGCGAGACCCCTCCAGAAAACTCCCCCTTTCTAAATACAACCATTCAGTCATTCCAATTCCTTTCCCTCCACAGACACCCCTCCCCAAATTCCCTTCCTTCCAGGCTCAGCACAGAGCATGGGTGTATAAGGCGCTGCACACATGGTTTATCTCATATATATATCTATATTGTTATTTATCTCTTTAGATATGTATATATATATGTATATTATCTTACACACATTGGATTAAGTTGCGCGATAAACTAGATTATGGCTTTCTGTGGTAACGGTCACAGCAGGGTGAGAGGTGGGATGGAGATGACCGCAGGAGACGGGGGCCAAACTTTGGTAGGAGCTAAACGGGACAGGCGGCTCGTCCTACCCCGCCCAAGGGGAGGACCAACCTGTCTTGCGGCAAAGAACACCCCTCCAAAGAACACCCCTCTCCCTGCATCTTCTAGCTTCAGTAAGCGGCAGACATCCACGGACACACAGTCCACGCTTTCACCCTCTCCCCAATTCCAAAGCTCCCGGGGCCCCACCCCATCAAGCGGCGGAGAACAAGGGCCCAGAAGGTCCCCACCCCTCGGCTTCCCGGTTTCGCGGAGCGAGCAATGGTCAGCATGAGAGAAAAGGAGCCACGATGGATCTCTGCAGCACAGCCCCACTGCCAGCTCGTTCTGCTGCTTCGTGGGGGGGGGTGGCGGATAGCGGGGCGGTGCCCTTCACTGCTTCCCCACCCCACCCCTTTCCCACCTCCCCACCACTAAGGTCAAAGGTCACAAGTTGGAAGATAGCTTCGATTTTGCTGGGTCCGTGTCAGGGGTGCTAACTATGGAACCCTTGGGGGCACCACCCGAGTCCTGTTGGAGGCCTGGAGTGGTGGTGGTGGTGGTGGTGGTGCTCGACATGGCCCCTGGCGCTGCCCCAGGGTACCCCCCGCTGGTGGACATCTGGTGGGGCAGGCCCGCGCGGGACGGTGGCGGTGCCGCTCCCCGCGACACCGCTTGAGGTGTGCCGCCGGAACTCTGCGTCGAGGTGGCCGGCGAGGCAGGCGATGCCCCCCCCGGCCCCGCCGCTGGGATGGAAGCGGTGGAGTCGTGAGCCGAGGAGGGGGGGCTCTGGCTCACGGTCTGAGAGACGCCGTGCGGGAGGGAAGGTTGAGAGGCCGAGAGGGGCCGGCTCTCCTGGCTCAGGCTGCTGGTGTGAAGGGCCTGCGTGCTCTTGTGGGCCGCCAGGCGCTGGGGAGAACCAGGGGGCTTCTGCTGAGTCAGCGAGAGCTGGGAACCCGACTGACCTTTGGCGCCCTCGTAGGGGAACGTCCGGCTGGCGTGGGGGCTTTGGGAAGGCGGGCTGGAGATGGAGGAGGAGGAGGGGAGAGGGCCAGCAGAGGAGGTGGCTGGCGGAGGGGGAGGCTGCTGAGGGGCGACGTTTTGCTGTTGCGGCTGTGCATTTTGCGACTGCGATTGCAGGACGTTCTGCTGCTGTTGCTGCTGCTGCTGTTGCAAGTTCAGCTGCTGCTGCTGTTGGTGACGATGCTGCTGGAGCAAAGCTGGGGAAATGGCAAAAGGCCCGGCGATGCCCCCTTGGTACTGGAGCCGGCGGGCCATCCGGGGCGAGCCCAGGCCCATGGAGCCGACCAGCGGGCTGGCCATCTGCGGGCAGAAGCTCATGGCCACGGCCTGCTGGAGGGTGGCGATGGCCGAGGTCACCTGGGGCTGGGGTGGGGCGTACATGGCCGCGTGCTGCTGCAGCTCAGCCTGCTGCACCATCTCGCGGTCGTACTTGACGATCTCCTGGATGATCTCGTTCTCCTGGTTGTTGAAGACGCCCGAGTTGAGGTCGTGTTGAACCTTGTGCAGCAGGATGGAGTTCTTCTTACCTGCAGGGAACGCATGGGTGGGAGGGAACAGAAAGCGGTGGAGAGGCACAGTCAGTTGTAGCAAAAAATTACTTCCGCAAACCCATCCTGGGCACGGTTCTTCCTAGGGAGCCAAAATGGACAACCTTTGGCCTTTCACGTGTATCATTCCCACCTGCGTGAGTCCACGGCTCACAGATAAGAGGCAATGTTGAAATGCAGAACAAGGGTGTGGCTAATGCCACTTACCTTACATAGCCCTTGAAATGTCCATAAGTTATTTATGTTGCAAAAGTCATTCATGTCTATCTCATCTATCTGCATACACATGTGTAAGCGTAAATGTTTGATAACGATTATTCATTATACGGATAATGAGTAAGACATTTCTGCTTCTGTGCTCTTTTATGGTATTATAATTGAAGAAGTCGGAAGCCAAAACTGTTCCACTACATCCATGATCTTTTCTACAAGTTAACGGTGTCCTTCTGTGACCTCAGTTCTACCTGTCTATGCTACTGTTCAACTGCTTTATTTGCCTAGACAAATAAATAAGTGGTGAATAGATGTCAATGTGTGTGTATGTTCTCATAGTTACATGCACACACAGAGAGATGCTGCAAAAATCTCCGTGGCTTATAAATCCACGTGGCCTACCAAGGGCATTGGGGGGGCGCTTTTGATTTGGTAAACAGAAAAATTGCCCACCAGTGTATAATCCTTTCACCCTGTTTTATTCAAGCCCAAATAGCTTCCCTTGTTCCCCCCCTCAAAAAAAATGTAACAACAAGTTTTCACAAGGAAGGAAAGGCCTGTTCCACCACAGGTCAAGAGTGGTCCTGGGAAACGATCCGCAGATTTGCCCACGCTTCATTACACACAAACGCAGACACACACACACATCTCTTTAGTGTAGCGCTACCTCACAGGGAGGGGAAGAAGAAAAGAACAGAACAGAAAAGAACAGAACAGAAAAAAACAGAAAAGGAGAGACAGAGGAAGAAAAAAGAAGAGAAGAAAGAGGAGAAAGAAAGGGAAAGGCAGAAGAAGGAGGAGGAGAAAGAAGAATTGGAAGATAAAAAGAAGGTGAAGAAGAGAAAGAGAAAGAAAGAGGAGAAGGAAAAGAAGGGGAAAGAGAAGAAGAAGAGGTGCAAGAGGAGGAAAAAAACAAGAGATGAAGATGAGGAAAAGGAGACAACAGAAATGAAGAGGACAAAAAGGAAAAGGAAGAGAAGAAGAGATGAAACAGAGGAAAACAAGGAGGAAAAGGGCAAAAAGGAGGAGGAGGAGGAGAAGAGAAACAGCAAGGAGGGGGAGAAGAGGAGGAAAAGGAGAAGAAAAGAAGCAAGGAGAAGAAGAGAGGAAACCGGAGAATAAGAAGGAGAAAAGAGAGAGGAAGAGGAGAAAACAAAAAGGAGTAGAAGAGGAGGAGGGAAAGCAGTAGTAGAAGCAGAAACGACCACACATTTAGCCGCAGTCATTATAGGAACTTGGTCACCTTTTTAAAAAAATTGTTTGCTCATTTTCCTCTTCCTTCCTCATCAATTTTTCCTTTTACAAGGCTGTTCATTCTCTGAACTCTTTCTGTTCACTTCTGACCTTTCCTGTGTGGCCTGCCACAGGTCAGGCTGTACAAGAACAGCCTTCCAAACCTCCGCACGTGCCACACGCCCATGGCCCGATTTACATCCATACCTATGCGATCGAGGCGATCGATGGCGACCGTTTCAAAGGCCCGCCTCATCATGGGGTATTCCTCCAGGACTTCGTTGAAGTTGTCCACTGAGAGGGAATAGAGGCGGCAGTAGGTATCCGCACGCACACTTGCAGTTCGCCGGCCTCTGGTCAGCAGGCAGATCTCTGGAGGGAGAGACAGGTAAAATGGTTCAACATCAAAACAGAGATTGCATCAGGATTCTTTGCTTAAGGTTACAGTCTAGTAGGAACACAAGGCAGAGTCTTCTTGGTGACAGCTTGACTCAACTCGACTTGACTTGAGACTTGCGTATTTTTAGTGACTGACTTGCTGCCCTTGGTTCAGTCACATAAGACATTCACCCAGAAACCTTACAACTTACAGGTCACAAGATGATCTGTCTCAAGCCCAAAGTGGGGGCACACTCTCAGAGGGAACAGCAAATGGATCAGGCAATGGGCTTGAGATCTGCTCAGCGGCCTGTCCCCACTGCATATCGGAGAAGCTTTCTAAAACTTTACCTAAGAGCAGAAGGCAAGACTCGTGCCCAGAGTGCAGAGTCTGTATCTCAGAGGGGAACAGAAAATGTGTTAGGCAGTGGGCTTGAGGAGGTGAAAGGATCCTTCCTTTTAAAGCTCTTGAAACTTCAGTCATGGGGAATAAGAAAGACCCTATTCCCCACTTCTGAAAAAGCCCCCAGCTTTGCAAATGGGAAGTTGCAGATGACAATATCACAAAATTGGAGTGGTGACTCTACTTAAATTGTTAAACTGACTTTATTCAACTCTGTCCAGATATTCTGGCACACAGGCTGGGGTACAAAGTTTGCTCCCAGACTTGAGACTTGACTTGAAAGTATCTTGCAAGGACCTAAGACTTGACCTGAGACTTGAAGGTAGAGACTTGAGACTTGATTTGAGACTTGGAGTAAAAGACTTAAATACATCACTGCTAGTACATGATCGACTGACTGACTGACTCTCTCTCTCTCTCTCTCTGTTAGAGCAACATACCAGTTGCCTTTTGATTCTTCCGCTCCTTAAATTGCATTTTAGCTGCCATTCCCCTTAGGTGCAGCAGAGGGAGAGCCAGGACTTGAAACAAGAACCAAGGATTCAGAGATGCAAAAGACCACAACAACCATCTAGTCCTGTCAGGATGCTTTCTTTGATTCTGTCATATTCAGGCACTAGCATACATGATAGTATAGATGCAAAAGAATCCATAGAACAGAGCCTGCTAAGTGTTAATGTATATCCATTTATAATCGCTATCTGCAATTATACATCTGATTGTCATCTTTAAAATATCAAGAGGCTCCAAATGGGCAATTCCTGCGTGTTCAATGTCACCTTGCCACAAGCATAGGAAATGAAGACTGGGAGTAGGGGTAACAATAGAATCACAAGAAGGTGTTATGGGAATGTTAAGATAGGAGGCAGAAACTCAGCCTCGGTCTCGCAATGTAAGGTATGTAAATATTGAGAGACTGGGAAAATTCCAGCACTGATGGCCATTTGATTTGGCATGTAAGCCTTTTTACCAATCTTTGATACGCATGCCAAAATTTGTCCTGAAGGTATAAAACTTGTGACCAACTCTGATGCTGCAGTCTCAGCAACATTTTGATAATGTTGCTGTGTTGCTTGCTATTCTGAAAATAACTGCTTCCGTTTTGAAACTCTGAGCACAGTTCTTCACAGCAAGTTAGCCAAGACAAGTCCAATCCCCTGCTATGCAGAAAGACAAAGCAAAACGCTCCTGAGAATGGTCATCCAACCTCTGTTCAAAGATTTCGAAAGGAAAAGAGCCCAACTCCTTCCAAGACAGTTTGTTTCACTGTCAAACAATTTTTACAATAAAGACACTCTTCTTAATATTTAAGTGGAATCTTTTTTTTTTCTTGTAATTGGGAGAGAATGAAATTTTAGCTCCTCCTTTCCCTCAACTGGTTTCCACGCAAGCTGGTCATCGTAGGAACACGGTCACTTCAAAGAGTTGGATTGCTTCCTTTCCTCTTCCCTCCCATCTCTTTTTCCCTTTCATGTGTTACTTTTCTAGTTGCTAACTGATCTCGTGAAATTATCCTGGGAGTTTTTCAAATGGACAGAAAGACTTGTTTATTTTAAAAAATGCTGCAAATTTAATTATCAATAATAATTCATCTATTTATTATTAAATTTGGAACATTTAATGAAAAGCCAAAAAAAAAAAGAACCTTTCTATCCAACTGAAAAACTCCCAGGATGACTAAAAATTCAACTCAGAGCAAGCATGGTATAGAGGTTTGAGCATTGGACTACAATCCTAGAGACCAAGGTTCAATTCCCCGCTCAGCCATCAGAGCCCATTGGGTGACCCTGGACGTGTCACACACTCTCAGGCACAGAAAACCCTGTGATAGGTTCACCTTTGGTTCATCATTAAATTGAAAACAACTTGAATGCATACAACATCAATGATTCAACTGTCGCAGCTGAGGACAATTTTAATCCTGGGGCAGGGGGAGATATTACCATGCACCAGCAGCAAAATCTCTAGAAGTCTCTTCTAGCAACCTCTTCCCACCTCTGCGCTTGGCTGGTCTTAAAAGTGCCCAGTCAGACAGATATTAAACAACCTGCCAGGGGTGTCGTGAGACTCACAAAGCTGCCAGCCACCGATTAACTCTGAAGTCATCAATCATTCTCGTAGCCTAGACAACCAACAGGCCTACTGTTGGCACCGGCGGCCACTCTCAGCTCACACCCCCCCTCAGCAAAGCAGAGATGGGGGAGAACCCACTTTTGATAGCTACAGTATCTGGAAGGAAGGGCCATAAGCACCCTGTAAACTGCACCTTCCTATAAGAAGACTCATTGGTTTCCAAGAGATTACTCTCAAATACAGCCACGTATGAAACATTTTATAACGGATTTAAAAGATTTCCTTACACTGAACTCCCATTACCCTTGCCTCTTCCCTCCATCATAGCTATATCCCAAATTTGTAAGCTCTTTGGGGGCAGGGATCTCTCTTTTATACATACTTATTCTGTTAAAGAATTTATCTATCGCCTCTCAGCCTGCCATGGCAATTTGGAAGTATTCCAGACCTTCAAGTTGCCTGTCGACTTATGGCAACCCCATGAATTTCATAAGATTTTCTTAGGCAAAGAATACTTAGAGGTGGTTTTTGATAGTTCCTTCTTCTGAAATACAGCCTACAACACCTGGTAGTCATTGGCAGTCTCCCATCCAAGATTTAACACACATAAAAACATTTAAAACTTTAAATGCACAAAAAAAACCTTCAAAAACAAAGTAAAAGTAACTTCTTAAAAATAGTTTTCAAACATACTCTGTGTATACACACAGGTATGGAGCTGAGAGTTGGACTTGTGTTAGATTTCATTTGTTCATATCACTGCCTATAAATTCCAGATCCTGCATCTTTTGTTTCTCAGGTATATTAAGGCAGGAGATACTGGACTAGCTAAATCTTCTATTTATCTGCTTTTTCAATTAGGTAGCATGCCACCTAAGTGAACAGATAGGTATGTAGATCTGCAAATAAACAGAGAGTTATCTAACTACCTATCTTTATCTACTGCAAACAAAGAAGTAGGTCTCACCTCCAAAGTAGGAGCCATCTGACAGTTTCATCTCTTTGTTGCCTTTAGTGAGGACGCTCACCACTCCGTGCTGGATGAAATACATCTTCTTGCCAATGGTCCCTTCGCGGATGATGTAGTCACCTGGTTGGAAGACCTCAAACTTCAGTTTGGTGAGCATGGCAGTCACAAAATTAGGGTCAGCATTGGCAAAGAGAGGCATGGAGGCCACCAGCTTCCGGCAGTTGAAATTGACAATCTCCTAAATAAAATAAAATATTATATACAATGTGGTTAGATTAAATTAGAAACGTACAGTAAGAAGAGGAAACCTAGATTAAGGAGCAAAAACACAGAACATACAGAAATATAGGAAGGAAGATACAAGGAAATGTAGATAAATATTCTCTGATATCTGTCGGTAGTTTGTACTAACAACTGTATTGTGCAATAATATATATTGTACATATAGCTTGAATTATTTTTGGACATTTGCTTATAAAGTTAAAAAAAAAGGAAATTGATAATCACCTGGGGGGGAACAGACAAAAGACACTGAGGACGGGGCACATGAGGAGAAAGGAGTTCAGGGGAATGGACCACAAAACTAAGGTTATTCAATGGCTAGGTACAAAGAATTTCTCCAACTGGGGCAATTTTTTTTCCAGGGTTAAAAACAGAAAAATTTTAAAATGGAGTGTTGTGACCCTTTTACAGACTTCAAGTCACTTTGTTAATATAAAGACATCAAATATATTAGATAGATAGACATTATTTTATTACTGTCATAGACAAGCATAAGGACAACAAGATCAAATCATTAAAAAAAAACTCGTAAGAGAGATAAAATACATGTAAATACACAAAAAAGATACAAATACAGATAGGCATTAATCTGTTCGATAACCCAACTAGTCCTGACAGAGCCCAACCAGACATTCATTATACTATTCCAGATTTGCAAACAAGATAAATCTAAGACAAGCTGCATTGCATTACACAAAATGTACTGTACTGCAGAGATATAAAATAAACTATATTTTTAATATACGAAGCCAGATCATTTTTTGCTAACCCAAATTACACAAAATCAGTTGTATGTCTTAAAATTTCCATCACAATTGGAGTTACAAGGTCCTCAATGATACGACTGAATCATAAGGAATCTGTTTGGTTTTGCCAGTTCATGAGGAACAGCCACAAAATGATAAAAACCACCCAAGTTAGAAGAAGAAATTAATTTTGCCCCCTCTAGTCCTCCATAAAGTCAAACAGATATAAAACAGTCATTCTCATAAAGGGAAATGAAATCAGGAAAACAAACAGAAATGAGCTGGTTCTGGGTCTTTGGAGGCATTTGGAAGCAAAAAAAATATATATTTTTTTAACCTCTGAGGGCTGCATACAGCCTGTGGACCATACTTTGCCAATCCCAGGAGAGACTGTGCCAACCTGACGTCTGCCCACCACTCGACAATATGTGATCCAGCAATGGGACATACCTCTCGCAGGGGTTCGTTCAGTTCCCCGAGGATGCTGTCCTCATCAAACATCTTCCCTTGGTACCGATGCTCGTAGTAGTCATGGATCTTTTGCCGGAAGTCGGCGGGCAGCTTGTGGAAGGACATATACTGTTCCACTTGCTTGTACTGTAAGAGTCAGAAAGGAGAAATCAGCATGAGGGCGAATGTTTATTTATTAACAAATTATTAGGTACATATCTACGCTTTTTTCCCCTCCAGTCAGCTCAAGGTGGCATACACAGCTATCTTCCCCATCTCTACCTCAAGCCGTGTTATCCTCACAACAACGCTGCAAGGTAGAACTGGACTGAGAAAACCTGGCTCAGTACAAACTGGAACCTGGATCTCCCAATTCCCAGCCTGGCATGCTAACCACTACACCATACTGGCTGATGTGATTGATTTTTGAGCTGTGATGTGACAACTAAAAAAGCCAATGCAATTCTAGGTTGCATCAATAGGAATACAGTGTCTAGACTGAAGGATGCAATAGTACCACTTTATTCTGGTGGGGCAAGCTTGTTTTCTGCTGCTCCAGAAATTAGGACACAGAGCAATGGATTAAAACATCAGGAAAAGAGATTTCACCTAAACATCAAGAAGAAATTCCTGACAGTCAGAGCAGTTTGACAGTGGAATAGGCTGCCTGGGAGTGTGGTGGAGTCTCCTGCTTTGGAGGTTTTTAAGTAGAGGCTGGATGTTTATTTGCTGGAGGTGCTTTGAGTTTTTGTTCTTGCATGGTAGGTGGTTGAACTTGATGGCCATAGTGATCTCTTCCAACTCTATGATTCTATGAAGTGGTGGCACCACATAAAAAGCAATTATAATGATGATGACGATGTTGATAAGGTTCTTATCTTCATGGTTCTGAATAAATTAATGATTTAAAGAACAAAAACAGGAAGCTGCTTTCTGCTCAGCAAGACCCTTGACCCACCCAGCTCAGTTTCACCAGATCTGACTGACAATAGTTGTCCAAGGCTTCAGATAGAAGATCCTTCTCAGACCAACCCAGGATCAAGGGTATTTGCACACAAAGCAGGTAGCTCTAGCATAAAGCTACAGATCCTTCCCTTAAAAAAATAAAATAAAAATCAGGTTGCAATTATCACAGTTCTGTGCAAAATAAAGCTGGGGCTCTGTCATGAAGGGGATGCTTTAGGGGCCCCCTGCCATTAATGGCAATCATTTGGTTCCCCAATTAAACTGGCCATTACTCAAAAATGTTGATTCACCAGTTTTTTTAAAAAAATAAGTACATTAAAATCCTTTAATCCCTTGACTGCGTGGCATACTCTGCACTATATGGATACAGAGGAAAAGGTCATACATATGCAACACGCACTAGTTAACGATTAAAATCGCTGCCCATCGTCACATCCTGAGAGCGAAAAAAGGAAATGCAGCAGGATAAATCTGCTGCAAAGGTACCAAGTTGTCATTGTCTTTTGGAGAGTTGTCAGGAGATTTTGACAGGAGAGGAGCACTTGTTATTCCCTGTAGATCCACCTGCTCAGTTTGGTCAAGATGAGGAGGGAAACAGACAGTCTGAGATGATTTTGCCTCCCTGCCTCCATCCTGTGGCCAAGCATCTCCGTGACCCCAGGAGACTACGGCTAGGCAGAAGCCCAGCGACAGCTGCTTCCAGACCTTGAGACTCTGAAGCTTTCAGGGCCTCTGCAGAGCAATGAGGACTGTCAGAAAAAAAGGGAGGGGAGGGCTTGATTTGGCAATTAGAAAGGAGAGGGAGAGAGTCCTACTTTCTGCTGAGTCCAGACATCAACCGCAATGTCACTTCCAGCCCTGAAATATTGACTCTTTTGTGCATTCTCAAGTCCCTGACACAACCTAGGATGGCATCAGACAACTCAATGCCTCCTTGTTTTTGAATTGGAGGCAAGGTTGAGCCATTTCCCTGTGCCACTGGTGAGGGATGTGTGCCCTACAGGCAAAATGCAGAGTCTAATCTCCATTATTATGTGGCCTTCTCAAGCCCCAGACTACCAAACATGTTTCAAAAATAATTTATGAGTTAAAAATTGCCTCCAAATTACCTGAACTATGGATGTAGAATTTCTCGATTTTAGTAAGGCCTTTGACAAAGTTCCACATGACATTCTTGCAAAGAAACTAGTAAAATGCGGGCTGGACAGGGCTACTGTTAGTTGGATTTGTAATTGGTTGACCGATCGAACCCAAAGGTGATCACGAATGGCTGCTTTTCATCCTGGAGAGAAGTGACTAGCGGGGTGCCACAGGGTTCTGTCCTGGGCCCAGTGCTGTTCAATATCTTCATCAACGACTTGGATGAAGGAACAGAGGGTATGCTCATCCAATTTGCAGATGACACCAAATTGGGAGGGGTTGCTAATACACCAGAGGACAGGATCAAAATTCAAAATGACCTGGACAGATTGGAGAGCTGGGCCAAAGCTGACAAAATGAAATTCAACAGAGAGAAGTGTAAGGTCCTACACTTAGGTAGAAAAAATGGAATACAGAAATATAGGATGGGGGACACGTGGCTGGATGGCAGTACGTGTGAAAGGGATCTAGGAGTCTTAATAGACCACAAGCTGAACATGAGTCAGCAGTATGATGCGGCAGCCAAGAAAGCCAATGCAATTCTCAGCTGCATCAATAGGAGTATGGTGTCTAGATCGAGGGAGGTACTGGTACCACTCTACTCTGCTTTGGTTAGATCTCATCTTGAATACTGTGTCCAGTTCTGGGCACCCCAAATCAAGAAGGACATGCTCAGGCTGGAGCAGGTCCAGGGGAGGGCAACCAAAATGGTGAGAGGCCTGGAAGACATGCCCTATGAGGATAGACTTAGAGAGCTGGGTATGTTTAGTCTGCAGAAGAGAAGGTTGAGAAGGCCCAATGAATACAATGAAATACTCAGAATTAATAGCCACTCCTTAGAAAAACATTTGTGCCTCTCCATTTATCTACAGTTTATTTGATAAACAAATGAATAAATAAAGTTGAACATTCCTATGACTGGCCGAACAAGTCACCCCTTCCTAAATCCTGAAAATTCACCAGGATTTGGGAAGGTTTTGAGAGCATACATGGCCTAGAATTCCCTGGCCCGCAAGTCCCCTGATCCTGTTGGCTGGGCTATAGTAGGAACTGCAATCCACTAAAGTAACTGTTTTGCAAGCTCTGGCACAAACAGACTCAAAGAACTAGAGTGCTTCTGTTAAAGGAGGTTTGATTACGGCTGACAGTCAGTGAAAAGACCTGTCTCCACCTCCATAAATTCATCCAGTCCCCATCCTGAGAGTTCTACAGTTGGCCCTCCACATTCACTAGGGTTAAGGACACAGGACTTTCACAAAAGTGGAAAAATCTCAAATATCAAAATGTGTGTGCTGTGTGTCTGTGGGAAGGAGGCCGAGGCATGGTGGGCAGAATGGGCACCCAGGGTCCAAAACAGGTGAAAGAAAGGAGAGGGAAGGTGGGATGAGTTGGCATAGTGGCCCTATGCTTCCTCTCTCTTGCCCATTTCATTCTCTGGTTGTAGGGAGGACATCAGAAGAGGGTTTGTGGTGCTCAGAAATCTAGCTGCAAGCTGTCCTTAGCTGGCCAGGCAGTGTCTGGAGGAGCAGGGGAACCAGAGGCAGGTTTTTAAAGAGCTGCACAGTCTGATCAGAGCCAATAAGAGGGAAGGTTCTCCCAGAAAAGAAGAGCCTGAGATGGAGAGGAAGCAGAGGTTGAAGAAACTTGCAAATAACCAAATCTGTGGAAGTCAAACCCACAACTGTGGAGGGCCAAGCCTAGTCCAATAAAGTGCATGAAATGCTTGTAATAAAATGTATGTAATTAGAATCATGGAATCATAGAATCTTAAGAGTTGTAAGGGACCCCTGCCATCCACTGCTTTGTGTCCTGGAGCAGCAGAAAACAAACCAGCTCCATCTTCTACATGACATCCCTTCAGATATTTAAAGATATGTCACTTCTCAGTCTTCTGTTCTCCAAACTAAATGTCCCGAACTCCTCCAGTCATTCCTCAGAAGGTTTGGTTTCCAGAACTTTGATCATTTTATTCGCTCTTCTCTGTACACGTTCCAGCTTGCCAGTGTCTTTCTTGAACTGCAATGCCCAGAAATGGACACTATATTTCAGGTGAAGTCTGACCAAAGCATAATAAAGTGGGACTACTTCCCATGATCTGGACACTATACTCCTGTTGATGCAGCTCAGCACTGCACTGGCTTTTTTGGCTGCTGCATCACACTGTTGACTCATGTGCAGTCTGTGGCCTATTAAGACCCCTAAATCCTTCCTCCATCTAACACAGGGCTCTGTGATTCCTAAGGAGCAGGCAAGTTGATAGCATGAACACATGTGGATACATATCTGCCCCTGTTTACACAGATACTCCCCTCACATGTGCGCGCACACACAAATACACCTCTTTGTTTATCCTGCCTCCCCCTCCATACCTTCTCCTGATATTGGCGCCGAGAGGAGTCCAGAGACTGGATCAGGGCTGTGGCATGGCCGATAAACATGGCGTAGCAGGTGGCCCCCACAATCATACTCAGCATGGTCAGCCAGATGTCAGTCATGCTCTCTGGGGCCTGACGTCCATAGCCAATGCACAGCATGTGGCTCATGGACTTGAAGAGGGCGAAGGAGTACAGCTCACTCCATGAGTCATTCTGGAATAACAAGACAAGCATCTGATCTCAGAATGGCGAATGTTTTTCAGCCCACAATGGCATAAACAGCTTTCTCTCATAGGTTATTACCACCTTGCCTTTGGTTTTGTCTGAGGCAATGCAAATTCCTAGTCCTCATGAAGCATAGCAGTCTCTGGACAAATCAACCCAAGGAAGTCTTAAGAGGTATGACCAGGATTATTGAATATGATTTACAGAAGGCTAACAGGTGGATGGGAAGGGAAGTTTCAGAACTATACATAACAGCTCCATCCATACTTACTAAATCAAACTAAATCATGCAATACAGTAGATTTTATACACTGATTTTGTACAAAATCAGGGAGGTAAGATGACAAAGGGCAGCATTTGCACAAGGTTAGGGAATTCAACTACTGCTTTTGGAAAATGTTGAAAATCCAGGCACAGAACTTCAATTTTAGTTTGCTTACAAGAGGAGTCTCAGCTGTTAACTAGACACTTCCTAAATCTCTGGAACCAGAAATCCAATTTTGTTCTTAATTACAACCAGGCTGGGGGTGGGGGGTAACTTAGAAAAAGATTCTGTGGTTATGACTGTCACTCTGCTGGGCACAAAAGAACCATTAATGGAAGGCAATAAGCTGGATCTATCCTACTCCTAGGTTCAGCCTTGAAGAGGCACAGCACAGACCAGCATATCACTTAGAGAAGCAGCAGGTACACTCCAACACCGAATTCACAGAATTATTTCAATTTATTTTACAGAGCACATCGTTATTAGCTTCCTGATAGCTACTTTGCATTTGAAAAGGTTCTCAAAGTGGTTTACGTACTGCTTAACTTAAATGATAAGGCGTCCCTACCCTTAGGGTCACAAAAGAGTCACAACATGAAAGGGAAAAGAGGGTTTTGAAGTTCTTCTGCTCCCTGGAATGGCAGATAGGTCACTTAATGAAAAGGATGCAAACCATGCTTTCCTCAAAGTAGATGCACTGGTTTCTGAGAAGCTACTCTCAAATATAGTAATTTGTGGCCACTTCAGAAGGACTCAAAGGAGAAAGGCAAATCTGAGAAACAGTCGTCTAAGGGGAAAGCAGAGAGGAGACAAACACCCTCCTCTGATGCAGCTGCTCCTGGTACGGAACAAGGCTGAGGCTTAATAATTCCACTTCTCACAGAACTGGGAACTTTCTTTCCTGCAAACCAGAGAGTTGGACTAGATAACCTTTGAGGACACAGCATGTTCCACGATTCTGTGGTTGAAACAAAAGGTGCTCTCGCTGATCAAAATGGCCAGTGACTGCTTCACAAACAATGGCATTTATTGTGGTAATTGTGTCATTTTGGGCCACATGAGAAACTGACAATTGCTAAGAGTCTAGGGCTATAAAACACAGAGAGAAGGAAGCGCTAGCCAGACCAGTCACCCTGCCAAGAAAATACTTTGGAGCTATGGTAATAAGCCCCGTGAAGGTACAAAGAACTGTTTATCACATGCATGTCATTTGCCAGCAGTGAGTAGGAAATTGCCCCTGGCAAAGAGCAATCTAATCACTCCCACTGACAGCTGTTAATCAAAGATGGGAACAGGGATATGGAGTTGGGAGTCATGGAGTCAGAAGCAAAATGTATTTGATGTTCTATTAATCTAAACAGCTCATGTGGTTGTGATGAAATGCCTTGTGCTACTGTTTTACTACAATAAATTTGTTATTGCAAATTAATATACATTTGCCATTTATGAAGGAGTCCAAGTTGGACAATAGAAAAACAAAGGAGTCAAAATTAAAGGCTTGGGGTATAGACTCCACAGCCCTGGATGGGAAAAGATCATGGGGCTAGAAACTCAGATTTGGTTAGGAGAGCTTTGTTGGCTTTCTGCTTTGTACGTACAAAAAGTCCCCAAAATTACATCTGTGCCAGAGTGCTTTACTGCTGGAAAATATATTAACCAGGCATGTAAAAGCTAAGGTTTACAAGGACAGGTCTCCTCTCTAGGTATAAGACATTTGTGTTTGTAAATCCTGTATTAGTTTTTCCAACAATCCATGGGTATTTCCAAAACACCACTACCATTTATGCACTCACTATTACTGGTTTCAGACTATCAAATGTTACTAACTGGAGTTTTGGAGCATCAATAGAAAAGAGATTTTGGACAGCCCAGTAGACAGAGGTGAAGATGAAGTAGTTAAGAGACAAGCAGGGCCGAGGGCTGTTCTTAGTCCTCAGCGAGGATCCTATCATGTTACAAACAGATAAGGGATATAAGGAGAGGGATGGAGAACTTGGAGGAGATTTTGGATGGCTAAGACTGCAGAGCTGGAATGGACACAGGACTGGCAGGAGTCAAAATCATTGGCCCAGTCCTCATCAGGGTCTTCTGCATTCCCATTACAACAGAGCAAGGAGGAAGTGAGTGGGAATGCAGTAAAGATTTTGGACAAAACACATTTAAAGAACGGTTTAGGTCTGCTTTTGATATCGCTATTTCATTTTACATTGCTATGGTGGCCAGGGTGGAAAGAAGCAATTCCTAAACACTTCTAATAAATAAACAAGTAAAGACCATAAGTAGGGAACAAGCACGCTTCCACTCCTCACTGAGGTCCTGAACATTTCTCCCAACAAACAGAGCAGACCTACCACCATGCCGTTGATGGAGACCCAACAGTCACTCGGAAAATCCTGCAGCATCGGCACAAGGAACTGCAGGCAGCCATCCCAATGACATAAGAGTAGCATCATTCCGATGAGGTTAATGATCCGCATTACAGCACTAGCCAGGTCGTAAGTCATGTGGAAGATCTGCAGCGGAAGGGAAGGAAGAGAGGAAAAAATGAGGTCAAATATGAGCATGAAACCATCCTTGGTCTCCTTCTACAATGAAGAAGAGAATTACAGAGCTGGTAGAGACCCCAGGGGCCATCCAGTCCAACCCTCTGCTATGCAGGAACACACATCAAAGCACTCCCTTTGACAGAGGGCAATCCAGCTTCTGCTTAAAAACCTCTAAAGAAGGAGACTCCATCACACTCCATGGAAGCAGCATATTCTACTGCCGGACAGCTCTGACTGTCAGGAAGGTCTTCCTGAGGTTCAGGTGGAATCTCCTTTCCTGCAGCTTGAATCCATTGCTCCTTGTCCTAGTCTCTGGAGCAGTGGAAAACAAGCCCGCTCCCTCCTCGACATGACATTCCTTCAGATATTTAAACACGGCTCTCATGTCCCTTCTTCACCTTTTCTTCTGCAGACTAAATATCCCCAACTCCCTAAGCCGCTCCTCGTAGAGCTTCATGGCTTCCAGACCCTCCACCATTTTGCTCACCCTCCTCTGGACATGTTTCAGCTTGTCGATATCCTTCTTGAATTGAGGTGCCCAGAACTGGACACAGTATCCCAGATGAGGCCTAACCAATGTAGAATAGAGTGGTACCATTACCTCCCTCAATCTAGATACCACACTCCTACTGATGCAACCAAGAATCGCGTTGGCTTTCTTGACTGCTGTATCACAGTGCTGACTCATGTTCAGCCTGTGATCTACCGAGACTTCTAGACTCCTAGCTGCTTGGATTGGGCAGTATCTACTGTTCCAAACTGAGTTGGCAAATTTGCCTTTTTGGATTACTGGCCACTGGCCTTGCTGACTGATAGATTCTGGAAGCTGCACAGTTGTTGCATGCTTTCAAGTAATTTCTGACTTACGGCTACCCTAAGCCGAGCCTGTCGTGGGATTTTCTGGGGCTGAGAGTGTGCAAAATGCCAAGGATCAGCCAGTGGGATTTTCCACGGCCAAGTGGGGAATCAAACCCTGGTCTCCACGGTTGTACTCCAGCACTCAAAACCACTATGCCACACTGGCTGTTTTGAGCTATACTTTGTTTTAATCTATGCTGTGAGCCATCTTGGGTCCTGATGTCGGAAGAAAGATAGGATACAAATTAAATAAAAAAAAGTAATTTTGCTAAGTTCTTGATAATGGAGTTAGAAGGACCTCAGATCAAACTGAGGTTTGTGCAGCCTCAGTGCAAACCAAAGAAAAAAAGGGTAAAAAATGAAGGAGTCCAAGGAGCCAGCATGGTGTTGCGGTTTATTGGACTACAAACCTTGAGACCAAGATTCAGTTCCTGGCTTGGCAATGGAAACCCACTGAATGACCCTGAGAGCATCTCACACATACACAGCCCCAGAAAACCCCAGGATAAGTTCACGTTAGGATCGCCATTAGGTCAGAAATGACCTGAAGGCACATGACAACACAACAAATGGCGGAGTCATAATGGTGTATAAAACGATGCAAGGTAGTGAACAACGTGGAGAGTTTTTCAACCTTCTAACATAATACTAGAAGCCAGCAGAGACCTCCACCGGAATGAAATCAAGACAAATCCAAAGAACGACTCATTTACACAGTTTAACTTGTAACTTGCTTTCCCAAGATGCAGCCCATGCTGCTAACTTAGATGGTTTTAAAAGGGGACTTGATAAATTCACAGAGATCAGGGCCACTGATGGCTATTACTCAGGAGGCAGTGACAGTCAGCATGATGTAGTGGTTTGTGTTTTCAAATTCCTGTTCAGCCATGAAAACCCACTGGCTGGCCTCGGGCAAGTCACAGTCTCTCAGCTTCAGAGGAAGGCAAAGGCAAACTCTCTCTGAACAAATCTTGCCAAAAAAACCCCTGTGATAGGTTTGCCTTAGGGTTTCAAACAAAACAAAGGCACAGTATGTGTTTCTTCTTATCAATTGGTAGGAGATGGCAGAAGGAAGAAACTCTCACACTGGGGGAACAGAATACTGGATCAGACAAGCCTTCGGTCTTACAGGATCTCTGTTCTTTTCTTAGGGAGGTCTATTATGATAGCAAAACAGCACCTTACTGCACAAGGGCTCTCTACCTTCTAATACTGAGTGCTGGGGAATAGGAATGGGAGAGAGCTATTGTGTTTTTAGACTTCCCATTTGAGTAAAAGGTTTTCTGGACCTGAGAGGCCATTAGCATTATCCAGTAGTCCATCTCTTATGGAGGTCTCTTATGATAGCACAGCAAGACAGGAGCAGTCCCATTTTGACAATGACCGCAACAAGGAATGTGGGAGTCTCGTCGGTTACTTTTCCCGCTTCTGGGCTTCCCATTAGGAAAACTGTTTGGTCACTGGGAGAGCAGACTATTGGACTAAATAGACCTTTCAGTAGGCTACAGTGCTGCTCTTCCTGTATCCGTGCTCCAGTGTGAAAATCATGTGGCCCTCGAGATGTTGTGGAACTGCAACTCCTAGCATTCTTCATCATTGGCTGTAGCTCCTGGATGCTTCAGTCCAGCAATATCTGGGGAGCTGTACAATTGCCTTACGCAGTCGTTGCGGTTCTTAATGTATCTTCTAACCAGAAGCAAACAAGCCCGGAGAGCCATTAAGAAAAACAACAAGTGCCTCCTGAGGACAATGGGAGTGGAACAACTTTAATTCTCCATACTTTGGACATATCTATGACTCACTGGAAAAGACGGTAATGCTTTGTAAAGTGGAAGGCAGTAAGAAAAGAGGGAGACTACATTACAGATGTATGGATTCAACAAAGCAAGCCACAGCACTGAATTTGCAAGACCTGAGCAAAGCTGTTGACAAAGGAGAGGTCTTTCTTTCATAGGGCCATCATCAGTTGAAGCCAGTTTAACAGCATATAGCAACTCCAATACCTCCACTGAATAATCTAGTCACACCCAGCATGGAGAGCCAGGGGGTTGATTAAGAGAATGAAAAAGTTATTCCATTGTCTTGCAGAGATACAGCAAACATCCTCCTGTGAGGGTGGGTATGTGGGATTCATAGTTGGTTTTATTCACACCAGATGCCTTTCCTTACATCCAGTTAATTTACCTAGTTATTAATCTGATAACTCACCAATTTGGTTAGTTCATTAGCTAAGTAACATGGCTAGTTAACAGAATTAGGAGCCAGTGTGGTGTCATGGTTTGAATACTAGGCCTCTGGGAGACAAGGATTCGAATCTCTGCATGTCCATGGAAATCCACTGAGTGATCTTGGGCACATCATACTCTCTCAGCCTCATCTGAACAAATTCTGCTAAGAAAACCCTGTGATAGGTTCACCTAACAGTCACCATAAGTCAGAAACAACCTGGAAGGCAAACAGCAACGAAACTAACAGAATTACTGTTTATATACTGATTTTCTCAAGGTGGTTCTAGACTTATTCACACTCAGAGCAGACTCTTAAGTTCATTAGGACCAACTCAAGTTGGAATTCAGTGAACATATTCCTACTTGGGTAGGAATATGGCCAATAGGTAGAAATATGTCCACTGAATATGTCTGGATCCAATTTGTAATCACAATGATGTAGGGATCAAAACTGACTCACAACCACAACTAAACAGGATCACAACTAAGTAATGCCAGCCAGAACAGTGCAGTGGTTTGAGCATTAGACTATGACTGTAGAGACCAGGGTTCAAATCCCTGCTTAGCCATGGAAACCGACTGGGTGACCTCGGGCAAGTCTCACTCTCTCAGCCTCAGAAGAAGGCAAAGGGCAACCCCCCCGCTGAACAAACCTTGCAAAGAAAATCCCATGATAGGTTTGCTTTAGGGTCATTATAAGTCAGAAGTGACTTCAAGACACCCAACAACCATTCTGAAGTAGGACTGAGCCTGGATCCAACCGGGAACATTCATCCCAGAGTATTTTATAAAGTAATTTAATATTAAACCCACTGAAAATGTCTGGACCCAACACATAATATCCATCTCCAGGCAATTTACAGTATAATTGTCTGGATACAACCCATGATATTCATCCCAGGGCAGTTTACAATATAATTTAGAACAAAACTGTTAATAAAACAGGCAAGAGACTCATTAAAGGTAATAAAACAACAGTGTGATTACCACAATAAAATACCCAAATAAAATCTCAATTAGAAATGGCAAAGTAAAATCTGAAAGCAAGCAGCCTCTCAAAAATATTCCAGAAGACCAAGCCCTTGCAGTGACAGAAAGAATTTGGAAAAGGTCTTCACCGTTAGGATGTTCTGCCAGTTTTTCTTGCCTTTTTGGTTTGTTTTATGAGATGGGTAGGGTAGAATAAGGGGAAAGAACTGCTGCATTTTATAGCTTTTAGAAAAGTTTTTGTGTGTATGTGATTTGAGGGTAAAAAAATTGGCCTGGAAATAAATGTTTTAAAATTTCTGGGTCTCAGCAGGTCTGCATGCTGTATTTTGAACTGGCAAAGTAAGGGAAACATTTCAAGTGTTAACAGCACCAACAAAACAGGATCTTCAATAGAAAGAGAACACAATAAAAATATGCGAGCAAAATTGAATATAATTAAGTAGAAAACTGTCAAAAATCTAAAGTAGGAGTGGGCAATGCACGGGAACAGGGACCAATTTTCACCCCACACCCTTTTGACAGACTGCATCTATGTCTCTGATTCGACTGGAAGTGACGTTATGTTGCTCCCAGCTCTGATTTGAGCTTCTGGGATGTCTTGGGTGGAAGGAAGAAGCGCCACAGTCACAACTTCAAAGGCAGGAAAAAGTTGCCGCAAAAAGTTTTGGAGGTTTTGGGATGTCAGATTACTGGATAAAGGATGCTCAACCCACACAATATAAATACATGGATGATTTAACAAGAAACAAGCAACACTTCCAACAAGTTTGTTCTGGATCACAGAAAGATGCAGTTAATCACTAAAACTGTATGTTTATTACAGTGAAAAACAATCAGAATTTAATAAATGAGTTAGCTAAACATTTGGGCTTCTGCCTTCTGTAAATCACTTTCATTTCCAGCAAGTGAAGAAGGCAGAATCCCAAATGTTTAACTCATTTATTACATTCTGTTTGTTACTCATTCTAAAACATTATGCACATACACAGATATATATTTGCACCCAAGAGATATATCTGATGTGGGCTGATGGGTCAAGCAGAGATTGTACATAAGCTATGCATGAGGCCACTTACAACTGAATGCATAAATTATAATTTACCATAAAGAAAGCATCAATCTTTTTTTTTCAAACCAACCATATATATAAACACAAATGAACAGAAAAGAAAATAATAAATTAACCCCAAATTCATAAAGCAAGAATACATTTATTGGTGACCTAAACTATTTCCTTTAATTTGTTCATCTAAATTGCTTCTCAATTTAAGAATTGGATTATATTTGTCATGGCCTACACTGCTATAAATTCTTAGATTTCAAACACAAGAGAGAGATAGAGATCCAATTAAGATGAAATGGATAAAAAAGGAAATGGGATAGGGCTTTTCATGTGGTGAAACAGATGAACTTAGGCAGAGCCCAAGAAAGCAGAGAGCAAGGCAGCTGTTTTAGAGAAAAGGGATAGAGCATTTGAATGACAGAGTTCAAACTAAAAAAAAATGATATAAATTTTTTGGGTGCAACTATTATAGATTTGGACTCAATAGTTAAACTTTGTCTGCCTCTACACCAAAAATCATTATAAGGATAATAATAAGCAAAAAAGGAAGAGGAATGTTGAAATATAGAAAGCTGTTTCACATCAAAACTAATGCTTGGAAAGTTAATTGTCAAAGTAATTGATTCTATTATTCATGACAGTGTTCAAAAAGTAACCCATTCCTGCTACTTGTTACAATGATGAAACAGTTAACTTGATGCACTAATAATTATATTGCTTCTTTCTGTTATTTTTTTGGAGAGCAAAAACCCTAGAATTGATAAGAGAATGACATAAAACTTTCAAATTTGTCAAAATGGCTTGTCAAAAGTAACTTTTGAAAATACCTACGGACTGCTCTCATTTTTAAAATGGGATTTTGTCACACTTTTGTTGCCCAGAATGTTTGCTGTTGTTGCTGCTGGCCTTCAAGTTGCTTCCAACCCTACAGCAACCCTAGGGCTGAGAGTCTGTGACATGCCCAAGGTCACCCAGTGGGTTTCCATGGCCGAGTGGGGAATCAATCCCTGGTCTCCAGGCTCATAGTCCAACACTCAAACCACTACACAAAGCTGGCTTTTGCATAGGAAGTAACTAATTTACAGCAACGCTTATGGGTTGATATTTCCAAGCTGGGTTTGAATATCTACTGTACCATTTCCCCTAAATAGCTTCAGTGAAGAGACTCCATGAAGGAATCTTTTCCAATTCTACCACGGCCTAAGATCTAGAGAACAATAACGGAGTTGGTAGGACACCAAAAAACCAAGTTCTAGAAGAAATGGCTGCAACAGCTGGCAAACGGTTAAGCCTTGAGATTCGGGGGAAACATGATAGAACTTGAGAAGGAGATGATTCATTCTTTGGGACATCCTTCACCATTGACTGTGCTGGCTGGGGCTGATGGGAGGTGGAATCCAACACATCTGAAAGGAGAAAACCTCCCCACCCTTAATGTTCTCCTGAATTGAACAGGGAAGGGGTGGAGCGGTTAGGACATACTGGTTGGGGTTTTTTTTGAGAGTTACAGTCCACAGAAGTAACTTTTCCAAGCTCTGATCTGTGGTGGCAGTGCTGAATCTGTCTGGGAATGCTGGCTGAATCCTGAAAAGATGCCTCCCCCTGTCCACAGCTTCATCCTGTTCTCACATGTTACTAACCAGACCTAGGTATTTGCCTGCCCTGGTCCACTTTGGGTCAACCAAAGGTAAGCATCAGAAGAAGCTAGACATGGGGAAAGAAAACAAAACCAAGAATCAGTGCACTATAGTATGTAAAATAGCCTTCCTTAACCTAAGGCCTTTTTACCATACACAGATATAGCACCGCAATTCCACTTTAACTGCCATATTTAAAGTGGAATCATGTAAAGTTGAATCATAGTTAAAAGGGAATCATCCCCATGGAATCCTGTGATTTGCATTTATTTCAAATTCCAAGCCAGAGACTTTTAGTACCTCCCCAAACTACAGACCCAACATTCCACAGGATGCATCCAAGGTGGTTAAAGTAGTGCTGCAGGGTTATCATGGTGGAAGGGCCGTAGGTGCTTCCAGATGTATTGGACTACATCTCCCATTATTCCTAGGTTTTTTAGTAGCGGGGGAAGGACAATTCAGAAAGGGCCAGGGCCACAAGAATGGGCTCGGTGGGTCAAATGTGGTCCCTGGGTCATGTGTTCCAGAGGGGAGGACAGAAAAGATACATATGGATGAATTTTTGGGGGGAAAAAAACCTGCTACAGAGCCATCCCTTCTGTTAATTTGGCCATTATAGACAAATCCACAGCCAATTTAGCCTGACTGCCAACTCTCCAATGCTCATATGCTAATAAACAACAAAAACCTGGCTATCCTTCTGTACGGCCAAGTAGTGCCCTTATTCTCTCTGCTTTTAGCAGTTAAACTCATACGGAGACAGGGTTTTCTTCATGCTAAGGAGGGAAGGAAAGAAGGAAGTGGGGGAGTTAATGGGGATGAAAAACGTGAGGCCAATATCCAAAGGAAAAGACCTTTTCTTGGTATTTTACTGTTCTTTCTCTTTCCACCCAGATCCCCCAAATTCCCCCAAAGAAAAGGAAAACACTGCTGGACAATTTATGTACATCTCCACATGCTGATTCAAGTCTTAATCCTGTTTAAACCTTCTGTCTTCCTTATCAACTCACTCCAGGTCTGCAGACATTTCTCTCCAATGAAAGGGTCATTCTCAAACTTAACAGTGTGTTTTATTAATCTTGCAAGGTGCAATAAATACGCCACCAAGGTTATTTGTTGTTGGGGCTGCTTGGCTTTATTTGTCAGCTTGTCCGCTCCTGAACAGTTTGAGTTAATCATTTTTTTATCGCAGAGTTTTATATGATGGCTCTTTTCTTTGTACGAGAGATATACGAAGAACCATTGAGAAAACACAACCCTGCCCACAGTGTTGGCAACTGCTGCCTTCCAGGTGTGGAAGACATCTTTCTCCCAGCATCCCTCCTCAATGTCATAGTGGCTGGGGATAATGAGAAGTGGAGCCCAACAGTATAAGGAGGGTCACAAACTCCCCACCCAACCTAAGATCAACTTCTTTGGTTCCATGAGCAGAGCATCTCTTACAACCTAAAATATTGGGGATACAAAAATAGGGACTTTTCAGTGGTCACCACGCATTTTTGGAAATCTCTGCCAAGGAATAATATATCCAAACCCTTTGTTGCTGTTATGTGTCTTCAAGCCAACTTCAAATTATGACCTATCCTAGGATTTTTTTAGTGAGATTTAGGTGAGGTTTACCAAGGTCAGCCAATAAAGCTGAGCATGGATCCAAACTCTGGTTTCTCAAAATGCCGGTCCAACACTCATTCATTATCTTTTAAAGGCTCATTTTATTTATTTGCTTATTATTTTATTTATATCCCAATTTCTCCCAATGTGGGACAAAAAACATCTACTGCAATCTGTTTTTAATTAGAAACTATTAGGTTTTAAAGATTTACATTCCTACAGATATTAGTTATCTTGGTAAGTTTTTTTTTTAAATTAAATGCTATGCCGGGATTTAAATACTCTAAAGGCACCAGATTCTGCCTGATGGTGGAAGCTAAGCAGGGTCAGCCCTGGGTAGTACTTGGATGGGAAACCACCAATGAATACCAAGTGCAGTAGGCTATATTTCAGAGTAAGGAAATGGCAAAACCACCTCTGAATATTCCTTGCTTAAGGAAACCCCATGAAGTTCACAGGGTCAGTGTAAGTCAATGGGTCACCTTAAGGCACATGCATGCACACACACACACCCCCATTCAGTTCGTGTAATTATTGTTTGACTGCTTTTCTGGAAATGTTTTCCAATTTACTGTCATTGTTTGAAGTGATCGCTGTATCTGCCAAGTGACTGTAAAGTGGTTTTATAGGAAGGGCTTGTCTTGGTAAATAGGGCATCTTTGATATGTAAGATCTCTGCATTTTTGTGCAGAAGACGTCTAAAAATTAGTAAATTCCCCATGACTTGAAAGCAGATTCAGTACTGTCCGTGGTCCTGAAACTGCCCTTCTAAGCAGTTTATTCATGGCTTTGTCTCCTACATCACACTCTAACAACCTCCAAGGGTTTGACATTTTACCCCTCATTAAGACGGAGAGAAACACAGATTTGGCTATGGTGCTAACAAATGAGGACCTGGTTCGGAGGTCTAACAGGAAAAAGAAATATTTAGGAAAAGAGGGGAGGGAAGGGTGAAGAAAAGGAAAAGAAGAAATTTAAAAAAAAAAGGACAGAGGGAAGGGAGAGATAAGGAAAAAAGAAAGAAAATAGATATTTGGATAGATGGAAAGGAAAAAATAAAAATAAACCAAAGCAAATGAAATTTGCATTTCTCTACATGTTTTTTGGAAGCAAGAGATAGGATTTAATTTTGAATAAATGTGCACAGATTAAACCATGAATGGGAAGGGGAGCCGCTATATTTTCAAATTTTCAAATATCATTTCAGATACACAGAATTATGCCATGCAACTTTAAGCACTTTTACTCAGAAGTAAGCCCAGTCTGACAGCACAGCTTGCATATGGCTAGAACCAAGAAGACTTGTATTTTCAAAGCCAGGCATGCAGCTCAAAGGGTCATCTAAGGACAGCTGCTTTTCCATTCCATTTTATTTGTCTGAAGCATTCCAGGCTGCCACAAAAATGACAGGACACATATTACATATTTTAAAAAAAAATCTAGCACACTAAATCGGGGGTAGGTCAGATACAGCCCCAGGCCATTTCTGAGACTCAAAGTCTACTTCTGGAGTCCCCTATTTTTTTTTTTTTAAAAAAATGCATTTTCCTATACCCAGGGGCAGTGTGAAGGGACCGTCAATTCCCCCATCTCGCCCCCAAAGCAGGAAAGAAAAACATCTAGAAGCGCATTTCCATTTTTGGCTTTTAAATTTTTCTCCAAGCATTTCTTAGCCTGGTAGAGGCCAGTTCAGTGTACGCTGGGTACGTGTGTGTGAAAACTGGCCCTTGGATCACTGTCCACCCGCCACTGACCTACAGATCCACCCTGGCATGTATTATAGCCCCGCTAAATATTCTTAAAATATCAGAAGGGCTGTTACAGAAAAGATGGAATGGACATATCCTCTGTTGCTCCAAAAAAGTAAGGCTACATGACGGGGATGGAATTTGCAGAGAACAGAACCAAGGTGGGGGAATTTAACAGAAGCAAGGGGCAAGCCAGCCACCTAAATGCCCTAAAGCCCCAAATCTCCCTGATGTTGGAAATTAAGGAGGGTCATCTCTGGTTAGTACTTGGAGGGGAGACCACCAACAAATACCAGATGCTGTAGACTACATTTCAGAGAAAGGAACTGGCAAAACCACTTCTGAGTATTCTTTGTCTAAGAAAACCCTATGAAATTCATGGAGTTGTCATAAGTCAACAGATGACCTGGAAGCACACAGGCATAAGGGGTGAGCCAGCACGATGGAGGGGGTTTCGGTATCGGACTAGGACTCTGGACACCAGAGTTTAAACCCCCCTCAGCCATGGAAACCCCCTGGGTGACCTTGGGAAAGTCACACTCTCTCAGCCTCAGAGGAAAGTAATGGCAAACCCTCTCTGAACAAATTTTGCTGAGAAAAACCCTGTGATAGGTTTGCCGTAGGCTTGTCGTAAGTTGGAAATGACTTGAAGGCACGCGTCAAAAACAAGGAGAGGTAACTTTCAAGGAGGCAAGAGGAGGAAATTTTAGGGAAGAGAACCAAGGGAAGGGAATTTAAGAGAAAGGAACCAAAGGGAGAGAATTCAAGGGAAGGGAAACAAAGGGGGAGAATTTCAAGGGAAGTGAGGGGGAAGAATTTTCAGGGAAGGAAACCAAAGGAATGGAATTGGCAGGAAAACAGATTTTGGCTGAAAACCTAGGGAGAAAATTCTTAAAGGCAAGAACTATCTGAAAATGGGACAGACTGCATCAAGCTGTGGTGGTTCTCTATAGCTGGATGCATTTAACCCTCATAAAACCAGAATTTTTCTAATCCTAAAAGAACTGCAATCTTATCCTAAGAGAACAAATGTTGGATGGTTATCTCTCAGGAATGCTTCACTTGAGTCTTCCTGCATAGCAGGGGGCTGGACTTGTGCTTCTTTCCAACTCTACGATTCCAAAATAGGGAGGAAGCCGTAAGCTCAATTTTGAGGTTTCTAGTTCAGGCCACACTCCTACAAAGCTACACTGAACTATATGGAACTTACTTCTGAGTAGACATATTCAAGACAACACTGGACATATACTTGAAGCCACAACGTTTGAACCACAAAAATTCTCATGTAGGTTTGCGCCATTTCACAAACAGCGATTACAACAGGTCCCTGCCTTTCAGGAGTTTACGTATCTCCAACTACCTTCAGTAAGCTACATGTAACCAACAGGGAGTAATCCTTCCTAGCTGTAGCATGCCAACTGTAGAATAACCCCCACCCACAGAAATGAGGTTGCTGCCTTCACCACAACTGTTTTGCCTCCAGTTCCAATACTTTTTCCTTGCCAAGGCATTTCATCCAGCTGACTCCATCTGTTTTATTAGCTTTGGGACTTCTGAGCTGCTTTCTCTCCCCCCACCCCAATGTTTGTGAGTGTAATTGTTTTATTTGTTCACCGCAATCGTAGATAAAAGAAAAGAGGGCAAATTTTGTAATTGCTGTAATAAACAAGAGAGCAATTAAATAAACATAATGAAAGAGTAATGGAGAGATTGGGAGGAGGAGCAATCAAGACAAAGGAGGGCAAAATACAGCTTGGATATACAGCGACCCCTCCACTTTTGTGAGGGTTTGGGTGCAGAATCCTCACAAAAGTTGAAAAATCTCAAATAACTCCCCCTTGAAGCTCCCTCTCCCATTCCTTTGTTTCTAATTCTACCCTATAGTTTGATTACATTTTAACTTTTGTATGGTTGTAGTGACTTGAGCTTTTTATATCAATATTAAAATACTTCTATCCTTCCCTATAGCAACAAACGACTATCTTATTATCAAACGACTATCTTATTTCCTTCAGGGCACTAACACATATGTAGTCCTAAGAACTGCTAAGTTTCTAGATAGGGCTGTCCAACTGAGAAAACAATTCATAAAACATATTGAAGTTGCATACAAGGGTGATGAATTAATCTAAATACGCATTGCCTCTGTATTTTACTATTCTCATCTTATCTCAAGACGATAACCTATTATTAAAAGTATTGGTATTTATTTATAGTCTTGTATATTATTCTATTTATTTCAACTTATCAGATTTTATCACATTTTATTGTATCTTACCTTATTTTAGCTTATTTTATTTCACTCCATCGTATTTTAGTTACTCATTTTACTGTGTTTTATAACATTTGATGTTATATCTTTTGATATGGTCAGTTGATTAATCAATAAATTTATACTACTACTACTATAGCAACAAGATCTCAGGGTGGCTTACAAATAACATTAAAACAACCCGTCAAGCAGTAAAAGCAATAAAAATAATTTAAATAAGCTAAAAACATATTAAACATGATAATGAATTAAGAGCAGATTCAAAAGATGAACCAATTTTTGAGACTCAGTACCTCAATATTTGAGATGGATTAGCGAGGTCCCAAAGCCCTGACCAACAGTCAAGTTTTCACAGCCAAGGCCCCTATGCTTTGGGAGGTATGATGGGCACCTAAATGAAATTAAGAGTTGGAGCCAACCAGGTCTCCAAAGAGAGGGTATTCCAAAATTTGGGTGCCACAGCTGAGAAGCTCCTCTACCATGTTCCAAAATAATGTATTGACCTTCCTGGCAGGTTACAGAGGATGAGTTTAGCAAGCCACCATGACTACCAGGACTGGTAGAAAGGCAGGATATAACCAATTAACTAACTAGCTAGTTAGCTAATAGTTGATATGAGGATAAAGAAAGCCAGTATGGTGTAATGGTTGAGTCCTGAATTAGGACTCCAGGAAACCAGGGTTTGAATCCCACACTCTGCCCTTTAAACCTACTGGGAGACCTTGGACAAGTCATGGTCTCTCAGCCTCACGGCAAGGGAACAGGAAGCCTCTTTTGAATAAATGTGACCAAGAAAACTCTAGGATGAGAGCCAGCATGGAATAGTAGTTTGAGCACTGGACTATGAATTTGGAGACTGGGGTCAAATCCCCACTCAGCCATGGAAACCCACTGGGAGGCCTTGGGCAAGTCACACACTCTCAGCCTCAGAGGAAGGCAAAGGCAAACCTCTTCTGATCAAACTTTGCCAAGAAAACTCTGTGACAGGGTTGTTTTAGGATCACCGTTAACTCAGAAATGACTTGAAGGCACACAACAGCAGCAACAGCAAAAGGCCACCGTAAGTCAGAGTCAACTTGAAAGCACATAACAGGCACTAAGGGGTTACACTCAAGATTTGGGAAGTGGCAGGGGAGGAAGTAGGTAGAAAACCAGCTTCAAGAAGGATTGTGAGGACACGAGTGTTACATCTGTGACCTCCAGGTTTCAAGCTTTTTAGTTCTGCATTGCAGAGCGTTCCTCTGGACCGCTGGAACGATAGGAACCAGTGCCAAGTCTGCCATCAGCAAGAGGGAGGAAATCACCTGCAAATCTGTTGCTACATTCCTGCCCATGCCAAAAATCTCTTTTCAGCGTGGCAGGAGGAGACTGATTGTTCAAGGAAGAGGTCTGGTTCCTTGTTCAGAGAGAGATGGGTAAACCACGTCACCACCACCGAAAGTCCCTGTGAACAAGGCAGGCTCCTCAGCAATGCAGAAAAATACAGCAAGCAGCCAGCTGTCAAGAGCCTCACAAGCGGCGAAGTGGAATGCCTGGAGAGGGGCAGGCAGCTGGCTGACAGGTGCTGCCCCAAATGTCTCCCAACTCAAGCGGAAGGCCCCCATCTGTCATCATGAGGACCCCTGTCACTCAAAGCCAAAACAGGGATAAAAAGGTATGAAGAGACACGCTGGATTAAGACAAAAGGCCCATCTTGCCCCAACTTAGAACAAGAGAGCTACATACCTCCAAGAAAAAGGAGGGTGTGAAGAAAGTATCTCCACTTGGTATTTCTCTGAAAGTATCTGCGATATACAGTTAGGCTGCCTCTAGTCATGGAAATTTCATCATGACTGATCACCTTCTCAACTTCCATGAACATGCCCTATATTCTTTTGAAAAGATGTCCAGACTCCCAGTATCTGGACAGCTTGGACATGATTACAGTGGCCAGAATTCTTTATACATCAGTTTGGAAAAGTAATGATACCCTGGAGACTGAAGAATGGCTAATAAAGCTGATTAAGACAAAAAACCTAGACAATTTGACATAATTGTTAAGGGGGAAAACTCAGGAGGAAAATTATTTAGAATAGGAACCAGTAAGGGATTTCTTAGTTTAAAAAAATGGTACGATTATAAAAAGCTGGTAATGACATGAGTTACTGATGTAATGCAAAAATCAGTCTTGACAAGTATTTCTTTTTGTGATTAACATTTTACACTGAATCAAGAGTGTATGCATCGAATATGGAGAAAACCTTATTATAAAGTTTGAATGTAAGGAAAAGAAACAGAAATTAGGCAGTAAGACTTTTAACACTGGGACAGCTGAAAGTACATAAGGATTAAGGGTGTATGGAGAAATCAGTCGCTATTTACTTATTTGAGATAACTAGTCACCTTCTAATAGTTGAAAAGCTACAGATATTCAATCTTACTGTATTTATTTTAATCAAGGAAGAAAAGAACTATCTGGCAGTTGGATTTGTATCTAGATACTTGTTTGTAAATGTGCGTATACATATTTGCTTTTGTTCTTGATTAAAAAGATTCCAGACCTGGTTGGCCACCACCCAGGGCCAACCTATGACATTTTGCTGCCTGAGGCAAAAACACACACTCAAAAACCCCAGTGTCATATAGCAAAGCTGACTAGGTCAGCAACTGAATCTTCTTTCAACACTGACAGAAGAGCGCAAAAGGCAGCCCATCTTTTTTACAAATATTGGCCAGTGTTCTACATCAGCTACTTAGTTAACTAAGTATACTTAACAGTCATGGATTTACTCATCCTTAAGAGTTCCATATTCACAATCACTAATTAAGTCCTAATTGTGACACTTATAGCCACGATCATAAATACCCCCCAACCAACTTACTGGGTGTCAGCTACATGGTGAGAAGGAGGTCCATTCTGCTGGTGATTGGAGGATAGCCAAATGATGTTTCCATCTGATTTGGGGGCTGATTACTATACTGGCCATCAATTTGGGGGCTCCCTAACCAGACACTGTAGAACCCCAATTCCTGTCTGCCCCAGCCAACCTGGCCAATGGCAACGAATGACAGAAGGTAGAGTTCTTCAAAATCTGGAGCACTGAAGGATTCTCAACATCTTTTTAAAAACGTCACTGTTAAAACTATCACGACTGTTCAAAAAAAAAAAAGCAAAGCAAAAACACAACTGGTTATATAAACAATGTGAAATTTAGAAAACCCAACAGCAGATGAAGAAGTATCAGAAACGTAAAGTTAAAAGCAGATGCAGGTGGTATTTATAAAAGGCCCGGGTGCGGGTTCCCCATTCTTAGAATCATAGAATGATAGAGTTGGAAGAGACCCCGGGGCCATCCAGTCCAACCCCCTGCTATGCAGGAACAACCCGAAAGCACCTTCTGCTAGTATCTTTGATCGGTGATGAGAGACAAAAGGTAGTTTAAAGCTAGGAGAGCTGCTCCTGAGTTCCGGTTTGCTGTTACTGATCCTGGATCTTGCTGCATGAAACAACAAGCCCTACACTAGGGCTTACCCCTGAGTGGGTGTTCACAGACCAGCATCCTGTTAGTCACTTGTATGTACAAAAGGAAGCTTTTGGACAGGGTACAGAGGACCGTCCCCTTGACCCTGCACACTGTCCAAAAACCATTCACTACCCAGTTGCTCTCAAGCTTAGAAATAGCTGCTGCTCCTTCTTACTAGAAGATGTGGGAGGGAAAGGCAATTCAATGCATGAAGATCCGGCTGCTCTAGGCTTCCAAGGGAAGGAAAGATTTGAGAATATACCTGTCAGAAAAGGTTGGACCAAACCTCAAGAAAATACTTTGTGATGTAAGTGTAAATGTCATGTTGCTTTAATTGTGACTTGAGCTAGTTAATGCTGAGTCATGCTGATGAGCACCAGGTGCAGACAATGCAAGGGTTGGCCAGGATTGGCTGGGTGTCTGTATAAAGGTAGCACAATCCCAGCTGACAAGTGCATATGTTGCCTGATACATCTCACCGGAAGCTTTGCTGGAAAGAGCAAGCTAGATACACTGGATTACCATCTGGACTTTGTAAATATTGTATATATTTTGTAACAAAGAATAAAGAGCCTCCACATTGGAAGATTACAAGCTGAGTGGGTGAGTGTTACTGGCTTAGTGCATTTGCTGCTAAAGGTGTTCTCTGCAGCTTGGCTTTGATAGCTGTGCCGAGCTATCTCTGTTTATCCATACAGAGTTTTTCTTGGCTGGCTTTTCTTTATTTCTCCCCTTGTTCTTGGGACTCTCATTTCTTCCCCAACTGAACTGAGACTAGCTGCTTCTCCATGGCCTCAATCACCTTCCCCCTTCCTCCCATTCCCCAGTAAGTGACACCAGTAGGAGCCACTCCAGGAATTGGCAACTACAAGTGATAGCAGGGGGACATGAAACTATGCATGCAGAAATACATATCCATATATAGCACATCTCAGCCACAGAATTAAGCTGTGCTTTGCAGGCCTGAAAGCTGTTGCACTGGGCCACAAACCTAAAAGGATACACACAGTTCTGAGTTGTGCTTTTGAACAAATGCACACAGTACAAAGTTGTTCTTTGCAGAACTAAAAGCTGTTCCACTGCAGCTTATTCCTGAATGGACGCACATAAAATTTAGCTCCACTTTGCTGACCTGAAAGCTGCTATACTGGGACTTACTCCTGAATGGATGGATAGGATATTGAATTGTGCTTCTGAAAAGTGAAAGCTGTTCCACTAGACTAGAGCATACTTCTAAACAGATACATACTATTGAGCTTTACTTTGCCAGCCTGAAAACCGGTTCATTAAGATTATACCACCAAACAGACCCACACAGAATTGACCCATGCTCTGCAGGTTTGAAAGTGGGAGCAGTAGGGCATATGTCTGGCCAGAAACACACAGAACTTAGCTGTGCTTTGTACACTTGGTGAAGAAAAAGATGTCCAAATGAACAAAAAAAATTTACACCTGGACCTGCCTACTTTGCTTAGCCCCACCTGCTATTGCAATGCGTCTCCTAAGACCCTTCCCTACATTGTAATTTGGAATTTTGGACCAAAAAAATAGGTTTCCCTCTCCCAGACAACGGACAAGAAGTCGAGCTTGCTGAGCTTCACCATGATCTCAACCATCTCCCCTTACCTCTTCCCACTGATGGATGTAACGGATGAGCCGCGAGAGCCGAAGCAAACGCAGAAGACTGAGGATCTTGGTGAAACGGACAATGCGCAAGGCTCGGGCTGTCTTGTAGACCTCCGAATCAATCCCCTTCTCCACAATGAGGAAGATATAATCCACAGGGATGGAGGAGACAAAGTCCACCACAAACCAGGTCTTCAGATACTTCTTCTTGATCCGCTCAGGGTCCAGGATGATCTCAGTATTATCCTCAATGACAATGCCCGTCCGGAAGTTCATGACCAGGTCCATCAGGAAGAAAGTGTCGGACACCACATTGAAGACAATCCAAGGTGCCGTTGTTTCGTCTTTAAAGAAAGTTATGCCCACAGGGATGATGATGAGGTTCCCAACCATGAAGAGGAGCATGGTGAAGTCCCAGTAGAACCTGCCAAAAAAGGAGAGCGAGAACGTGCATAAGAACACTGAAGCTACACAAATCCTTAGCTAGCTTCTTGGTCCATCTAGCTTATTACTGTCTGCTATGACAGGCAGACACTTTCTAGGGTATCTGGAAGAGACGCAGTCTTTTAACTGAAGAGACCAAGGACCAAAACTTCTGCATGCGAAGGAGGCATTCTACCTCCAAGCTAGGATTTTTACCCTAAATATCAAGATTCTAGTCCTCAAGGGTTGATTCAAACAGGAAGCTGCCTAATACTAAATTCCAACTCTTTATCCACCTTGCTCAGCATTGTCCGGCTCTGACTGGCAGCACCTCTCTGGCGACTGAAAATCATCTGCATGCAAAGTGAGTACTCCATTACTGAGATATGGTTTTTCTTTTTAAGACAAAGTAATTTCCTTTCCTTTCGGATCTAAATAAGGCACAGATTTAAATGAGAAGCTGCCTTAGGCAAGGTCAGACTATCAGTCCATCCAGCCCAGTGCTGTCTACTGTCACTGGCAGCTGCTCTCTAGGGGATAAATCAGAGAGCAAATCACCTGGTCCTTTACACTGGACTTACTAGGGAATGAATCTTCTGCATGAAAAGCAGATACTCTAGCAGTGAGCAACTGATTCTTTTTCTTATCAGGATTCCCATTCCTCATGAAGAGTTGATTTAAATAAGGATATTGCCTAAGGCCAGGTCAAATTACCTGTCTATCAAGTCCCTGACCAGCAGAAGCTCTCTAGGATCTCCAGCAGACAAAAGCCTGTCCTAATCATTTTTGCCTGATCCTTTAAGCTAGAAGAGGCTGACAGTGTTCGAACCTGAGAGCATCTACTCTACAAACAGGGTCGATGCTCTGCCACTGAGTCACAATCAAACAGTGTACAAACATAAGACAATCCCCCGTACCCACTCGAGGCAGGTCAGTATTGTCTACTGACATCAGGCTGCGTGGCTTTGGAGTTTGTCTTGAGTCTTGCAGTCTAAACTTCAATTAAACTTCAATTTAAATCAGTTTGATCCATAACTCCAGCCTCATGACATGTTATGCCACTGTTATCTCATCAGAGGCTTCCCAGGCCATGACATGGATGGGCCCTTCCTTTACTCCTACTACCTGCAGAGGAATTGATTGGGGAAAAGTCTTTTCAGCATTTGCCCAGCTTCTGGATTTCCTTCCTAGGAAGGCAAGAACAGTCTCCTCCTTGCTGTGCTTCATCAGCAAGTAAGAGGCTTTAACAGGTTTTCCAAAAGCAAAGGCTTTAAAGGAAAAAAGCTTTTAAGAGTGTTACAGCACTGTTCTAATTGAACGGTTTTTAAATTGCTTTTAAACATTTTAATTCTATGTTTAAGTCATTTTTATTGTTAATAGTTAAAATGTATTTTAATGTTGATACTTTCTATTTTAAAACTATGTAATATTTGTTTTAATTTACAAGCATTCTCAAGTTCCATTTTTGGAAGAAAAGCCTGGCTAGAAATGATGGCGATGAGCAAGGCAGTTTCACTAATATAAAATTAGTGTCCAGATATCTGTAGCAGGCCTTAAAACTCAAAAGCACCAGCTCCTATCTGAACTTGGAAGCTAAACAGGGTCAGTCCTAGTTAGTACTTTGATGGGAGACAGCCAATGAGTATCATGTGCTGTAGATTATACTTCAGAGGACAGAACTGGCAAGATCACCTCTGAATATTCCTTGTCCAAGAAAACCCTATAAAATCTGTGGGGCCACCATAAGCCAACAGACAACTTGAAGGTACACACACATACAAATACCTGTCATAGTTGAGATAGCAACAGCTGCTTTGCAATGCAACTGAAAACCTCAACACAGATTTTCCTCATGTCAAAGAATCCCAAATTTTTCTCAGACATGGGGGCGGAGGGGAGGGAAAACCTGGTGCTATGCAGGTTGCATAAGACCATCTGTGAATCTATTCCTCCCTGCCTTCTCCACAATGCCAGGGTACCACTGTCCTTCACTGGGCACCTGCAAGGTCAAAGCAGTACCAATGATTCGGCATTGCTATACTGTTCAGTCATTTTAAGCAGTGACATTTTTCTCTCCCCATAAATGTGTGCAAAAACAGGGGAGTACAAGGGATCGCAGGAATTTGACAGGATTGTCTTTGGGTCGCCAGGGTAATGGGGAAAATTTGCATTCCTTTCCTGTCTTCCCTTTCACCCTACCTTTCTTTTTACTGGCTTGCTCTTTCTGTGACAAACTTACAGCTGCCAAACAAGCATGCACATAACTGCATCATTTTCTCATTCGGCTTCACCAAAATCTGATCACTTCTGCCTCTTTTCTCTCTCCACTCTTTTGTGGGGCTTTAGGCCCTCCTTCCTGGAAGAAGTAAACTGGGCCAAAAATGGCGGTCGGTGGGGGGGGAGAGGAAGAATGACATATTTCACAGGGCCTGCACTGACTGGGTTGACATGGAGATTGTTAGTGATGTCACGGCTGCACAACGATGACCTCAGGGAGAGTCCTGGTACCCTTCAAATCCCCTCTGGAGAATGTCAGTGTGTGGGACAAGGAAAGGTAGTCCAGAAAGGAATCTAGCTGGGGGTAAACTTGACTAGCTCTATAGCCTTTTTAAATCTTTATTTTTTAAATGCATGCATCTATTTGTTCTTACACAGATTAAACACCAACTGACATTTTTTTAACAAAAGCTAAAGCTAAAACATGCAATATGAAATGCAACAGTAAAATAAGAACACTAAACATTAACTCACTAAAACACTAGCTTACTACTAACTAAACGCTAACTTACTAGTACACAAAAGGGCTTTGACCCCGCAAGCCAGACTGTAATGAAAGAGAGAGAAAAAAAAGGTTGCTTTACCATTACAGATCCAACCAAACAATATTATTAGAATTATGATCTGTCCCCCATATTCCCAGCTTTAACATTCATGGAATTGATTATTTGTGAATTCCTCCAACACCTCCCTCCCACCTCAAGTGCCTCTTTGCCAGGGGAACCTTCCCTCAGCAGCTCCTATCAAGCAGAGCAGCCCTTTAAAAACCTGCCTCTCGTCCTCCTCCTCCTCCACCACCAGCCACTGCCTGGCCACCTAAGGATAGCTCGCAGCCCAATTTCTGAGCATCACAAACCTTCTCCCAGTGCCCCCCCCACACACACACCAAAAGAAGGAAATGTGCATGAAGAAGGTACAGGGCCACCCTGCTGAGCCACCTCCTTTTCCTGACCTGGTTTGGACCCAGGGTCTTGTTCTCCCCACCATGCCTCAGCCTCCTTCCCATGGACACACGCACACATTTTAATGTTTGCATTTTTTCCTCTTTTTGCAGGGGTCCTGTGCCCCTAACCCTGCTGAATGTGAAGGTCCAACTGTACTAATCTACAAATTATTGCACTGTTATATTTCTTGTTGCTCAAAAATCCATAAATGATTTCCAGTCTTTCATAGAATCATAGAGTTGTAAGAGACTCCCAGGGCCATCCAGTCCAACCCCCTGCTATGCAGGAACACCCATCAAGGCACTCCCAACAGATGGACATCCAGCCTCTGCTTAAAAACCTCCAAAGAAGGAGACTCCACCACACTCCATTGAGGCAGCAGATTCCACTGCCAGACAGCTTGACCATCAGGAAGTTCTTCCTGAGGTTCAGGTGGAATCTCTTTTTCTGCAAAAGTACATGGGTTCTGCCTTTCAACCAATTCTTGCCATTTCCGCACTACACTGTTATATTGCAACTATTCCACTTTCAACAACCTGTGGCATTCTGGGGTTTGTAGTTTCCTGAGGCCAAAGAGCTCTCTGGCTGAGAATTTTAAATGCCCCTCTCTAAACTGCAAACTTGAGGATTTGATAGGATGTTTGAAAGTGCAATAATAGCACTGTAACAGTGTAGTGCAGAAATGGCCTCTGTTTTCAGACAGTGCTCTGGTCCCTAACCTGTCAGATAAGTGAGGGAAGTCTATAAACTTATTTTTTTAAAAAATTCAGAGATAGCCAGCCATAATCCATTGCTCAGCTGTGCAGATTTGCAAGCTATACAGCCCTGTCTTTCTGATAAAACTCTACCAAATTCCTGGATCCAGGCCTACATCTCCATTTAACAGATGGGGAAAACTGAGTCACAAGAGATTTGGACGGATGCAGAGCAAGCACTTAACAGAGTAAACTAGGAATCACCAGTGGAAAGATACTGCTCTTCCCTCCACCCTGCATTTCTCTCTCTCTTTCAAAAGGAATGTTAGCCAATCCAGACAAATGCTTGTTATTCAATCTAATGTCCCATTGCACCAGGCCAAAGCAAAAAATAGCAAGCAGCCACAGCTTTAGCTTTGTATAGGGGTCACTCATAATGGCTATGGTTTGTCCTTGGATTGCTGCGGCCGCTCTCCCCAACCCCCCATTCTGTAAACTGACCCTGATGTGTGTCTACTGCAGCTCCTCGTGGGCATTTGGATACAGAAGTGCAGAGAATTGGAGAGGGTGCAACTGATAGTGGAGGGGATAGAAAGAAATGTATGGTAAGAGATAGGTGGCCAGGGAACAGAGGAATGAAAGAAAATTAAATGATAAACACAGTGGAAGGGAAAGCACACAGGCAGAAAAACTTTAAATATTATAAAGGGAGAGAGAGACCTCCATTTTAATCCCATAGAATGTGAGACAAATAATGAGGAAGGAAGGCAAGCAGGGTGGCTGACCGAAAATGATAGGCAGTAATGAAGAAGCAAGATAGGAAGGAAGTTGGGTTTAGAACGATAGGCATGTATTGAAAGAGGGAGAGAGGCTTAAGATAGCAGATCTCTGTTGGAGATTTGACAATGTGGACGTAGCTTTCCTAGAAAACATTATCAAACGCTCAGAAAGGACAGGTATAACCGAAACAGGGGACTTCCACTATCTCTGATCTCTGTGGAAAGTCAAAACTCTGCCAAGAATGGAAGGTCCAACAAACTCCTTTCTTGTCTTGCTGACAGTTTCATGCAATAAGGAAATCAACTGTCTTGGACATGAGTTTCACCAGCAGGTCAATGATCTGGAAGCTGTTGAAACCTTCACGTCTTCCTGGGATTCATTACAGAGGGAAGAGAAAGTCAAGCAGTTGGGCATGAACTCTGATGCTTAAGAAAGCCAATTTCAGTAGGCTTAAGGAAATACTGGGTGAGAAAGTGGGAGACATCTAAAGAAACTAGTATGGATAGATAAGGAGCTTTTGGATAAGCTGAGATTTAAGGGAAGCAAGAAATGGAAGAGGAAGCAAATCACCAAGAAATAGTACAAACAAGTGGCCAATATTTAAAGGAGAAGGTCAGGAGGGCTAAAGGTCAAAACGAGCTCAGGCTTGCAAGAGATTAAAAATATTTAAAAGGGTCTTTTTGGCTATGTTCAGAGCAGCAAGGTAGCGAAAGTCCATTATGTGGAGAAGATGGCAAAATGCTAATAGATGAGAAAAAGTGAAACTGGTCAACACTAACTCTGCCTTTTTTTCATGCAAAAGGAGAACAGTTCTCAGCCCAATGAAAATAACAGAGGCAGTGAAGGGGCTGCAGTCTAACACAGGGAAAGAAATGGTACAAGATAAGAACACTTAGCAACTTTAAATGTGTCCAAGAGCCAGATAAACAACATTAAGATACACAAGGAATTTGTATACTAGCCTCTTTATACTCTGATCATTTTTGGAGAACAGGAGAAGTTTCAGCAGACTGGAGAAGGGTAAATTGTTGTCCCCATCTTCAAAAAAAAAAAGGGAGAAAAAGAGCACCCAAGCAACTACCTACCAGCTGCTCTGAGGCTAAAAACAGAAAAAGGTTCTAGAACAGATCATGAACAGATGGTTTGTAAGCACTTAGAAAGGAATAATTGATTACTAAGAGCCGTAGTGGGTTTCTTAAAGACAAGTCTTAAAGCCAGACTGATCTTATCTCATTTTCTGGTAAATTATAAGCTTGTTTGTTCAGGGGAATGCCACGGATACAGCATATCTTGATTTCAATAAAGCCTTTAACAAAGCTCCCCCATAATATTACTGCAGACAAGCTGGTAAAATGTGTGCTAGACTGCTAGACAATGCTATTGTTAGGTGGATTTGTAGTTGGCAGCTGAACCAAACCAAATGGCTCCTCTTCCACTCTAGAAAGAAGGGATAAATGAGGTGCCACAAAGCTGTGTTGTGGGCCTGGTACTGCTCCACATGTTTACTAATGACTTGGAGGAAGGGACAGAGCGCATGCTGAACAAATCTGCAGATGACATCGAATGAAAATGGTAGCTCATACTTCAAAAAATGGAATCAGGATTCAAGATGACCATAATGGATTAAAGAACTGAGCCAACAGTAACAAAATGAATTTCAACAGGGATAAAAATGTAAGGTATGCCACTCAGGTAGGAAAAATCATATACACAAAGAATAGGGGAAACCTGGCTTGATAAGCAGTACATTTTAAAAAGATCTGGGATCTTAGTAAACCATAAACAGAACAGAAGCATAAACATAATAAAAGTATTACTCTGTTCTGCTTTGGTCAAACCTCACCTGGAGTCCTGTGTCAAGTTGATAGGCTAGAATATGTGCTGAGGAAGTTAACCAAGACAGAAAACACCAAGCCCATGAGGAATGATTGAGGGAGCTGGGTATGTTTACACTGGAGAAGAGACTCAGAGGTGATACGATAGCCATCTTGAAGGGCTGTGAGATGGAAGGAGCTTGTTTTCTGCTACTTGAGGAGAGGAAATGAACCAATGGGTATAAATGTCAAGAAGGGAGATTCTGACCAAATATTAAGAAGAACAGCCAGCCTTCCATGTTTGCGGATTTCACTTTTGCAGATTTGATTATTCACAGATTATTTGCTGTCCCCTCTGCTGCCTCCCTAGGCCATTTTTAATAGGGACTGCAAGCCTCGTGAAACTGCAGATGAGGCTTGTAAGTCCCTCTTAAAAATGGTGTGGGGCAGCAGTGGAGGTGGCAGAAAGCCCCACCAGCCAGCCACTTCTGCCTTGGGAAGGATCCCTGGTGCCTCAAAGGAATCCATGGTGGGTTGAATAAGATGATCGTGCTTTTTTGTGTGTTAAAGATGGTTTGGGAGGGCCTAGAGCTATTCATGGTTCTTCCACTTTCATGGGGGTCCTGTGCCCCTAACCCTAGCAAATGTGGAGCGATGACTGAACTTCCTTGTGGTAAGAGCTATTTGGCAGCAGAATAAGCTAGCTCTGATGTTGTTGGACTCACCTTTGTTTTAGCATTTTAAACAATGGTTTACAGTCATCCCTCAGGGAAACTCAAGCTGTGGATTGCTGCACTGGCAGAGGTTTGGACTAGATGGCACTTGGATACCCTTCTGCCTTTACAATTCCTTGATTTTAGATACAGTGTGGAAGGAGGGAAGGAAGGACTTTTTTTTCACTCAACTCTTTTAACCTTTTAAAACTGTTTTAACTTGTTTGAGTTCTTTAATATATTCTCATCTTGTTGTAATTATTTGTTTTTGTATAATTGCCCATTTTTCTTTGGCGTGTTATCCTTTCTTCTTTGTTATATTCTTAATAAATACATTTATAAAACATATATTTACATCTATCTATATATAGCTCTCTCTCTCTCTCTTTATCTCTCTCTATATATATACCAAGTATTTGTAGGTTTTAATTTGGAATTTTTTTAATTGTTTTATCTCTTTACTGCTCTAACTTCTCACAATAAAAGAACAGGACAAAAATATCTTAGATGGAAAGACAGAGAGACAGAAGTGAATATAGCAGAGTGGCAATGTGGAAGTAAAGAAAGGAGGAATCTGTACAAACAGGCCGTTTTGAAGAATCACACAGAGAGGAGAACCAAAGGCAGATTACTAATAAAGTTACTAAAAACCAGATCACACAAACGTACAATGAAGAATTACTTTGTGCCACCTCCTCCTCTTGCATCTGTAATCCCTAATTGCATTCAGGAACATCTAGCAGGAGAGAAAGGGCTCCCAAGAGTTTTCTTCAGCTCACCCTACCAATTCAGCTCCCATGCTGAACTGAGGAGGACAACGCGAACACACACAGATGGGGAATGAAGGAGAAGCTAAGAAATATCTCTTCAGATACTGCACATGGTCCTAAGAGGAATTTTCCCCAGAACCCATTTTTAAACCTGAAAAGAAAAACATGAGGTAGCAAGAGCATGTGCAAGGTAACTTTCCCCCTAAATATCAAGTGTGTAGTTTTGGAAAGTGAACAAGAGCATCCAAGGGAGAGAGAGAGCCAGTGGGGTGTAGTTGTCTGAGCACTGGGTTATGAACCTCGAGACCAGGATTCAATTCCTCACTCAGCCAAGAAAACCCACCGAGTGACCTTGGATTCACACGAAGAAAACCCTGTTCTAGGCTTGCCTTAGGAGCACCATAAGTTGGTCATGGCACAAAACAATCCAAAGTAAAATTGATTACGTTCTGCTCCCCACATCAATCCAGAAATGCTGTGTCCCCTCACAAGTCAGAGACAAACAAAAAAACTGAAATCTGGCTAGAGATGTGAAAAAAACTGTTCTTTCAAGGGTTGGAAACAGAGCTTGATGATTCAAAGGATCCTGGACTTTAACTGCATTACTCTCCAGTGGGGATGAGGGAGAAGAAAGCCGTCACTTGGCATTGGTTGCAAAGCAGGGCGCTTAAAATACAGATTTCAGGGAAATAAAAATAGGATATCAAAAAGACAACAGGGGCAGGGAAAAGCAGAAGACTCCTGGCTCTTCTTCAAAACAGAGGCTGTCTATCAAAACTCCAAAGCCAGATCATAAGCACCCAGACTCACAGATATGGGAAGATGGCTATGAACAAACAACAATCAGGTTTTTATAGCAGCAGTAGCATTACAGCTCTGGTGGAGAATGTTTTGACACTGAGGGACAGGACAAAAGACAAGATTGCTACAAGGACACCCTCAAAACAAGGAAGAACAAATGATACCAGCATAAGGAAGGGAGAACTGCAACATAATCAGTGGCCAGCGAAAGAATTCAGTCTGCTGCAAACTGCAAGAAAAAACAGGGGGCATTCTGCAAATGCATAACTCTAGTAATACAACAAAAAGCAGCTATTTCAACCAGGTTCCTCCAACCTGTGACAGAAAGCCAAGGCATTGCAAAGAGTGTTGCCCTTCGCATGGACGAGATGAACATCTGCTCTGGAAGGCTTGGAGATTTCAAGGTGTCTGAGAAGTTGCATGCAAATGATAAGGCTGGAAGCCACTGCCAAGGTCATCTAGTCCACCCCATCGCAAACGCAGGAGTCCAGATAAGAAGCTCACTTTGGAAAAAGCAGTCACCACTGCAGGGGGTTGGACTGGATGGCCCCGGGGTCTCTTCCAACTGTATGATTCTATGGCTGGGAACACTGAGTTGACAGAGCCCAACAATGCCAGGATGCTTCCCCAGGTTCTCCAGCATTGATTTATGATTTTTAAAAAAACCTTCTACCATGTTATCCACAAAGTAATAGTGGATTCTAGCATAAAAAAGTCCTGAGTGAAACTTGTCCAAGTCAATTTTCAGCACCACAGACAGCTCCCTGGCTTATGGTGCATAATGATACTAAAGGCAGTTCAGCTCAAACCACACTCTTCCTTGGTTTTGGCAACACGCTGAAAAACAACCTCTTTCCACCAGCTCCGCCCTTTCAAGCATAATTTTTAAAATTGACAGTGTATATAGACATTCACACACGCTTTTCAGTCCTGTAAGAAGCCCCACAAAGCAGCTCAAAATAAAATCTAAACAATTCAAACCCAAGCTTTCCATTTCTCTAGACTGCCCGCATTTGCTCTCAGTAGCGCTTGACAATTAATAACAATTAATGAGCAGGAAACTCATATTAGCGGGCTGCAGCAAAACCAACAAAGTGTGGGTTGTAATGACTCAAAAAGCAACATATTTACTGTGGCATCATTTTTTGAGATCTACTCAGAAATTGAGCAGAAACACAGGAAGCAGCCTTACACCAACTCACCATAACCCCCAGACAGCATAGTCACTGGTCAAGGATTCTGGGAATCCATAGTCCAAAATATACAGAAGACATCAAGTGATCCCTCCCCACCCCAACTCTTTTCCAGCAAGGTTACATCATTTGGAATATATGAACATATATATGAAAACACAGATAAACAGTCACATGTACCAAAATATGGCAAGTGATCTAATGGTACAAAAGCTGCAGATACGGTTTCAATTAGTCCCTAAATGGTACTGGCAAAAGTCAACAGTGCTTTAGTCAATAAACCATACAAAATTTATAAACATTAAAATATATTCCAAGCAGCACAAATGTTCTACCGACCAACAAAGGGATGATGTAAGGGGTGGGGCCGCCAAAGTGCAATGAACATTTAAAGCAATTCAGTTGAAGTTCCAATGACTCCAAAATCTTTACCTCCAGGAGAGGTTCACTGTTATCTCTCTGCATAAATACAGTCTGGCTTTGCCTCTTCCTCAGACATTCTCCTCCACACAGATGTACGTCCCTGATTTTGCTGGACTTTCTACACTACTGAACTCAAAATTAGATCTTTTGTTCCTTCCTTTTGCAGACATGTAGGTGTCTCAATGGCTTGCAGAAGATGGTGGCCAGTATCTTCTGCATGTACAATGTGTTCCCTTAGTCTGGAGAGCTATTGGCCTATAAACCATGAAAAGCTCTCCCTGTCAACAAACCTATTCAGCTGATATTTCAGACCAGTGACTGGGGATGAAAGAGCATTTAAGCTAAAACCAAGCTGAGTTTTGCAAGCCAGAAAGTTGTTGAATGCAACCAAACTGAGCTTTTGGGGACCAGAAACCTGTTGAACAGAACTAAGCTGGGCTTAACAGACTAGAATAGTGTAGAACGGAACTAATTTTAGCTTTGCAGGCTGAAATGCTGTTTCACAGAACCAACATAAGCTTTGCTGGCCACTACAGTTTTGTAGACTAGAACCCTGTCTTTGTAGGGTGTTGTCTGAAACCAAACTCAACTTTGCTGAAAGCTGTCGAAGAGGACAAAATTGAGGTCTGCAGGCAGGAATGCTGATAGAAGGAACTGAGCTGAGCTTTGTATGTCAGATAGTAGTTGATACAGGAACAAGCTGAAAATGGTACAGAACCAAATTCAGATCACCAGGCCAGAACACTGTTTCATGGAACTTAGTTCAGCTTTGCAGGTCAAAATACTATTTCACGGAACTGACGCTAGCTTTGTAAGCTGAAACACTGTCACACAGAAATAAGGCTCAGCTTTGCAGGCCAAAACACTGTGGAATTAAACGGGATTCAGATCAGCCTTGCAAGCCAAAATATTGTGGCACAGAACCAAGGCTCAGCTTTTCAGGGTGGAACATTCTTGAACCGAGCTCAACTTTGTACATCAAAACATTGCTGCTTGGAACTGAGCTCAGCTTTGCAAGACAGAACTGCTGTACAGAACTACCATACGCTTTGCCAGCTGAACCACTGTTGCACAGAACGAAGCTGAGTTTCCAAACCACCACAGCAATATTCTGTCCCTCTGAAACCTTAATATACAATGACATCCGAAGGGTCAGCGTGGCATCACTTCTTGAAAAGAGCACAATCTCAGTATAGTTTAAGCAAAGAGTGGATTATTATCAGCCAGCTGCATCCAGCACTGAGAACAAGGGTTAGATTAGTTGATCTCAAATATCCCTCCCAATTCAACTATTCTAATATAGTCTTTTAATTAATCTGTTGGTGAGAGCAAGTGCTCAGCAGAGATTTAAGAACCTTAGGTCCGCACTATGTATTCAAGGTCCACCTTAAGGGATCACAAATCCATGCTATAAAAGCTCTCTCCATGGTGTCAAAGACAAGATCTGGGAGGAAACTCCATTCCAGCCTCCCATTTCCCCACTGATTAAGGTGTGCTCCTTCTAAAATTAACCAAGGAGCAATAAAAGCTATCACGCTCAGGGTGAAAGCAGATGAAACATTTAAAACAGAAGGCTGTTTTACCCACTGCGGGGGCTGGACTTCCACCGCTCTTCACAGTTCTCTCAGCAGATGTACATAGCGGGGAATCGAACACTCACTTAGCTGTCAGCCTGAGCTGTCCGCATTTTAAAGTTTTTTTCCTTTAAAAAAAAACTCTGCTATATGTGTTTATTCCCTTATAAAGTTCATCTTTCCCTTTATCTCTTTTTAAAATAATTTTCTTTTTTTAAAAAAAATGCAGAGTGGAACAGCTCTAAGGACTGATAGAAAGTAGCATTTTGGATGTTGCTGCCCATTCTGTTCTTGTAACAATGTCCTGATTTATTTTAAGCCAGGGTGGGAATCAAGTGGGAATCAAGTGGGAATCAAGCGGCCCTCAAGATGATGTTGGATTGCAATTCCCAACCAGTTAAAACAAATACAACCTCCCCAGTGCAAAACAATAAGCACATGTCGATATTTATATGCTCCATAAAAAACAAACACACACCCAACTACCCAGAGCAATCTGCAAATCACATCCTTCCCTCTGCTTCATCTTTCCGCTTTCAATTGGATTTACAGCTGCTAACAAGATACAACTGCTTATCCAGGCTGCTTTCTGATAATTCCATATTTTATATTAAAACAATCAACATTCTATAGGAAGTTTAATTCCTGTAGCTAGGTTTCCCTCATTCATTCATCTCCACCTCTGCACCTCATCATCGTGCAACAAAGCACGGATGCTTTCATGCCAAGGCATCAATGGGCAGATTCTAAAAAAAGGGATTTGCACAATGACAGATGTGAAATGATTTTTTTTTTTTACAAAAGAAAAATCCACACAAGATACACATTCTATTAAGCTGATCATGATTCAAAAAGGAGCAGGCAGAGCACTGGATATTAATGCTTTATTACTGATACTTTGCAATTGTACGGCACTGTTTAAGAAAGGGAGTTAAAGAGCCAATGCACAGATACTGGTGTATTCAGGTATAATGCTAGGCCGGAGTAGCTAAGAATTTTGGCTTATTAGTGGGCATGTTTAAGCATACCAGGAGGGTTGGTTAATCTAATGAGAAAGCAAAAGGTTTGATTTCTTTACACCAAATTTGAAGCCAGGTTTTGAAGCCGGTTCCCTAAACCGGTTTGTTACAGGAGCCATTTGGAATGACAGAACAATGTAAGACAGCTTTGAAATGCCAACTAACATCAAAAACCAGATCTTTAAAATGTCCAGTGAACTTCACACGGTATTATGGTTGGTGTCTTGAACTACGATGAGAGACACAAGTTCAAATGCTCACCCTGCCATGAAGCTCCAGCAGTAACTTTGGGCCAGTGCTATCTCTCAGCCTAGCCTACAGGGCTGTTGTAGAAAAGAGGTTATGCATTGTCTCTCTCTCTCTCTCTGACAAGTGAACTGCCTGGCTTGGTGTCTTTCTAAATCCACACTCGTTAGGGGGAGGAAGAGGAGGACTATTCAATCTACATGTGAAAAGGATCTAGGAATCTTAGTAGACCCCAAGCTGAACAGATCCCAAGTTGAACATGAGCCAGCAACATGATGCAGCAGCTTAAAAAGCCAATGCAATTCTGGGCTGCATCAATAGGAGTATAGCATCTAGGTCAAGGGAAGTAATGGCACCACTCTATTCTGCTTTGGTCAGACTCCCACCTAGAATGCTCTGTCCAGTTCTGGGCACCACAGTTCAGGAAGAATATTGATAAACTGGAATGTATCCAGAGGAAGGCAACCAAAATGGTAGAAGGCCTGGGAACCATGAAGCCCTGTGACAAGCAATTCAGGGAACTGGGTATGTTTAGCCTGGAGAAGAGGAGGTTAAAAGCTGACAGGATAGCCATGTTTAAATATCTGAAGGAATGTCATACAGAGGATGGAGCAAGCCTGTTTTGTGCTGCTTCAGAGACCAGGACACGGAGCAATGGCTTCAAACTTCAGGGAGAGATTCCATCCAAACATTAGAAGGAACTTTCTGACAGTAAGAGCAGTATGACAGTAGAAAACACTGCCTGGGAGTGTGGTGGAGTCTCCTTCTTTGGAGGTTTTTAAACACAGACTGGATGGCCTTCTGTTGGGAATGCTTTGATGGTATATTCTTGCATGACAGAATCAAGTCGGAAACAGTGATCCTTGTGATCTCTTCCAACTCTATGATTGTTCTGAAGAGAGCAATCAGTCATTTCCAGTATGGTGAAGCAGAAAACAAACTACCCAAGGAGACTCTCCACTGCCTCTCTCCATGATTCCCTGTTTGGAAGCTATGCTGGTTGAGGCTGATAAGAGCTGTAATCCAAAACATCTGAAGGGGAGCCAAGTTGGTCACACTCGATGTCTGACAAGAAGATGACATCGAGATGGGAATTCTGAACCGAGCATTTCCGGGGCTCACCCTTCTAGGTGTCTCGCCTTTAGTGGCCTTGGGAATCTCTGGAGTTGCTACAAAACCACAACCACAGCATTCTGAAAAGAAAACATCAACACTCAACAGAGCTCTGGCACGAGGTACTGACAGTCGCATGCAAATTGCAGAAGCCTGGAATCCAAGTCCTATTTAAAGGGTATTCCACAGAAACCAACTCCAAGCACCTCAAAGCAGCTGGCTCCAGGAATCCTGAAACAGAATGAGGTGAGGGAGTCCAGAAATAGGTGTCAAAATGGCCTGCCAAGTGTCAGACAGCAGTGAGGGGGCTATTTAGATGCATCACTATAGACACATTCAAAGCCCCCTACTTTCTTTCTTTCAAGCCTCTGTGAATCAAAAACTACCACAGTGGAGGGAAAGCTAAGCAGGAATCACTTTCCCCTTGAGAAACTACATTTCTACATGTGTGGAGTTTTCTTCTCAAACACACAATTCTCCCATCTCTGCCCAAACTCCAATTTCCTGAGAACACAGTCCCATCTGACTTACTACAACAGTTCTCAACTATATGCATTCATTCACAGACATCAATCTGCTCCCTCCTGAGATACCAGCTTTCTATCACCAGGCAATCCCACAACTATGCGTCTTGTCTTCACTCAAAGACATCAGTTGGATCTCCAAAAACAGGGATAGGAAATGTGTAGTCCTCCAGATGTTGTTGAATTGCATTTCCCATCAGCTCTAGCCAGCATGGCACAAAGCGAGAGCTGACGGGTGTTGCAATCCAACAACATCGAGACAGCTGTACATTCTCCTCTCTAGTTTTAGATGATGAAGGCATCAATCTGTTTTCTCCCCAGTATGCCAACTTCCAGTTATAGAGAATTGTCTCTGGTTATATTCAGAGGCAGCAGCAGATGTCAAGTTTTAGATCACACAGGCTTACAAACCTGTTATCTATATCTGTTATCTGCCTGAGATAATTTTATACTCCAGGGAACTGTCTCCACTACACTGAAAAAAATCCCTGCAAGTAGAAAACTAGCATGGCAGGGAGAAACGCTTTGGCCCAACGTTTTGCCTGCTGTGTTTCTACATTTCTTTGTTGTCTCGAAATGTGACTGATTCCCTCTCCCCAAGCCACTTGCAGTATCAATCTTGGCTACATCAAACTGAAGCTAAACAGCAGATGTGACAAAATAGAGAAAAAAATGACAAAAACGTTACAGAGGATCTCGATTTGAAATCCGCAGAGACTTCAAGCAATTATTACAGCCTCATTTCTGTCTTGGAGACTCAAGCGCTGCCTCCTTCACTGACTTTTCATGTCAAGTTAATGCAAGGAGTTACAAACCAGCAGTGTCTCCACTAAAAACACAACAGAACACTAGCTATCAGAGCTGCAGGAAAAGATTCGTCCCACCTGAGAAATACCAAGAAAAAAATCAATGCAAGACAACCACAGAACTGCTTGTATCTGCCCCCAGACTGGAGCACACTGAGATTCTTCCCCAGTTTTAAGAGGGCCATGACACCGGAGAGATGATAGGGACTAGCAACTTGCCCACAAGACAACTCAAGGAGAATTTAGGAACACAGCTGTCTTGCTATACAGGGCCAAAGTCCAGCTCATCCAAATTTTTTGTATTATCAACTCATACAGATGGCAAAAAGAAGGTAACTGTGTCTCTCCTGTGGTTTGCTTACAGCATTTGGTCATTGCAATGTGCGACAGAGTTTTCATTTTGCTAATACGGTGAGGAAAAGCCACCAAAATATTTTTAAATTTGTCAAATATGTATTTGTCAAACACATATAATAATGTTAATATATACAACTGTATTAAAACAAAGCTTGTAAAAATTACTTTGGGGGATTCTACTGTTCCTAGGATCTGCCAGCCAGCGGCAAAGTACAACATAGGAAGACTTCAAGTAAACGTTAAGAAGAATTTCCTCATAGTGAGCTTTCCTTTGTTGGAGGTTTTTCAACTAAGTTTGGATGGCTAACTCTCAGGGATGCTTTAGCTGTGGATCTACTCATTAGTTTTCAGAAATGGGCAAAGTATGTCCCCCCAGCACACACGTAATTACCCCCAATGCCTCCAAACACCTTAAAGGGGGTATGGTGGGCATTCTCAAGATGTTTTGGGGGGGAGGCCATATGGGTCATTCTGAACCCAGGACGAGCCTTTTATAAAAATAGGAAGCGAACAGGAAGCATCTTCCAGGTAACTTCCGGTTTTAAAAAAAAGCTTCTCCTAGACCTAAAATGACCCTAGGAGCCTCGAAAAGTGCTAAAGAAGTCCCCACATCCACCACAGGCATTTCAAGCTGTACAGCCCCCGTCCAGGGTCTCCAGGGGCAGGAGCAATGTCTATCCTCCCAAGCCCTCCACTAGCTGGCCTTTCTCCTCCTCTTCCACCAGCTGCTGGACACCTGCAGCCTGATTTTTCACTACCAAAACCCCTCTCCTGATGCTCCCTCACACCCAAGGAAGAAGATGGGCAAGAGACAGGAAGTATGAGGCCACCATTTCTTGATCCCCTTCCCACAGATATACATGCATGTATTTTGATATTTGCAATTTTTCCACTTTTGCAAGGGTTCTGCAGCCCTAACCTTAGCAAACGTGGAGGGCCAGCTGTAATACCACAGCCCTGTTGCAGTGACAGCCTACTTTACAGAATCTTAAGATTACAGAACATTGCATGGGGATGGAGTCTGCTTCCAACTCTATGATTCTAGTAGTAGTTTTTGTTGTTATGTGCCTTAAAGTCAACTCTGACTTAAAGCCACCCAATCCTAGGGTTGGAGGGTTTTTGTTTTGGCAATATTTATTCAGAGGTGGTTTGCCACTGTATTCCTCTGAGGCTGAGACTGCAACTTGCCAAAAGTCACCCAGAAAATACCCATGGCTGAGCAGACCCTTGCCTACCAGAGTATTAGTTTAACACTCAAACCACACTGGCTCTCACTGTTCTGAGGTATGTTAGAATCCAATCGGCCAAGGTCACTTGGCTAAGCAGGGTTTTGAACCTCTCTTTCTCCATCTAGAGTTAGCACTAGAATGAGAGTGTCCAGACATTGACCATTTCCGCACTAGACTGTTATAGTGCTATTATTCCACTTTCAACATTCAATGGAATCCTGAGGTTTGCAGTTTAGGGAGGATTCCACTAGATGTTGAAAGTGGAATAATAGCACTGTAACAGTCTAGTCCGGAAATGGCTATTATGTACAGTGAGAAGAAAGTCTGGAGACTGGAGAGCAGATATATGTTTCTAAGCAGCAGAAATGCCAGAGGCAGACAAAAATGCAACCTTATGCCTTCCGAAACCAAGCCATGCCTGATTTAGTTTAGGAATGCATTTGCAGAAGGTTCAAGCTGATAGAGGATAGTGACGGAAATAGAGAATCCCAAATGACTTTCCCAAAAACAGCTGCTACAATTGAAAGAGTAGAAAAACTAAAGCAGTCTATGAGATGTCACCAACCGGTCCAAGATTTCGTCTCCCTCTTCTAGGGACACGCACCAACCCTGCTTTTGCTATTAGCAGAAAACTGACAAAATTAATGTGCATATGACATGACTCTCTTCTACCACCTCTGTCCAAAAACCAGACACACAAGCTATGACTGCCAATTGCAGGAAAGGATTAAAATGGTGTGTGTGCTTCAGAATGAAGACAAATGCCTCTGCTGTCCTTGTAGCTCCCTCACTTTCCAAAAAAACAAAAACAAAAACTCATCAGCACTATCAGCCAGCAATGCTCTAACCCCCCCCCCCGCTTCCCCTGCAATTCTTGGTTTGCTTTGCAAGAGAGGATGAGTTACATTACCATTAGAGACTTCTCCACCCACCCACCCACATTTATCACCTTTCAAAGACGGAAGGCACACAAAAAAGCAAAATCCCTGCTTTGAAGGAGAATCCAAAATGGACCCCCCCCTCCCCATTTGTCCTCCAGCATGGAAGACTCCTGCACTTCCCAAAAAGAGGGAGAAAAGGAGGAAATGTTTAAGATCCAAAAAAAAGGGGGGGGAATCAGTAATCACATAAATGAGAGGCAGGGAGAGAATGATGGGGGAGCAGGAGAAAAAAAAACCACTTGATTTTTCAAGATGATCTCAACGGGTATCTTCTCTCCATGCATTTCAAGGTGCCCTTTCAAGCAGGCCTAGCAACATAATGCTACTCTTGCAAAAATCACTGAGAGGAGGACAGCAGAAGCATTCTCCATCTGCAATGTTTAAAGTGGGAGAGAGAGAGAGAGAGAGACAAGACATACAGAATTGGGAGGGCTCTTCCTCTCCTGCCTTTGCCTTTTTTTAAAATAAATAAGAACGGAAAAGCAAGTCCAAAGAGACATGTTAAAGATTCAACTCTTAAATCCCTGCTTCTGGGAACAGAAACATTACTTTGCACTGACCAAAAAAAGGGACTGGGGGTTTATCCCACCACCGTCTCCCCAAATCAATCACCCCATCTGCACAGCCAAAACACCTCAGTTATTAAATATTTCCTAGACAGACATTTCAGCCCCTACCTTCTTCCCTCCAAGTTCAAATGTTGCTCAGATATGTTCTCCAAAGTCATCCACCAACCAGAACTGCCCCCAAAAGCCCCTATGTACACAAGAGACCAAACTCTTCTCTTAAGATGCTACCACTCCTCAGTTTTCACATTTTTTGGGGAAAAAATAAAACCACAACAGTTTGTACTTGCAGTAGTGATAGGCAAATTTTAATTCTTCCGATGCTGCTGGACTGCAATTCCCATCATCCCTCGTCACTGGCAATGTTGGCTTGTGCTCACGAGAAATGCAGTCCAACAACATTTGGAGGGCCACAAAATCTGTACTAGCTTGTCAATTCAACCTAAATCTATTTACTACCTATTTACTCACCTCTAAATCTCCTCTCTTATCCATCACCTGGCTAGTCATCCAACCCACAAATGTTTCTTGGGCCTCTGGATAGATTTATTAGTTACATTTACTCCCATCTTTCATCCCATGAGTTCAAGGCGGCGTACACAACTTTCCACCACATTCATTTTATCCTCACAACAACCTTGCAAAGTAGGTCATACCATGAGAAAGAGCGAGAATACAGGAGAAACCCAAGGTAATCCTCACCTATATTTAAGTGGGGGTATCAACCTGGAATCCCAGTGAAAGCAACCACAGTCATCCCTCCACATTCACTAGGGTTAGGGGCACAGGACTCCCGTGAAAGTGAAAAAACCGTGAATAACTCTAGGCTCTCCCAAACCACGTTTAACACAAAAAAAAGTCTGATCACCATATTCCGCCCACCGTGGATCCCTCTGAGTCATCCTGGTTCCATCACAAGGCAGAAGTGGGGGGCCAGTGGGGCTTACAGCCAACTCCACTGCTGTCCCACACCATTTTTAATAGGGACTTGCAAGCCCCGTTCGCAGTTTCCTAGTCTCACGAGGCTTGCAGTCCCTGTTAAAAATGGCACAGGGAGGCAGCAGAGGGGAAAGCAAATAATCTGTGAATAATCAAATACGCAAAAGTGAAACCCGCAAATGTGGAGGGCTGACTGTATATATCTCCAAATTCCATTCCAACAACAATGATTAGATTCATATCCAATTCTCCCAAGACACTTTCCTCCTCATGTGCACACAAACTCACTCACACACAACTACTCTTTTAGAGTCTGGCCAGATAAAGTGAAGAGCTAGAAATCTAACCCACTCATTCACAAAATTTCCCCAGTGCTAATTCCTATGCAACAGGGACAACAACTAAGAGAAACAGTAACACATGTTTCCCATAACAATTAAAGTTGCTGTCCCAGTTATACTCTCACGACCTGCCAGCCCAGGTGATATTCCAGGTCAATGACACTATCACTACCCAGCCATCTGAAGTTATTCTGATGGAGAATCAATTGTCCCAGACAGGCAAAATCAACAAACCCATACAACCCTGTGTTGTCTTAAAACTTCGAAGGTGTTAGGATGAGCAGAGCAACACCTTTCTCTCTCTCTGACTCACCTTCTCACACACAGAAAGCCTTCCTTAACCCAGTATCCTCCTGATCTATTGGAATACAGCTTCCATCAGCCCCACAGGTATCACACCCATTGCTGAGGAAGATGGGGGCTGTAATCAGGTACCTGCAGAGGGTGGAAGCCTGGGACTGGATGCACTGATCGAAGAGCTGAAATTCCCAAAGATGGGGAGAGTGGTGAGTAGCTTAAACGGCTTAGGAGACTATCCAGCTTCTTGCAATAGTGCTCCTACAAAATTAAATTCTAGGCTACACAGAAAGGATACCACCTTGAATCTTAGTACATTACACGCACAACAGTAGTGGAATAACCTATTTTGCTATGAATATGGATTGCCTATAGTTGCTCTGTACAATGCCCTGTTTACCCTGTAGGGCTAAATATTTAAAATTCTGGTGTAGTGAATGAGTAAATTCAGGCAACAAAGGATAAGGATGCCTAACACAACACAGTCCAACATGCTGACCTCCTCCTTAAGTGGAGGTGCCAGGTTGCATCTTCTGCGTGCAAAGCAGGTCCTCTACCACTAAGCCATGTTCCTACCTCTAAATATCAAGACTCTGGCCCTCATGGGTTTAAATCAATAGGTAATTTAAACTGGATAGAGTTTATCTATTAAGCCCACTTTTTCCAGGGCCTCCAACAAAAAGTATTATTCCCATCATCTGCTACCTGATCCTTTTTTTTTTTTTTTGGTTTTTAACCAAGAGGCCAGGTATAGGAAGTGGTTCACCACTGAGCTATGATCCCTTCCCTAAATGTCAAGGAACTAGTCCTCTTGGATTTGAATCAAGGTTTGATTTGAATAGGAAATTGCCTCATACCAAGCTATGCTCCCTATCTAGCTGGTCCAGTATTATCTACTGTCAGCCCTCCACATTTGTGGGTTTGACTTTCTCGGATTTGATTATTTGAGAGTTTCTTCCAGCCCTGTCCCCCAACTCAGGCACTTCTTTTCCAGGGGAACCTTCCCTCTCGGCAGCTCCAACCAAGCCGCACGGCCCTTTAAAAACCTGCCTCTGGTTCTTCTCTTCCAACACCAGTCACTACCTGGCCAGCTAAGGAGGGATCAGTTGGCCCTCCACATTATCTAGGATTAGGGGCACAGGATCTCTGCCAGAGTGGAAAAATTGCATATGTCAAAATTTGTGTGTGCGTCTGTGGGAAAGTGGATGAGGCATGGCAGGGAGAACAGGCACCCAGGGTCCAAACCAGGTCAGAGAAAGGAAAAGGAAATGGTGTGGCTCTATACAGTCATTCCTCCACATTCGCTAGGGTTAGGGGCACAGGACCTCCATGAAAGTGGAAAAAACATGAATAACCTCTAGGCCCACCCAAACCATAATTCACACACAAAAAAGTGTGATCACCATATTCAACCCACCGTGGATTCCTTTCAGGCATCAGGGTTCCTTCACAGGGCAGAAGTGGGTGGTTGGTGGGGCTTACAGCCGCCCTCACTGCTGCCCCACACCATTTTTAAGAGGGACTTGCAAGCCTCAGTCTGTTTCTCAGTCTCAGAAGGCTTGCAGTCCCTATTAAAAATGGCAAGGGAGGCAGCAGAGGAGACAGCAAATAATCCGTGAATAATCAAATCCACAAAAATGAAACCTGCAAATGTGGAGGGCTGACTGTACTTCCTCTCTCGCACCTCTCTCGAGGAAGAGGACCAGAGGTGGCTTTTAAAGGGCTGCGTGGCCCAGCTGGAGTTGCCAAGAGGGAAAGTTCCCCTTGAAAAGAAGCACCTGAGTTTGGGCAGCCAGGAGTTGGAGGAACTCACAGATAACCAAATCCATGAAAGTCAAACCCACAAATGTAGAAGGCCAACTGTATATGAAAAGTAGATGCTTTGGTACTGAGCTAGCACCACCTCTCTTGCTGAAAGAATTGCTTAGAAGGTGTGTTCTCTCCCCAATAAAATAAAACAAAATACTAATACAAATCCAGAAGTAGGATTCTGGTGCTGAACCTATTACAAACATCTGTGGCACTCTAAAAATACTGCAGAGGAAGGAATCGTCCTAACAGGCCATTGCAGAATTGCTGCTATGGATCTTAATCAACATTATTAACTATCATCATCATCCGATAAAGCACCATCACGATCTGTGGCACTGTGCAAATAAAAGAAGAAACACTTCCCTGCCCTCAGGCTTACAACACACATCCGACTCTTTACACAGGAATTGGGAAAGTTACTTCTTCAGACCATCATGTTCCCCCCCAACAAAAAACTCAACCAACCCCAAAGACACCAAAAAGCAGACACTGAAAATCAGCAGGGCAGACTGGGAGTGAATGCATATTCATGACACCACACTAAAGCATGAACTGTGCTACACCTGAGTAAGTACTTTTTCAAAGTGGGGGTAATTCCCCTACAACATTGCCCAATTTCTTCCTGCTATATCTATAAGCTGCGGAATCATTTAGAAATGCAGACAGCATTGTTGTTCCATCTTTCTCAGATTTAACCTACAGGTTTGCAAAGTCATTTTAAAACACATACAGACACACATTTGATAAAAAACAGCTGCCACCCATCCCAAAAAGACCTCCAGAATTATCTGAAATCATTATCTGCAAGGTACTCTGCAACATGAACTCATTCCCCAACACTCCTCAAAAGCACCTTCGATTACCCTTAACCTGGAATAACATTTCTTCCCCCAAAACCTCAAAAAAGGTATAATAAGCCAGGTTTCCATTACTGGACATTCTCCAGATGTTCTAGATCACAACACCCATCAACCCCAGCCAGGGCATCATAGGCCAGCACAGCTGGAGGGCGCCCCATTGTCAAAAGCTGGAATTTTGTTTAAATGAAATATCAGCCTTCCGGTTCATTTTGGATTACTTGCTCTCCTTCAAAATACCACAATGAGAAGATCCAGGGCCTCAGTCCCTAAACATGTTCAACTGAAGCTAAGCCCCCTGACTGCAGTTGGAGGGGAGACTTACTTCTGAGTAATGACCCCTAAGAAAGCTGCACTGTCAGAGACCTTGATTCTTTCCACTTAATCAGAGTGAGTCATGCCTCCAATGGTTATCTTCCATTATAAACGGTCTCCCCCCCTCTCAAAAACAGATTAAAAAATCACTGCAGAGATGAATAATGGGTCTAGACCCATCTTTAACTGTGGACCACTCCTTCCTGGGAATTAATCTACCCCCTATGCTGCTTCCAAATCTGAGATTTCGTTACAATTAATACATTTACCCCCCCCACTACAACACCCCAAGTTGCTCCTTTCCTTCCCACACCCCTAGTGTCAGAGGGGAAATTCCTGCCCCTGACCTAAAACCGTTTTAATGCTACTGATCAGTACACAGTCTCCTTTATCACTATTCCTGGATAGCTACCCTCTCTTTCCTTTTCTCTCACTACTTATCCCCAATTTCTCCCTATAAGAGAGGAAGTTACCCCCCAATCTCTTCCTCTGACGCCTACAGGAAGGGAGAAACCAATCTTCTGCCTTGCTTGAAACTAAAGTACCTAAACCAGTCATAAAACTCCCTGTTACTCTCCCGAGGTAATTGCCACAGATTACCCACTTGCCCTCCCTTGCCCTTAGGAATAGGGGAAAGAAATTGGTGTAGGGCTGGTTACCAATAATCATTATTATCTCTGCTGTTGTTGTTAAAGTGCATGTGCAAGTTGTTCCCAACTTATGTTGTCCCGATCCCAAGGTAACTGCTCCTTGCTAACTACCTCAAATCTCTCTCCCACAGACTCTTCCACAAGGAGTGTCTTTTTTTTCTGAAATTGCTATAAAGCTGCCAATACAAGATCTTCCTCTTTTACTTTATTGCTGCTGTGTGCCTTCAAGTTACTTCTGACTTACGCTGAACCTATGGCAAACTTGACATGGAGTTTTCTTGGCACGATTTGTTCAGACAGAGATTGCCACAGCCTTCCTCCTAAGACTGAGAAAGTGTGACTTGCTCAAAGTCATCCAGTGGGTCACCACGGCTGTAGGGATTTGAACCCTGGTCCAGTGCTCAAACACTCCAAGGTAGGTAACCTTATACATCCATTTCTCCTCACATCCAGGTCCTTCCTGTTGTCTAAAATCACTATAAGCGAGGGCTAGTAAAACACTGCCTTCTTTCTCTCATTACCCTGAGGTACTTACCCCAGATTTTGCTCTCACTCTGTCCAAACCCAAGGCAATTACTCCAGATCTCCTTTCCATTCTTCCCATCTGCCTACTGCCAATATGAAATTGCCTCATCTCCCAGCTTATTACCCCTGGATAACTACCTCTTCCCTTCTCTGCCCAGTTTGTCTGAAACATTAGTGAAGCTACCAATATCAAAGCCACCCAGTCACTACCAGAGGTAATTACCTCTGTTTTCTCCTTCCTGGTTTGCTTGAAACCCGCTACCATGAGATAATGACCTCATTCCCTGAAATCACTATAGAACTACCAATACAAAACATGACCTGCTGTTACCTGAAATAGTTATTCTGAGGTGGTTGCCTCTGATACCCCCCATTTTCAAGCAACTGCTATAGTTAACAACAGGAAATACATCCCATTACTACTCATAACTACCCTGAGGTTATTGTTCCAACCCCCCCTACTGTCCCATATCTATCTGAGGTAACTACTCTGAAATAATTACCTCCAATCTGCCTCCTCCTTTAATACTCAAGGTAAATGCCCAGAGACAGTATCTCCAATCACTTGCATTCTCCAATGCCCACTTGAGAGAACTACCCTGAAGTAATCATCTCCAATTGCACGCCTTCTCCCATGCCAACCCGAGGTAACCATCCTGAGGTAATTCTCTCCAATTGCATGCCCTCGTCAACGCCAACCCAAGGTAACTACACTGAGGTAGTTATCTCCAACTGCATGCATTCGCCAGTGCCAACCTGAGACAACTTCCCTGAACTAATTACCTCCCATCTCTCTCCTTTTTTTTGTAGGGTTGCCAAAAAACACCTACATCACTGAAGCAATTACTCTCGGGCAGTTAGCCTGAAGTAATTACCTCTGATTTGCCCTGAAATCACCAATATAAAAATACATTCCCACTGCTACTTGAAGCAAACCCACAACCCCTGTTCTCTACAGAGCTGGCAATACAACAAACCCTCCTAATACTATCCAGGGTTATCACCCTGAAGTAATTACCTCTGATTCTATTTTCCTGAATCGTTCCAATGTTACCAGTACAACACACATGCCCTACAGCTACCTGAGGTAACTATGCCAGTTTAACCCCCTCCTTATCACTATGCAAGACTGTTACCCTGAGATGAATACCTCTGACTCCCCAATTCTCTTAAAGCTACCAACACAAACTGGTGACTGCCCTAAGGTAATTACTCCCAAAACCCCAGAGCTGCCACTCGAAAGGCCAGTTTCCCCACTACCTGAGGTAAAATGCTCAGAGATGAAATGCACAGGAGTGGAATGCTCTGAGTTAAATGCACAGAGGCAAAATGGTCAGAGGTGAGTGTACAGAGGTAAAACGCTCAGAGGTAAACTGCTGTGAGTTAAATGCACAGAGGCAAATGCTCTTGAGTTTAATTCCCCTGGGGTAAATTCCACCTCATATTTCCACGCACACGCACGCAGACAAGGGCTCTGCGGACCGACCCTTCGCCCTCCCCCTCCCGGGGTAAGTACCCCGGGGCAGCCACCCCGCGCCTTCCCTCCCCCGCCCCCCGCCCTTGCCTGAAGTCGCTGTAGGGGTGGATGATCCAGGCGCCGGCGGACTTGACGCGCTCCTGCTCCCGCTCGACCGCCTTCTGGGAGCCGAACATCCGCAGCGAGAACTTGTTGACGCCCGGCTGGAGCATGGCGCCGAACTGCCGCTGCATGAAGCTGGCTTGGCTGCCGCGGGGCTCCCCCTCCGAGGAAGCGGCGCCCGCCCCGGCCCCCTCCTCGGCCGCTTTCGGGGACCCCCCGCCGCCGTCGCAGGAAAAGGAGACCTTGGGTTGCGAGGGAGGCTCGGCTCCGTCGTCGCCGCTGCTGCTCCCGCCGCCGCCGCCGCCGCCGCCTCGCCGGCACTCGCCATTCGGGGAGCCCCCCTTGCCCGCCCGGGAGCCCATGCCGCCGCCGCCGCCTCGCCGCAGCGACAGCAGCGTCCCCTTGGCGCCGTCCTCCTGAGGAGACGCCGCCGCCGTCCCTGCCCCGCCGCTGCCCGTCCGCATGCTGGACCGGCTCCCGCCCGCCTGAGGGAACGAGGGCGCCCCCGCCCTCCTCGCGCGCACGCGCACTGACCCCCCCCCACAAGCGCGCGCGCAAGCCACAACGGACTCCGGCAGGTAGGCAGGCGCGCGCGCGCTAGCCCGGCTGCTGCGGCAGCGCTCTGAGGAGGAAAGGGGAGGGGCCTCGCGGGCCTTGAGGGGGCGGGGCCAAGGAAGGCGGGAAAGGAGGGGAGGAAGTGGGAAGGAAGGTCAAAAGAGAGAGGGGGGACAGGGAAAAGGAAAGAGGAAGGGCTAAGGAAGAGGGGAGAGGAGAGGAGGAAGTGGGAAGGAAGGTCAAGAGAGAGAGAGAGGGCAGGGAAAAGGAAAGAGGAAGGGCTAAGGAAGAGGGGAGAGGAGAGGAGGAAGTGGGAAGGAAGGTCAAGAGAGAGAGAGAGGACAGGGAAAAGGAAAGAGGAAGGGCTAAGGAAGAGGAGGAAGTGGGAAGGAAGGTCAAGAGAGAGAGAAGGGGACAAGGAAAAGGAAAGGCATGGGGGGGCTAAGGAAGAGGAGAGGGGGAAGAGAGGAGGAAGTGGGAAGGAAGGTCAAGAGAGCGACAGGACAAGGAAACAGAGGGAGGTCTAGGGTGGGTCTAGGGAAGGTCTAAGGAAGGCAGGAAAGAAGGGGAGGGGAGGAAATGGGAAGGAAAATCAAGAGAGAGAGAGAGAGAAGGAGACAAGGAAAAGGAGGGAGGTTTGGGAAAGGGCTGAGGAAGGAGGAAAGAAGGGGAGGGTACAAGAGGGGGAAGAGGAGAGGAAGTGGGAAGGAAGGTTAAAAAGAGTAAGATAAGAGGACAAGGAAAAGGAAAGAGGTCTGGGGTGGGGCTAAAGAAGAGGGGAGGAAGGTTGAGAGAGATGGAGGAAGGAGAATTAAATGAGGGAGGAAGGGAAGACTGATGGCAGGAAGGAGGGGAGGTCATAAGGATGTTATTAGAAAGGGGCGTTGGAGGGGGACGGAAGGGCACAGGAAGGAGAGGAAGTGAGAAAGGTCAGAAGAGAGAGAGGAAGGGAAGATGAATGGCAGCAGGAAACAGGAACAGAAGGAAGTTAGAAGGTCAAAAGAGAGAGGAGCTCAAAGAAAGGAAATAAGGAAAACTGGGAGATTGGAAGGAAGGGGAGGAGGGAGAGAGGACATGTGATGAAGGAAATGATACAAGGAAATTGGAAAGAAGGAGACTGGAAGAAAGGAGAAGGAAGAAAACGGGATGGTGTAGAAGGAGGAAGGAGAAAGGAATAGAAGAAGAGATGAAACTGGGAGACAAGGCAGTTAGAAGGATGGAAAAGAGACAAAGATGGGGGGGCAAGAGAGGAATGCGGGAGGACACAAGGAAGACAACCTAGAGGGAATGTCAAGACTTATAAGGAGGAGCGAGAAGAAAATTACAAAGGAAAGGTCAGAAGAAAGATGCAAAATGGGGAAGCCACAAGGAAATTGGAAAGAAAAGCAGCGGAAAGAAGAGGAGGAGGTTATTACATTACTGTATTATGGACTGAATGGGCCACCTCCAGAGGGTGGACTGCATCTCCCGGCAGCCCCAGCCAACACTGAGAAATGCTGGGCATTGCAGTCTACGTTTGGACAGCTCCGTCGTGCCAGCAGATAACAGGAAGCGAAGTCAAGCGGGACAGTGCTGTTCCGTTCTGTGTTGGCATGGGCATCAAAGCTGTCCTCACCTTCCTCCTTTTTCTGAATCCTTCTGCCAGTGGAGTATTTATTTATTTTTAAATTGGCCTATTAAATTGCAAACAGGCTTCTGAGTTGCCAGGAATCTACTTGGCTTTCCCTGGCACATCCTGCTGTCTGCCTTTCCTTGGACTGTCTTGTCTCTCCCACCCCCAGGGGCTCCTTCCGTTCAGCCCAGCTGAGACTGACCCTCCAGGCCAGGGCTTTCCAAAAAGTGTGCTGCGACACGCTAGTGTGTCACCTGAAGTGTGTAGGTGTGTTGCCTACAATCTTGGAAATGTATGTTGTTATTTATAAATCATGCATTTTAAAAAATATATGAAAGGTTTTTGCAGGATATGTTGTGTCCCCGTGCATCTTGTTATTCCAGTTTATGTGTCTGTATCTCTTATACGGGGTTAGTTTAACCTCCAGTTTGCTAGTAAAACTGAAATTACTGTGTCGCAAAACGATGCACGTCTAAAAAAATGTGTCACCAACATGGAAAGTTTGGAAAGCTCTGCTCTAGGTAAAGGGAGTAGAGAGATGGTATTTTGGCTGGAATCTTCCTATACAAGCCAGCCAGACTTTTAAGATCTGCAGGGCAGGGCTTTCTCTTGCTCCCACCACCTTTGCAGGTATATTTGCTGAGCTCACAAGAGACAGCCTTCTCCATGGTTACTCCCAGCCTATGAAATTCCCTTTCATGGGGAAAGGGTTGGCCTCCAATCTTTCTTTCCGCCAGCAGATAAAAACTTTTTAATCTAGATAGGTCTTTGAAATTTAATTATGCACCAGTGGTATGTGTGTGTGCACAGAATCATAGAGCTAAGAGACCCTAAGAGCAATCCAGTCCAACCCCCTGCCATGTAGGTAGACACAATCAAAGTACTCCCAATGGATGGCCGCGCAGCCTCTGTTTAAACACTTCCAAAGGAGGAGACCCCACCACACTCCCAGGCAGCAAATTCCACTGTTAAATGGCTCTGTCAGGAAGTTCTTCCTAATGTTTAGGTGGAATCTCTTTTCCTATCATTTGAATCTATTGCTCCGTGTCCTAGTCTCTGGAGCAGCAGAAAACAAACTTGCCCCATCGTCAATATGGCATCCTTTCAAATATTTTAATATCTATTATATGTGTGAAGCATACTAATAATCTTTTATTAGTAATTATGTTTAAAACATGTGTTTGGCCGTTTTTAACTATGGTTCTTTAAAATAATCTTATTTCTTTAACTTTTGGAAAATAAGATTTTAACTTACTCTTGTTTTAAAGTTCTGTAAGCCATCTTGGATCCCACTTTGGGAGAAAGGCGAAGTATAAATTCAAGAATGAAAGAGAGCAGGGTTTCTTGAGGGACATGAAGAAGGAAGCAATGTTGACTGTGAAGCTGCATATGTATACATATCTACTTTTGAGTATGCGTGTATGCCAGTGAAAAGTGGCGGGATGGTTGGGTGTTCAACAGGCAAGTGAAAGGGGGCAATATTTCCGAGCTGGGAACATTTGCACATTTGGGCTGACAATAAATATTACAGCTTCCCAGAGAATATTTAAACTCAACTGTGGAACTCTGCATTACAATGACTTGTTTGTAGAACTTGTTGCCACAAGATGTGACAAAGATCAACAGCTGTGTATTTTTGTTTTTTTTAAGGGCATGACCAACTCATGAAGGAAACATCTGCAGCCACACTCAGCCAACGTAAGCAGTGCCCTCACTGCAACACCCATTATCCCCAACCAGCATGGACCATGGGGCTTGTACCTCCTGCTGCCTTCTGAAAAAAATCTAGTACAAGAGCCCTTCTTCCCTAAAATAAAAGTGAGATGTCAAGCCCCGAGGTGTGTGCGTTGCCATGCTACACCATTTTATTACAGCACTCACTTGTTCTGAAGCATAATCCTCAAATTTAGCAGGACTAGTCAGAGAATCAAGGGCATGTACAGTATGCCAAGGGTCTTTTTTCTACCTCCTCTGACCTCGCAGCGTCCTTTCTCTTTAGGCTCAGCAACTGCTACACACCAGCGTACAGATTCCTCTTCCTCCAGCCACGGCTGGTGGACATAATGTTAAATCATTCTGATTTCAGCCAAAAGGAAAGAAGCAAATTAGTTATTTAAAAAATAACAAGAAAAAAAAACCAAAGCCCTTCTTTCTACAACTTGTTTTGGCCTGAAGCATCAATCCAGCTGGTAACATTCCCCCAATGATCACAGAACAGTCTTTTGGCTTTTCTTAGAATGAGATGCATTTGTGAAAAACACAATAATGAGCTAAAATGGAACCTCTACAGGCAGGGGCAGTCTATCCCTTTTGGGAGAATAATAATATTTGTTACAACAGCACAGCATGAGGAAGCTTTTGTAATGAAATCCCCCATCCTTGCAGACTCAAGGGGGCTCAACACCCCATCCCTGCAGAACCTCAATTTACAGTATACTGCAGTGATTAGAGAATATTGGGCAGGAGTTTGGGGAATCCAGTTCCCCCAACCATGAAACTCCTTGGGTGACTTTGCGCCAGTCACACACATTCAACCTGACCTACCCAACAAGGTTGTTGTGAGAACAAATCAAAGAGGAGGAGAGCCACGTAATCAGCCTCGAGCTCATTATAGAGTAAAGCCAGGGTTATAAAGGAAATAAAGATAAAATGGCAAGTGGTACCCCAAGGTTATAAACTAAACCTCACCAATGTCCTTGGTGAGCTCAGCCAATGCCGAATCAAGACTAGGCTTCCCTTTAAAGCCCTAAACAAGGTGTGGGGAACCTCGACCCTCCCAACATTTGACTACAGCTCCCATCACCTCTGGCTGGGACTGATGGGAGTTGGAATCCAAACACCATCTGGTTTGGTGTCTGGCTATCTCATCCTCACAGTCTCCAAGAAAGGGCAACACTGCTGTTCCTTCATTCCCTGTGGGGTGGTCGAAGGACATACTGGAAGAAGTGTCTCCTAGCTTGCGGAACCTCGTGCCACGGGAGTCCCTGACCAGCTCCACAAGAAAGACCACATCTGCAAAACCCTGGAGAGCTGCTGCCAGCCAGTGTTAGCAATAATGAGCTTAACCAGGGGTGGGCAAAGTGAGGTCCAAAAGCCCCATGTGCCCCCCAGGGGTCCAAAAATATTCTGCCCCTCCCAAAAATGTCCTCTAGGGAACATGAGGGCATTTTTGTGCTGCCTTTAGTCTGCACAGGGCAATTTAGATCCAAGAGAGGCCTTTTTTTGCAACAGGAAATCATAGAGTCATAGAGTTGGAAGCAACCACAATGGCCATCGACTCCAACCCCCTGCCATGCAGGAACAAACACTCAAAGGCCCCAGCAAATGGCCATCCAGCCTCTGCTTAAAAACCTCCAAAGAAGATGACTCTACCACACGCCCAGGCAGCATTGGTGAACAGCTCTGACTGTCAGGAAGTTCTTCCTGAGGTTTAGGTGAAGTCTCTTTTCCTGTCATTTGAAACCATTGCTCCATGTCCTAGTCTCTGGAGCAGCAGAAAACAAGCTTGCTCCATCTTCAACATGACATCCCTTCAAATATTTAAACATTGACTCCTCTTAATGAATCAGATTTTTACATTACATTTTGATGTGATAGGCAGAAGAGCATTTGAAAGTTTCCTAGCTTTCCCCTAGCCTTCCACAGTACCCAGTCCATGCTAAACAGACTTAAAACAAGGCCACCTCCTGCATTTCCAACTCTTGTTAGCAGATACTTCAGTAACAGCTCCTTTTTGTCAATCAATGCCACTGTCTGATCTTCGCTTTTACAATCTGGTTGCTTTTATTCTTGTTCTCAGTGACGGCTGCCAATCGCCTCGGGGTAGGGAGGAGATTCTATTTTGAGAGGGGAAAGGTGGGATATAAATATTTCAATTCATAAATAAATAAACCGTCCCACCCACCAATTTAGTTTGTTGGTCACGCTGCAGTGGCACAGAAGATTCCCCATCTGGCTTGTCAGTATAGAGGAAGATTTGGCTGAGCAACAGATCTGTGTCATTTACGGAAAGGTTTTAAGCCAATTACCAAATAGAAAGGGGAGGAGGGAGGAAAGGAAAAATTACATTTAAAATCTCCTATTTATAGCCCAAATGAGACAGTCGCTTCAAGATTTCCTGAGAGCAAATGGGCATTTCCCTTAAGTAGCCACAATCTAATTTTGGCTGCGGTGCAAGCATAAAACACCACTGCTTCTTGCCTTTGAAGAAATTTCAAGCTCTTAACACAGAGAGACTGTGCTCCCCTACAGATGTGGCTGGACTACTAAGCCCAGCATCCCCAATGACATCAGCTAGGGATGATGGGGGTTATTTTTCAATAAGCACAGGACAGCTTTCCTGCCATCTCTTTCCCCAGCAGACAGGAGCCGCAAATTCACAAACACTTTATTATTCCCTTATGTATGCGGACTGGGAATGACCGATACAGAGCCACGGGCCAGATTTCAAACAATAAATTTTATTTACAGCCGCTTAACAGTGGCTCTTGAATGCAAAACTACCACCTCCTGCCTGAAACGTAACTGTCACTGTAAAAATTAGAAGTGGGGAAAATCTGCGACCCTCTGGATGTTGCTGGACTACAACTCCCATCCTGCCTGACCCTTAGCTATATTAGCTGGGCATGTGGGAACAGAGTCCAAGCACTTCTAAAGGTGCCCAGATTCTCTGCCTCTGCCATAAAGGCTCGATAACAAAGAAAGGTGAGGGAAGGAGTTTTCTTTAAAAGGGGAAAACTGGAGGAGAGGAACTGTATTCCCAAAGGGGAAACCAGGGGGTTGATTCACACTTAGTGGTGGTAGGGAAGAAGAAATTCTCCCACGCGTGTTGCTCTGGTAACAGAAGAGCAAGGAAATGACCTGGGAAGAATCAAGACAAGGCCATGAAGCCAGAAGAGGTAGTGCACTTGCATTACTCATCCCACCCCTAAATGCTACCCTACACAAGTGGTTCCCACATCACACTGCAGTCAGTGACCACAAATCTTTAAAAAAAGTTTTGCTAGAGGACCACATTGGCAATTTAGATCTCATCTCAAGAGCTTCTTGGTAAACTTTGTCCATGGCCAGTGTCTAAACTTTTGTGTCAAAGTTTGAAATGAGAAAGAAGTCAGGTTGTATCTTGCAGTAGGGTTGGATCCATCCTAGCATCCTCCACAATGAGAAAATTGCCAAGCTTAGAAAAGTTCTTTTTCTGATACTGCAGTTTCCAAAAGGGCAGTCTCCAAAAAGGAACTTTTCTCAGCGGTGGAGAAAAAGGCCATTCCCCACTGAGAACTCACGTGGGAGCTGAAACTGATCCAAATGGACCCGTTCCTCTTGAAATCCAACAAAAGGAAAGCAGGATTTTCAAGACCATATTGCAAAGCGGGAAGGGACGAGGACGAAAAATAAGAAAATCCCAGAGGCTTCTTAGCACGGAGTCCAATATTTCTCAGCAAGCATCTGCTGGGATTTACTCACTGAGCTTAAAAAATTCTAGGACATGTGCAGGTACTCACAAAAAGGGGGTTTCAGGCTCCCCCTACTCCACAACGACGAAAAGTAAAATAACATAGCCGCTCTCAAATACAGGAGGCAGCCTGGGAGGACTGAAGAAAGTAACTCTTCTAAATTATGCAGCTTTTTCACTGTGGGTGAAGGGCTTTTTCCCCCAGTTGCCAATTGTGATTTCACACCACCACTGCCAAAAATTTAAAAAAGGCTGTTTCAGGGGTAAATCTAGTGCAATTTGACTAGAAAAAGGCACACCAGGGTAATTGTCAGAGGCTCAGTGGTGACATTACCTCCCTTCCAAGATCTTGGAGGATCACACTCCCTAAAAATAAATATACAAATAAAAATTAAAACTTCAAAACTGGAAAAAAAATAGACCTCAAATGCCCTCCAGGGGCTGGGAAGCATTTTTGCCACATTTTGGTGGGGGGCTCCTTGGGCCATTTTAGACCCAGGAGAGAGGCCTTCCTTTACAACAGGAAAACACCAAGAGCTGTTTTGCTGTTTTGCTTATAATAAAAGGCTTTCCTGGGACTAAATTGGCCTATGAGGGCAAAGACCACAAAGATGACGCCGACACTTCTAAGGCATTCAGGGTCATATGCAGCCCCTAGCCTGCTTAGGAGTCAAATTCCCTCCCTCGAAAGACCCCAAATACCCTTTGGAAGTGTGAGAGGGTCATTTCACTCTTTACCCCTCCTGTGGTAGAGTCAAGGGATAGAGTTCATGGGCTTTTATGGGTTTCCTCAAATTCTCTCTCACCCAATACTTCAAGCACTGGCATATTACAGGAGAGAAAACAGGTCAGGGCCCAGATTACATGGGAGGTAGTTATAAGAAGTCCTGACCTAGAACAGAACTGGTTCCCTGCATACTCAATACAACATCAAGTTATTTGCTGGCATACATGCTTTTGTGCGTAGCCCACTTCCACCTACCCTGGTACAGGCAATTTGTACTGAAAGATACTCTGGCAGAGTAAACCACAGCCCTCCAAAAGTTCTTGGACCTGGAAGCTGCAGTCCAGCAAAATCTCAAACCCTGTATTTTCCCCATCTGATACTGCCCTGACCGTTGGCCAGGTTGCCTAAGGCCGATGGGAGTCACAGTCCAACATCTGGAAGGCTTCACTTTGCCAATCCCTGCCCCAATAACTTTGGAAATGGAACATACACATCCTCACAGGTGACCTGCCACCCTCTCCCTGTGGAAGGTGCTTTTCTGGCCTGGCCTTGCTGTTTAGGGGCACTAGGGGCAGACAGAAAATGGAGGAGGAGGAATTAAATGGGGTATCTCTCAGTGCTCATGGGGTGAGGACTCCCCCTTGCTTTCACCCTGGAGGTAGCACAGTCTGGTTCAGGCCCCAGCGCAGACATCGGACAGACAGGGTTGCAGGAAGCAGTCTCCCAGAAACATCCTCCAAGGTCAACTGAAGAAGTAGGTTGATTCCTTCACTTTCTCTAAATCGAAGTCTCCTGCAAATGGGAAAAAAAGAGGTATCAGGAGATGCTGGGATGGAGGCCTAGGTTTTAAAAACTGCCCTATTTGGTGTTAGCAACTTTCAGACAGTGGCACGTAACATTTGCATTGGCATCACATTTTGTGAGGAAAAGGAAGCCATTTTGCAACATTCCAAAAAACACTGGATCTGGGCTTCCTCTGGATGTCCAGACAGAAACTGAGGAGCTGCCAGTGGGCTTGCCCAACCATGAACCAGGGCTGAAGTATCTTGCCCAGGAGTCATCATAAAGGGGCAACAGAAAACTCTCCATCTGTCCCAATTAATCCTTTAGTTTCCCTCTTTTTCAGCTGTTTTTATAATGTCACAGTTTCTCTTTCTTCCTCCCACTTTCCCTCTTCTGGATTACTTCCATTGCTGCAAACTAAATGCAAAAGTAGTTTGCAAAAGCAGGGAGAGGGAGGTGTCACACCCTGGCTAACTTGCTCTGAGTAACTTTGCTCAGAATTTCAAAACAGAAGCATTTATTTCAGAAAAACAAGCAGCAGAGCAACATTACCAAAATGAGACTACAGCATCAGAGTTGGGTACAAGTTTTATCCCTTCCGATATGAATTTTGGCACGCATATCAAAGATTGGTTAAAATCTTACATGTCAGATCACCCCACCAGCTCCAGCAGTTTCCCAGGCACACAATTATTTACATACTTTTCAATGTAAGAGCCAGAAGAGGTTCCTGTCTCCTATCTAAACATTCCCGTAACCTTCCATTGTTCTTCTGTTGGTACCTTCCCATTTGATCTTCCTTTGCAACTGCTCACCACAAGGTAACATTGAATACAGAACAAATCACTCAATTGGAGCCTATTGATATTGCAGATGTTACCACCAGATACACTGGTACAAGCGTCTTTCGGAAGCAGATTTCACCACAGAAACAGGTGAAATGTCAGGAGAAAATACTAATAGAACACGGCCTTGAAGCCCAGAAAACCCACAACAACCTATACTTTCACTTTTTGACCAAAAAAGGATGGTCCAGGAAATCAGGAGAGATTGAGTGTCACAAAAACAGCCAAAGGCCACACTTTGCTCACTCCTGGTCTATGCCCTGACCTGATCTTCAGCTACAAGGTGGGATCATTATATTAATAAATAACAGGAGTGCTTTAATTGTATGTTCCTGCATGGCAGGGGTTGGGCTAGAAGACCTTTGCAGAGTCCCTTCCAACTTGTAATGAATGCAATAAATTATTATTCAGTTCTTTTGCCTCTTTGTTAACAATAAATTCTTCCACATACATTTTTTTAGTACAGTACCTTACCCTGCTCCCAGCAATATAAGAAAGAAAAGCCATTCGAAAACACTGCATAAAAAACAGTCAACAAAATTAAAGATTGCATTTCATGCCCAGAGCGTATGGAATCAAATCAAGCATTCTTCCTTTGAAAATAAATAATCTTTGGGGCTCTGAAGACTTTTTTTTTAAGCCCTTAGAAAGCAACTGAGAATAAACTGGGCAACCAGCCACAGTTAACCTCAGGAGGCCCGTGTTTGACTGCTGGGATGCTACTGAGAAGAGTGACAGAACACGCTAGGGATGAGAGGACAGGAAGGCAGATTTTGTCTTTTAAACAGCTTGGGAGCTGCTCCTTCTCTCCATCATGACAAATCCTAGCCTGGGGTGGGAATGTTGGTACTGCCTAACCTCTAGGTGTGGTGTCTACACACCGTTGCAGGTTCTTGCCTAATGAGAGAGCCATTTTGGGTCACAACCCACAATACACTTGCAGAATCCATAGAATCTAAGAGCTGGAAGAGGCCACAAAAGGGCCGCCTAGCCCAATCCCTTGCCATGTAGGAATACACAACTAAAGCACTCCTGAAAAATGCCCATCTAACCTGTGTTTAAAGACCGCCAAAAACAGAGAGTCTGCCATCCTCCAAGGCAGGCCACATTCCACTGTTAAACAGCTCAAGAAAAATTGAATCCATTCATTATCATTCTAGCTTCCAGAAGCAACAGAAAACAAGCTCACACTCCATCTTCTACACGACATCCTTCAGATATTTAAAGATGGCTGTAATATCACCTCTCAAATCTTCTCTTCTGCAAGCGAAACATGCCCAGTTCCCTAAGTCATTATTCCTAAAGTTGGGCTTCCAGACCTTTGATCATCTTGGTTGCCATCTTTGGACACATCCCAGCTTCTCAACAACAAAAGGGCCCAGAGCTGGATCTAACAGTGACTCTGGCTGCCATGCCACCAGGAGGATGGGTTCTAGAATCCTCCTCCACATCATGCCCAAATGTTAACTGCTATTTTTTCTGGGGTTTTCTTCCTGGGGGTCTTCTAGAGAAGCTGGGACTGTAAAGGTTAAACCAGCATCTTTTGGAGCATTTTTGGGGGGGTATTTTGGGTGCTTCCGAGGCAAAAGGATTGCCTCCTATTTTTAAAAAAAAATTAGGAAGGAGGAGACGGGGTATCCTGGAGGGTTTCAGCAGTTGCTAAAAAAGAGTATGGGTGCTGCATTTGGTCTACAGGCTGAACTTTCCTCACCCATGGTATAAAAAGAGCTGGGTAAGTTTAGCTTGAGAGCCATCATGGTGTAATGGTTTGAGTGTTAGACTATGACCCTGGAGACCAGAGTTTGATTCCTGACTCCACCATGGAAACCCACTGGGTGATCTTGGGCACATGTCACACACTCTCAGCCCCCAGAAAACCCTATGATAGGTTTGCCTTAGAGTAGCCATAAGTCAGAAACAATTTGAAGGCACACAAGTTTCGTTTAGATAAGAGAAGATAGAGAGGTGACACGGTTGTCATCTTTAAATAGAGGAAGGGATTTTTGAGATGTTATGGACTGGAGGTGGGAACATTGTTGCATTTATTTGTTGTAAGCTAACAAAATCTGTAAGCTATAAAGTAAATCTAATTTATCTCTATATCTGACCTCAACTAACTCTCCTAACGTCTTTCAATCCTAATCCCAGCCTAACTGATCAAAGTCTAACTAATCTCTATTGCTAACCCTGGTTGACTCTTAACATCTCTAACTTATATCTTAATTGTCATACATACTAGCCTTTAAAAAATAACATTCAAACACTCACCCAATCACCATGAACTCCCACTATTCCATGCTGTCACCCTCTTCCACCAGATTACTCACCTTATTTCATTACATATATGGCTGCATCTGAATTTAATTTCTCTAATAAACATAACAATATTTTTGAATAACTCCAGAGTATCAGGAGCTGCTACTTCCAAACTCCTCCACTCAGCATGGGAGTTGTAGTTCCCCCACCACCACCACAAAAGACAAATGTTTCCAACCTCTGAGACCAAGAATGCCACAGAATGTTATGTGTTGCTGGAGCAGTGAGAATGGAAAACCGAAAGATACACTATTAAAATATACGACAACAGCAGCAAGATTCCTATATGCACAGAAATGGAAGAACGAATTAATACCAAGAAAAGAGGACTGGCTGTTAAAATTGCATGATTTCACAAAAAAACAAATTAACTGCTTTTGATCAGAGAAAAATCATTGGTGACCTTTCTGAAAGACTGGGAACGCTTGACTGCCTTTTGGTAGAAAAAAAAGAGAATATGATAACTGTAGGTCTTGATAATTATTAGGTTTGATTTACTAGAAGAAGCGTATGAAATATCTGTTACAGTTGGCCCTCCACATTCGCTGGGGTTAGGGGTTCAGGACCTCTACAAAAGTGGAAAGTCCTCTCTCTCACCCATCTCCTTCCTTGGGTGTTGGTGAGCATGGGGAGAGGATTTGTGGTGATGAGAAATCAGGCTACAATCCATCTTTAGCTGGCCAGGCAGTGGCTGATAGAGGAGGACCAGAGGCAGGTTTTTAAAGGGTTGTATGGCCTGATCAGAGCCGCCAGGGAGGAAGGCTTCCCTGGGAAAGAAGCACCTGAGGTGGAGCAGCGGGTGTTGAAGAAACGTGCAAATAATCAAATCCATGAATATTTTAACCCTCAAATGTGAGCTACAGTCAGCCTTTCTTATTTGGAGAAGTAAGATTTTATATATTCTAAGATATATAACTACTGTAAAGAAAGTTGGAAGTCACAGTATTTTTTTTTCTTTTTTTACTCCTTCCTTTTTTCTTCCTTTTTCCTATTTCTTTTTATTCTATTTATTTCTTTTTTATATTCATTCTTTTAATGTAGATAGAAACTTTTAATAAAACTAAGGGGTCAGCATGGAAGGGAGCAGCCAGAGAAAATGCGTTGCAGCCGGCTGATCTGAACATGAGTCTCCAACGCTGGAGGATTTTGCCATGATTATATGGAATTTACAGATGGGGAGCAGAAGGTAAGGATCAAGGAAGGGCAGCTTAAGCCTGTGAGGACAATACTCTAATTAGGTCTTGCCTGAATCCAGGCAATTACTAAACCAGACAGCCTGTATCCTCTGATACCAATAAACAGAGAAACAGACAAACAAAAGGCAGCTGGGAGGTGAAGCAGTCAAAACAGCTTAAAAAAGAGAGCTATGAGAAGTCCATGAAGGGAGGTGATGGGAGAGCAGGGAAGAGGGGGAAGGATAACAGAAGTGCACAGATTGCGTCCCCAGAAAAAATTCCCCCTTCCTGGAATGTAATTTTGGGACTAGCATTCTGTTTGTAGCCTTGACAGTGGACTGTTGTGGGGATCCTGAGAATGCCATTTAAACCTTGAATGTGTGTGTTTTGCGTGTGTGCCTTTTATACCTTCAAGTTGCTTCCAACACACTCTAATTCAAACAGGAAGTCAGTTGACCTTAGAGCAGGACTGCGAATCAGTCTGGGTGGCCCATTGTTGTTTTGTGCCTTCAAGCCACTTCCAACTTATGGCAACCCTATGGTGAAGCTATCACGGGGTTTTCTGAGGCTGAGAGTGTGTGACACACCCTAGGTCACCCCGTGGTATTCTTGGTAACCGTCAAGATGCATGACTCCTGTCATTTGTATTTCCTGGATGGGTATTAGAATATGTATTAGGATAGATCTGGTAGCTTAGGCATTGCTAGAGGTTGTTAGACGTATCAAATGCCAATTGCTAATTGCAACTATGTACCTGGTTGAAGCTTGCCAAGGAATTCCAGGGCACCAAATTGTTCACTGCTTTGTTGTTTGCTGTCGCAATGTACTGAGATGAGGGGGAGAAGATCAGAGAGAGAAAACCAAAAGTATAGGCACGGTGTTATGAGAACTGGTGATGGTCAAGATAAGGAGACAAGAACTTGTTCCCACTTCAAGAATGAAAGATATGTAAACAGAGGAGGGTCTGAGAAAATGCCTAAACTCGTGGGATGAGATATAAGATTTATGATTTTCACCAATCACTGCCATGCGTGCCTAAATTTGTATGACAAAGTACATAATCTATAACCACCCAATGTGTTATAGGGTCAGCAACTTTTAGAGATACTTGCTGTGTTGCTTGCTTTGCTACAAATAAATACTTCAACTCCAGAACAAGCCATGCTTTAAGCAAGCCAGAAGTCACACATCGACAACAGATTATGAGTGCAAACTGTGTTCTGTGAGCAGTTAACAAATTAATGAGCTTGCCAGCAGAAACACATCATAACAAGCTGGATTTTCACAAACAGTACCACAGCTTGTTGTAGCATGTGCAAACAGTCTCAATTTTCCCCTCATATTCAAGACAATTCATCCTCATACCTTTCTTCGGGAGGTTAGACAGCAGTTGCAAGAGCCTTTGATATTCAGAAGATTTTTTAGTCTTCCATTCAACCCTGGAAGGGAAAATGGGTGAGGGGAAAATTAAAAATTAAGTACTAATTTATTAATACTTATTAATTAATTATTAATACTTAAGTATTTATGCACAAAATAAATCTTCATTGCTCCCAGTGGAGTCAGCCCTTTGGTTTAGACTGTAAGAATGAACTGTGAAAAGTTCACCATAGTAAAGTCATGGACAATTGCATAGCATAATGATATCTGCTACAACACAAAGGAAAAAAAGGGGGAAACAGAACAGGAATGAGAATGGGGCAATGGTACCACTTACGGAAGATAGGTACAGTATTTCTGCAGCATAAATTTCGACAAGTCTTCTAGGATGGGCTGACTGTGGAGCTCGACAAACTGGTCACGACAAACCTGGAAGAGGATCAAAATTTTTACATGTATGCAAAATGCAGATCTAGATTATCAGGTAAACAAAATGTTGAAGCCCTGCCGATGACATGGGGGACCTGCCCATAAGAAAGGTCTCTACTCCACAAGATGGCCAATTCAGTTCAGCATGTGCCGTTCTGCATCTTCCCCCCACCTGGCAGCCGTCAAGCCCCAAGAAGAGACCCTACTGCTGTCACTAACTGGTAGGGAGGGGAGGTCCCAATTCAGCAGCTGGTCTCAGCTTGGTTCTGTAGGGTGGGAGAGAAATGAAGGTGCACTTTCACATGTGTGTCCACCTTTTCCTTCCCCTAGGAGCCCAGAACAGCTGCATCTTCATGGTTGAATCAACTCATTCCTCCCTCCCGCTTCCTTCAGAAAGAAGGGTAGCAGCCATTCCTCTGTCAGGGCTGCATATTTGGTGGCCATGGGAGGTTTTTGGACAGAAGGAAAGGGCAACAGAACAGTCCCTGGTGCTCTGTCCAAAAAGGGACTTAGCCCTGTGTAAGCTGCACTTACACCCACATAAATAACTGCTTGTTTACCTCTTCATTGTTTATTGAAATGGTTATACTGTGTAGCACCTGCAACTCACAAAGGCCCTGAGTATGCTTCCTCAAACTCCAGACTACCCCCAATGTTGGGGGGTGGGAAAAAAACCCATCCCAGTCTCAAAATGGACACTAGCACTCCCAGAAGCTTCCCACAGGAATGACTAGGCATTTAAAAGCTCCTTTGGTGAAGCTGGGTCTCCTTTTCCAAAAAAAGGGAAGTGATCTTTCAGCCACATCCAGTTTTGAAAATGGGAAGAGTTACAGAACAAGCCCTTCCCAGTATTTAATTGGAATCTCTTTAATTGAAATGCACTGGTTCTCATTCTAGTCTCAAGAGCAGCAAAAAACAAGCTGTCTCCCTCTTTTGTGTCAATGCTTCTCAGGCTATCTGACGCGACGGACCAGGAATTATTGTTTTCCAAATGTGCTAGGGACCAGTGGAAAATTTGTGCCCTTTTGGTACAACTGTTTCTTCCTTTCCTACAGACTTGCCAGGAACTGGCAGTCAATGGCTTAGGGATCACCACTGATCCAGGGACCACTTCTTTGAGTAGCACCGTTCTACGTGACATCCCTTCAGATATTTAAAGGTGGCCATCACATCACTTCTCAGTCTCTCTTCTTAAAGCTGGGCTCTAATATTGGAAGACCAACGTTTCTTCTCTGTGTCCCCTGGTGCCCACCGTTGGGAGAAAACACAAACAGGTTATCCAAAGGGGACATAATTCTCTGCTAGAACAAGGAACGAGGGCGTTCACCTTCTTTTAGCCATCAGCACAAGCTCTTCAGGATCAGAGATGATCGCCTACGAGGCACTGATTCAGTTCACAGTGGCTCAAGGAACCCGAAGATATTCACACCTCTTTTAGAGACTAAAAGGTTAAAATTTGTAGCAAGTGTTGTCTTGGAGTCAGGGAAGGAGCTAAGCAGGGAGCCATCTTACCCGATTCATGACATCGACCGTGAGTGCGTGAGTCCAGTAACAGTCATGTACCGAGACAAATGTCAGCCCCTGCCTAGGAGACAAAGAAGCAAGCCAGTCAACCTCTCAAGCTCTCCCTCTCTGTTCTCCACATGCCTAGCTGAGACTTAACTGCCAAGCGACTGACCGCAGCTGAAATCGCAAGGAGCAAAAGGTTGCAGACAGGTCATCAATATATCCCATGGACTACAAAGATAAGTACATCTTATCCTTGTCTGTACAAGGATAAGATGTACTCATCCTTGCTCCTTACCATCAGTATAGCTCCTTCCTTCCCCAGTTCTTCCTATTTGTATTCATCTCATGAGACTGCAGTTTTGTAAGCAATAAACTGCATCCAGTGTTGGATGCTAATTCATGTTAGAGTGGAACCCAGCATAACTGGGGGTGAGGGAGTGAAATAGCCTCTTAACATCTATAACACTCCAAATACCTCCAAAGTCTGCCCTGCAGGACAGGACCCCTCTCTGGAAGATGTTTAAGGTGCTAAAGAAAGCTACAGGGGAGTCGAAAATCCCACTCCTGCCACAAGCGTTACATTGGATTAACACCATGGTGGATGTGATAGATGACAACGGCTTGGAGGTTGATGAGCAATTGATTGTGCCAGAAACAGAGCCAGTGACAGACCAAACTAGCTTGCAAACACCCCCATCAGTTGAAAGACAAGTGGAGGCAGAGTTGTTGCAGCCAGCTCCAGAGGGAGAAGGAACCAGCAACAATCTCCAAATTTTGCAAATTCTGGACATTCTCAGCATCTGCCAGCAAAGCAGTCTTAAAACAAAACTATCATGCCAGGGAAAGCATAGCTGGCCTGTGCTTCCTTTCTCCTCACCTGTGGCAGTGCAGGGCTGTCAGCATCATGTGCGTTGAATCTAAGGAATGGATGAAGTTGGGCGGGAAGGCATTTTTCTGTTTCACCGTGTCAGGCTTCCTGCGGAGAAATGATAAGAGAGATGATGCAAGGAGGAACAGAGAGTCAATGAGTTTGATTCTGGGTTCAAGTCAAGATAGCATCCACTACAATGGAATCCACTACCACTTGGAGATGTACCACGTTTTGCTTGCGTGCTTTACTGGGCTAGGCTGCAGAAAGTTTTTGGCTATAACTGTTCAGACACTGTCATTTTTAAATATCTGTATCTGAGTTTTATCAACTGTTTTTGTGTATGTGTTTTGATTACCAATGCTTTATAACAGGAACAGGCAAAGGGTGGAGTGTGGAATCATGCAGTTCCCCCAGGCCACTTTTCTGGCTCCCAGAGTTTGCTAGTTTCAAAAAAAATGTTTTTGAAAAAAAATACCCAAATGTCCTCTGGTGGGCATGGGGGTAATTTTGCCACATTTTGTCCATCCCTCAGAGCCATTTTAGGCCCAAGAGAGAGACCTTTTTCTAAAACAGGAAGTGAATGGGAAGATCTCAAGGAGCCCCCAAAACATCCCCTAGAAGATGTCTGGGGGCAAAAAAAATATAGTTTTTTTGCAAGTGAGTACAGTCCTGCAAGGTTTCCCAGTGCACCATGTGACCTCTTAGCCTTCCAGAGCTGCCCATTCCCACTTTATGGAATGTTAGAAGTCCCTAATTCAGATTCTTAAACTTTAAAGGTAACCCACAATTTTTCAAATGAGTAAACACAGTGAATCCTAGATCAATCTCAGTAAGGCCTAAGCTTGCTGTCTGTTGTGGCATCAGAATGAGATAAAGTGCAAAGAATTAAATAATTTTTTAAAAATTAAAATCAATCCTAAACCAAGACACTGTTATTGAATGCATTTTTTAAAATGGCAGGAAGGAATTTTTCTCCTTAGATAGCACTAACACCTCCTGGCGCTGCATATCGATGCCTGCATGTATCATACCAAACATAATCTTAGAAGTAGGCCTCCCTTTTCCGTTTAGAAGATAAAGTCTTCCCCTCTTCTCTCATGGAGCATAAATTCTCTTCTATGATGATGTTTGCTGTGACATTTCCATGGAGAGAAGAGAGACCACGGAATGCTTCTTCTCTAATGGTGCAAATACCTTTTATAATTACAGACATGGGAATTCCTCTTCTCAGACGGCACTAATGTGTTCTGGTGCTACATGGTGACAAATGAGGCTGTCTCAATAAAGTTAACATCACAAAGGAGGAATTCCTTCTGACTTAGAAGAGTCATTCCCTCCTGTGCAAGAAAGAGAAGTGAGATACCTCTTCTAAGATTGGAGGAATTCTTTTTTTAAGATCTTAGAAGAGGGATTCCCACTTTTCTTTATCTTACACATAGGAGGGAATGCCTCTTTTAAAATAGTGCCAAAATCTTCTGGAGCTGAATCATGCGTGCATCTCAGAAGTCATCATCTTAAAATAAGCATACCCTCTTTCTGCTTTCACACAGAAAGACCACTTCTAATAAGGTACCAATGACTTCTGTGGCATATACTCATAAATGCATATGTCTTGTCATAGCAAGTATTGTCTTACAGGAGTCATTGGATTAATCAAAGTTTTATATACTAGTAAACCAAGTTGTATTTATTTAAATCAAAAAAGACTCAAGACAGTGCTGGTTCCCAAGGTCCTGCCAGACAACAATTCCCATCACCTTTGACCAACTGGCTATGCAGGCTGCTGGGAGAGGGAGTCTCTCAAAATCTAAAAGGGCTACAGCTTTCTCACCCCTGGTTTTAGGAGGTGTTTCCTAAAGATGGATACTCACTGGCTGATGTCATGTCGTGATCTCAGATTGACAGTCTGTATGCTACTATTCACCTAGTCATGGAGAAAAAAAAGAGAGAGAGAAAAAAACTATAGAGGATTAAGAGAGAAAGCGGAAAGACTCCCTTATAACACTGAGAGACTGAACAGAACATAGATGGAAAGGGCATTATATATGAATTTACAGTGCTGCTCATACAAGGGAATGGCTGCTGTTTGTAATAACATCTCCTCTGCTCCCAACATTTTCAAGTCCCCCCCCACCCACACAGGCATTTTCTCAAGCTTTCTGTTATTTACATATCTTTCATCCTGGGAGCGAGAATTAGTTCCTGTCCCCTGATCTATGCACTGCTTGTTCCCATAACACCTTCCTGCTCCTTCTGATCTTCTCCCTCTTGCCCAGATACAAGGTGACATTGAATATTTCAGCACTTAACCCTCTGGAGTACTGTAAGAGTTCCAACCAGACAAACAGCTGCAGGTAGCAATTAGTAACGGATGCGCAATAGTGCTTCAGCACATCATGCTCTATTTGATCTAGCAAAGCTATACTATTACATCTACTAAAGCATACATATGACAGAAACCATGCATCCTGACACCTACTCCACTTTATTGTCCCAAAAACAATCCTGTGAGGTGGGTCAGGCTGTTTATAACTGGCCCAAGGGCACCCACATGGATGAGCAAGGAACTGAAACCTGGATCATCTAAATTCCCAGTAGAACACTCTAACCACAACAATACACTGCCTCCTTCTGTTCTATAACTGACACTTTGGCTACAGTACCCTTTAATTCATATCACAGCAGCTAAAGTAGGCGGAAAGGGAAGCGATTCACTTGAATACTTTATTATTTCTGTCGTGTTACTCATTCCCAGAAATATATGATTATTTAGGTGATTAACTGCTTCCTTCTGGAAGCCAGAACCAACAAGTCTGAAACAGTATTTGATGCTTTAAAAAGAAGTGGGGAGACAGAGAATGAATACATATATATATATATATATATGCTATAAAGCTCCGGGCCCAAACAGCAGAGCCAGAACATACAGATAACTACAAAAGTAACTAAAATGCCACAAAAGGTGGTCAAATGTAAATTAGATATGCCACAGCTATTAAAAAAAACTGGTTTTGTAGGAATTGTCTGTAACAAGTTACTTCTCTGGTTGGTAAAAAGGAGTCAGCAATCACACAGTCATTCCATCTAGATTTTTGGCAGGAGGGTTAAAGGAAAGAGTAAGTGCTTGGTTGCTTTCGTCCTCTCTCACCAGGCATCGGCAACCAACCGCAGCAAAAATCAACTCTTGTTATTCCCGGCAAAATGTCACCTTGACTCTCCCTCCCTTCTGCTGACTCACTCCCGTCCACCTGCTAACTCATGCCTTTGCCATGCAAAACGGCTGAGTCACTACCCATTGTTCTCTGCTGCTTTTTCCTCACCTAAGCTGGCCTAGGTGAGCTGGCCTAGGTGAGCTGGCAGGTGTCCTCATCCCCCCCTCCCCGTGGTACCTCAAATCCCACCGCCAATCCCACTCTATCTTGTGTTGCAGGGAAGAAGATGACAAACAAAAGAAAATAATTAATAGAGTCATAGAAGCCCAGAGTTGGAGGAGACCCCAGGGCCCATCGAGTCCAACCCCATTCTGCCATGCAGGAACACCCATCAAAGCATTCCCAATAGATGTGGCCATCCAGCCTCTGCTTAAAAACCTCCAAAGAAGGAGACTCCACCACACTCCATGGAGGCAGCAGATTCCACTGCTGGACAGCTCTTGCCTGTCAGGAAGTTCTTCCTGAGGTTCGGGTGGAATCTCCTCTCCTGCAGCTTGAATCCATTGCTCCTTGTCCTGCTCTCTGGAGTAGCAGAAAACAAGCCTGCTCCCTCCTCGACATGACATCCCTTCCAATATTTAAACATAGCTATCATGTCCCCTCTTAACCTTCTCTTCTGAGACTAAACATCCCCAGCTCCCTCAGCCGCTCCTCATAGGGCTTCATGGCTTCCAGACCCTCCACCATTTTGGTCGCCCTCCTCTGGATACATTCCAGCTTGTTGATATCCTTCTTGAATTGAGGTGCCCAGAACTGGACACAATATTCCAAAGGAGGTCTGACCAAAGCAGGACAGAGTGGTATCATTAACTCCCTCGATCTAGACACCATACTCCTATTGAGTATCTCCTAAGAATCGCGTTGACTGTCTTGGCTGCCGCATCGCACTGCTGGCTCATGTTCAGCTTGTGATCTACCAAGACTCCTAGATCCCTTCGAGTTGAAATATTTGGATCCATCCCCCAGTGTGTTTCAAACTGAAAATGGGAGCCTAAAAGTGTAGTGGTCTGAGCGCTGGACTACAACCCTGGAGACCAGGGCTTGATTCCCCACTTGGCCATGGAAACCCACTGGGTGACCTTGGGCAGGCCACACAATCTCAACCCCAGAAAATCCCATGCTAGTTTTGCCTTAGGGTTGCCATAAGTCAGAAACAACTTGAAAGCACACAACAACAGGAAATGATTCGCATCTGAGAAAAGGTTAAAAAGCTATTATGTTAAACCAGAGCTTTCCAAACTATGTGTTGCGACATGTTAATGTGTCAGCTGCAGTGTGTAGGTGTGTCGTGTAAATATAACGGGTGTAAGGGCTGCCTGTCCTGCCACTGCGGCAGCCCAGGCCCGGGTGAAAGGGCTACCCCTGCAACTGCCACCCGGGGCTGAGGAAGACTCCAGCGAGGGCGGCTGCAGTGGGCCAGGTTCGGGTGGAGGGGCTGCCTCCACTTACTGAATTACTGTGTCACAAAACGGTGCATGTCTACAAAGTGTGTCACCAACATGAAAAGTTTGGAAAGCTCTATATTAAACTATTCTATAACCCCTCTGGTCCTTCTCTTCTTCCACCAGCTGCTACTCGGCCTGCTAAGGATGGCTTACAGCCCAGTTTCTCAGCACTACAAACCTTCAAAGAGGGAGGTGTGTGAGAGAGACAAAGAGAGAGGGAGAGGAAGTATGGGTCCACCATGCTGCCCCACTCCCTTCCCTCCCCTTTCTCTGACCCTGTTTGGACCCGACGGCCACTTTCCCCACCATGCCTGCCCCCCCTTTCCCACAAACACATTCACCCATTTTGATATTTGCAATTTTTCCACTTTTTGCAGGAGTCCTGAGGCCCTAAACCTAGCAAATGTGGAGGGCCAACTGTAGTATGAAAACAGTAATAAGTTGGGATGTGGAGGGGAAAAAAAGGAAATTGGGATTAGGAGAAGAGAAAAGAAAGCAGCAGGGTTGCTCTGGTTAAGAGCATGATTGATCGCTAACCCCATGAACCAGCAGGGGGGTAAAGACAGATAGAAAATTAATTGCCTGACCATTCGAGACTTCAGGTGGAGGGCCTCCCCTGCAGGGATGTAACCATAAGACAGGCTAATAGCTACAAACGGGTCATTAATGATCTTCAGTTGAAAAAGCAGACATTTCTGGTTTCTCTCCACCCAATTAGGATCTGCAAAGCTCTGGAGCTTGAAATAGTTGTGGGAAGAAAAAGAAACTGCAAATAAGATCTTCAGCAGATGGATAAAAGTTTCTAATAGATTCTTTGGCATTCTGGTGGTACCACTTTGCTTGCCCACAGTTTTGGCGCAGGATGTTAATTAGGTTATGAATGGGACACAGAGGATCTATTGGTCTCCATCAGAAACTGCAAGAGAAGGTGACTGCTAAACTCCAAGATCATTTAATGAGGCTGATCTGCAGGTGATGAACTGTGAGAACCTCTAGAGGCGTGTCTTCAAATTGCAGCTCAGTCATAACATTCACTTAGCCTGCCCTCCCTCAAAGGGTTCTTAGTAAGATGGACCAAAGGAAGTTCTACCTAATATCTAGGTGGAATCACTTTTCCTATAGTCTGATGCCATTGCTCCATGTCCTAGTCTCCGGAGCAGCAGAAAACAAGCTTGCTCCATCTTCCATACGACATTCTTTCAAATATTTAAACTTTAGAATCCAGCATAGGCATGTGTGGTGAAAAGAAAACTCCCCTCCACATTGTGGTCCTCCAGATGTCATCGCACTGTGACTCCCAGCACTCACCATCCACTGTGCTGTTTGCTGGGAGCTGTAATACAACAATATCTGGAGGGTTACACAAGGAGTATATAACTGCCTAACCAAAGCTAAAGGTATGGAAAAATGCTGATATTGATCCGATTCCTAAACAACACCACTGTTTATAGCATTAAAAATCCATTGGATCAAAATGATAAACTCACAAAAACTGTAGCTACATGCAGATTGACAAACATTAGATGAAAAACTGTTAAACACCTGCAAAAAATATAAGGATCAAAAAACCCCACCATGCCTCTTTCAGGGACTTACCACTATGGATTTGGAACGATGGTAAGGCTGAATAATGGGCAATCCCAAAGGGGTCACCCACTCCACCGTCCGTCCGGATTTAGATATAAGCCGGGCGCAATCTGTCAGCCAGCCCTGAAAGAGAGCACATAATGTATGAAATACTGGAAGGAGGAGGTCAGGGGGAGAGAAAGCTAGCAAGTGGTTCTTCTTTTACTTCAAAAACAACAACAAGAGTTTACCTGGATTTCACGAGTTCCCGAGAACATCTCTTTGAGGCTGCTGAAGACCTGTTGGACGAGGTAGTGAGATGCTTCCCACACATACTCCTAGAGGAAGGAAAAGTAAGATGAATATAATTAAGAAAAAAAACAGGAGGAGTCTCAAATCATTTCCTTCTCCATTTAGTTTTTTTACACACTTTGGGATAAGTCAGCCTTTTGAGGCAGCCAACAATGTATCAGCAAAGCAACAGGAAAGATTACAAGAATAAAATTACATTAAAATACCAAAACAGCAGCACACCAAATAAATCACATCAGCACATCGGAATTTTTAAAAACAAGCAGTGAATAGAAACAGTATTAAAACAGTTACAGATAAGACCGCTATAGCATTGCCATAAGGTTTCCAGAGCTTTTACTATAACAAAAAGGTTTGACAAAGCTAATGAGGGGGCAATATGAAATAGTGGTTACAGTGTTCATCTGAGCCTTGGGAGATCTGTATTCTAGATCCCATTTGGTTGTGAAGTGCATTGGACAACCTTGCTCCAGACACTCTCTGTCTTTCTTTCTTTCTTTTCCAGCGTGGCCTACCTCACAGGGCTGTTGTGACAAGGACAAAGCAAGGAGGATGCCGCCTTGAGCTCAGTGGTGGAAAAGGTAGGATAGAAATCACTAACGCTAATATTACTAATAATAGTGATACCAAGACAGCCGCTGCGGCTGTATGCCTTCCAGTCCATTCTGACTCATGGCGACCCTAAGATGAACCTATTATGAGGTCTTCTTAGCAAGATTTCCTCTAAGAAGGTTTGTCAATGCCTTTGTCCGAGGCTGAGAGAGGGTGACTTTCCTAAGGTGCTCCTGCGGATTCCCATGGCCAAGCAGGGATTTGAACTCTTGCCCAATATTCAAAACACTACACTACGCTGTCTTTTAAAAATAGGGTTTTCTTGGCCTGACTTCTTCAGAGGAAGTTTGCCATTGCCTTCCCCTGAGGCTGAGAGAGTGTTTAACCAGTGGGTTTCCATGACTAAGCAGGGAATTCGAACTCTGGTCCCCTGAAGTCCTAGCTCTGCACTTAAACCACTAAAGCACACTGACTTGCTTCAGGTTTCCTATCTAGGCTTTAAAAGAACTGCCCATGGTGCTGAGCAATAATCCCAAATAGATTCAGTACCACGGAGAGTTCCTTTACATTTAGCAAAAACCTGGAATGGATTCACTGCCCCACCGACACTATAAAATGTTGGTTCTCTAACACAGAGGCTTCAATTATTAATAATGAAACCTGAGGGAAGTCATCGATCTCCCTGAGGCGTTTCTCGATCTGGAGGCGTCCTCCGTAGCGCGTCACCCCGTACACGACCGTCATCACCGTCTGCTTCACCACTTTGCGGCCAATGAAGCCGTCCAGGACCTGAGCAATTTTGACGCCCTCTTCAGCATCCCGTTTTCGGAACACCTCCACCTGTGACCAGACAAGAAAGAAATGCAGGGATGGGGAACTCAAATCCTGGAGTGAAATCCACTCACTTTGGGATGGGACAAATTAGCACTTCTTAGCTTCTTCCCCAAATGACTACGCCCTGTTGTCCATCACATCATCCTTGTGTGGTTTCCCAGTTTCTGTAGAAATCCCTCCCTCTTCCAATTCTAAAAGGTTAAAATGGTACTCTAGGTGTTTAGTTACTGGCAGTAAAAGCTTACAGTAAGAACATGCTGGCATTTGGCCCCAGCTACCACTGAAATGTGGCCCCTGAGGATTTCTCTGAAATTCAATTTGGGGCACAAAGGTAAAAGGCATATATAAGTCTGCCCGCTATACATGATCTACGAGGGAAGGCTTTCTCTTCCCATCAGAGGCACACGTGTTGAGAAAATGGGAGAGAGGCTTCTTGGCACCTGCTCTCAAACTTCAGGATTCTCTTCTCTGGGAGGTCCCATTGACCCCCTTTGCTGTATTTCCCCCAGCAGGCAAAGGCCTTTTCATTTAGGGAGGCATTTGCTGTTTAGTATGTTGTGGCATATGGAGCTTTTAATGAGGGTGTTTTTCTATTCTATTCTGTTTTAAATGTGTTGTTAAAATTGCTTTTCATCTGCATTTTTAATTTGCTTTTTAAATAGAAATTCAGTTAAAATTATGTTTTTAAAATTTGTATTTATAGGTGTTTTTTTTCAAGTGTACAGTTGGCACTCCACTTTTGTGGGTTGACTTTCATGGATTTGATTATTTGTCAACTTCTTCAACCCCTGTTCCCCCACCTCAGAAACTTCTTTTCTGGGGAGAACCTTCCCTCTTGGCAGCTCCGATCAAACCAATCCACCTCTGTCCTCCTCTTCCTCCACCAGTTACTGCCTGGCCACATCCAGACGGCTTGCAGTCCGATTTCTCAGCACCACAAACCCTTTCGCAATGCCCCCACACACACCCAAGGGAGGAGATGGGCAGGGTCATTTCAGCAAAAATCCTGAAAGCACTGAAACTGTTTGCTGTCCCTAATGACCAGAGGCCTGAGGACTTGGCAAACTCTCAACACCAGTCTCTGATCTTCGACACCTACCTGCTGAGCTACCACAGTGTAGACATCCTGAGGAACATCGCACGGCGCAAGGTTCACTGAAGCAGCGCCAACCACATCACGGCCAAGGGCAGCATAGTGCTGCAGCCCATTGCAAGAACCATCCTGGAAGAAGGCAGAAAGAAACATGGGGGGAAATTATCAATACTGATATTCTTTTTAATAAAATAATCTTTATTAGTTTATCTTCATATATGACATACATAACATAAACACATATAACACCTACAACATATAAGTCTTCCTAACCTACCTAATCTAAAAGAAAAAAAAATTAAAAATAAAAGACAATAGAGAGAGAAAAAATAAAACACATATGCCATTAAGCTTCCTTCCCTTAAAAGGCTCTTCTTCCAAATTTTTTCAGACTGTAGGTTCTATTTTAAACTCAGTCACCTCTTCGCTAACTAAATTTCTATCTTATCATTTATTTCTCCTTACGCTAAGAAGTTGTTTCTGATTTTCTTTTGACATACCAAAACCTAATATTGCTATGTTCCCATTTCAATTCTTTATGTGGTCTGTAAACGGTTTCCAAACTCTAAAATAAGAATCTATTGAGTTTTATCAAACTGGTTAGTTTATCCAATTCTGCTAAGTCCATCTCCTGTTTTAGGTTTCTTATTATTTTTCCAGTATTTTATCAATATTGCCAACTTAAAAAAAAAGTTAGTTTACAGCCTTATTGTAACAAAAAGAAATACATCATCTGGGTTGCAATGTAACCCTCCAGAAGTTCTTGCAAGACAGCCTCCTTCAGCTACTACTCTGTATTCATGGTGAAGAACTTTAGCACCTGCACTTTGGAAATATCTGGAGTTTCCAAAGCTGCCAACCCTTGATTTATATACTCCTTTCTGACCTATGGTGCCCCTGGGCCCCTGGAACCTATGATAGGGTTTTCTGAGGCTGAGAGTATGTGATGACCCAATATCAACCAGTGGGTTTCCATGGCCAAGCAGGGAATCAAACCCTGGTTTTCGTCAGCATGTCTGAAGTAAACAATGCAATAAAGCTTCAGCTGGAAAAAAAGTATAATTTTAATTCAGCAATTCAAACCACTACACCACCCTGGCTTTCAACTGAGGTACAGTCAGCCCTCCACATTTGTGAGTTTCACTTTTGCGGATTCGATTATTCACGGATTATTTGCTGCCCCTCTGCTGCCTCCCTATGGCATTTTTAAGAAAGACTGTAAGCCTCGTGAGGCTGAGAAACTGCAAACAAGGCTTGTAAATTCCTACTAAAAATGGTGTGGGGCAGCAAGGGAGGAGGCAGTGAGCCCCACCAGCCACCCTGGTGCCTTGTGAAGGAACCCTGATGCCCCAAAGGAATCCACGGTGGGTTGAATGTGATTATCATACTTTTGTTGTGTGTTAAATATGGTTTGGGAGGGCCTAGAGATACTCACATTTTTTCCACTTTCATGGGGGTCCTGTGCCCCTAACCCTAGCGAATGTGAAGGGACGACTGTATATCTGTCAATATAACATGTCAGGCCATACTAATGCATTTGTCTAGCTAGCCCAGGATATATCTTATTTCCTTCCACCCCAGAGTTTCTTTGTCCTTCTTTTAATTTCAGTACTTGTTAGTTAAAAAAGTATTTAAAAAAAAACCTACAAAAAAACAAAACCCCAAGAAACCCCAAGTCTAGCATTCCATTTTTCCACTCTGGCCAACAGGACGGTTCTAAGAAAAACCAGGGTGTGAAAGCCACTATCATTCTGTGCTCTTTACCCTGAGCATTTCATATCCCTGAGACAGATTATCCCTGCAGATGGAGGATCCATTTCACCATCGTCTTGGATCTCCCTGGAGAAAGCTACATGTTTTCTGCTCAATTAGACCAGACCAGACCAGACCAGACTCCTCCCACGGATCACATACCTGGTGGACAGGGAAATGAGAGATGTAAGCAGCAGGGTCAGGACATCTCACAGCCTTGGCAATCTCCATGCAGCAGGCTAAAGCTTGCCAGGGCTCGTCAGTGTTCATCCACCACTTCCTGCCCTGGAGGGGAAAGGAGAAAGTAGAATTAAAAGAGTGAAAAACTAATAGAGACAAATGGCAGAGACAGGGAAAAGACTTAGAGGAACAAAACAAGATAGCAGCAAAAGTGGAATAATAGCAATATAATAGTGTACGGTGGAAATGGCTAATGATTCTATGGCAAAAGGTGGGATCTGAACCCACTTCTCCTAACTCAAGATCTATTCTGGGGTGGGGAAGTGGGATCTCCAAATGTGTCTTGGCCTACAGAACACATCAGTCCAAAGCAACACAGTCCATAGTGAGAAGTGATGGGAGCTGCAACCCTAAACATCTGAAGGGTCACAGATGTGCACCCCAATGCATTCCTCGAATCTACCCAAGATGGGTTTAGTGAGGTAAAAAGCCACACACATACACACACTCCAATTTACCCACCGTCAGTGGATGGTCGGCCGAATCCAAGATGTCCGCCATGATCTCATTGGCGTAGGCCAACCTCTCCTTCAGGGAGTTCCTCTTCTTTAGTCCAGTGAGGTTGATGAGGTGGATCTTCAACCAGTCAAGGCCATGGGGGCCAAGAGGCTTCCCCTCAGCGAAAAGGAGAATGGCCCGCGTGAGGTCGCTCCCCAGGTGGTTGAAGTGAGGTGGACAAGGGTACGTCCGTCCACGGAAGTCCATGTTGTGGGGGAACCAGAAAACCTGGTCCTTCATGTGCTTCGCGATGGAGAGTTTGTAGAGAGCATCCATCCGCAGGCTGTACATTTCGACCGCCTTCTTGCGGCATCGGGCCATTTCTCGTTTCAAAGCTGACTTACTCAGGGGACCCCCGGTTCCGGGGAAGCAGCTGGCAGGCTGGGGGGCTTCCGATGGCGGCGGCGGGATGTCCAGTTTCTCGTTGCCCTTCTCGTTGAAGATGGAGATGACGACATCCAAGATGGCTCCATTGACCTTCCAGGGGCAGTTGCCCAATTGGTTGAGAGCGTCCATGACGGGGTGGAGGTTGCCAGGGGGGCACTGGTCCAGCACAAGCTGGTGCTGGATGGCCCCCTCCACATATCGCATCAACTTGGTGGGGGTGAAGATGTAAGCACCAAAGTGCGGGGAGACCCACGGCACTGGCGGGCACAGCATGGGGATGACGAAGGAGTCAAAGGTGAGGGTGGTCTCGGCGGCTTCCAGGAGAAGACGAGTGAGGATGGGGTGAGGCCTGATGAACCCAATCTGCAGGCAAAGAGAGGACAGAAACAAAACAAAATGTGCAATACGGGTTGAGCCTTCTTGATGGAGCCTGGGGTTACGGCTAACCTGAGGGGCATAGCAGCCCCAGGAACAGGTTGCCAGGTAACCAAAGTGGCTCAGTAGGAGAAGCCCAGCCCACTGGTGAAAGGGAGGGGCTGAGGTTGGAGAGGGGAAGGTCTATATATAAGGCATAGCAACTTGGATTGTTCAGATTCCTTCAGTGATATTTCCAGAGAGAGAGAGAAAGAGAGAGAGCTCTAGGACAGAGCCCTTCAATCAGCCAGGGGGTTTGTCTGAATAAGCACGGTTGTCTTCTCAGAGGTCTAGAAACACAGAGGAGAAACCCAACCATTTTGAGTTGGGTCAGAAACTATGACCCTGATTTGGGAATTAAGTCTTTGAGCAAAAGGGAAACCAACGGCCTGTGCATGTATGAACGTTATGTACCGGTATACTCTGTTAAGCTATAAGAAACAGGATATTTAGAAATTCTGTATTGCTTGGATATCCTTATGACAGCCAATATTTTCCCTGTCTGTTATTTTAATAAAGATTATGTTATACAGTCAGCCTTCCTCATTTGCAGGTTTCACTTTTGCGGATTCATGGAGTATTTGCTGTTACCTCTGCTGCCTCCCTATGCCATTTTTAGTATGGACTGCAAGCCCGGTGAGACTGAGGAACTGCGAACGAGGCTCGTAAGTCCCTATCAGAAATGGTGTGGGGCAGTAGTGGGGGTGGCCGTAAGCCCCACTAGCCCCCCACTTCTGACTTGTGAAGGAACCCTGACGCCTCAAAGGAATCCAAGGTGGGTTGAATATGGTGATCATACCTTTTTTTGTTTGTTAAATATGGTTTGGGAGGGCCTAGAATTATTCATGGTTTTTTCACTTTCACAGGGGTCCTGTGCCCCTAACCCTAGCGAATGTGGAGGGATGACTGTATTTTTATAAATTCTGACTCAGTAAAGTACTTCCCATTAGTTCTAATCAACCAGAAACACACTACCACAGATCAGAAAATCATTCTGAGTAACAACTGAGAGGTTTTATCCTTTACAGATTTCTTGTTGTCCTTCTGCTTGCAGATAAAGGCCCTTTTATGAAGGTGTACTTTTGGCAACTGAGTGGCTATTAAGAAAGAACCTTTAAGCCTCTTTTTTTTTTTTTAGCAGATCTCTTTCTTTAATTGTCCTCTATTTAATTTATATCTTACCTTCCTAACACTGTGGGATCACAGCATCATATTATCACTACTGTTTTTCTTTGTATCCTGTTGCCTTTCTCCCAAAATTGAGACTCAAGGTGACATACAATTTAAAATGAACCATACAGCTAAAAACATATAAGAAGTGAACATTAAAATGAGATTAAACTAATCATAGTATTAAAACAATTCAGAACCATATTTAATAAAAGTCAATTAAAAAGATTTTTAAAGACTATTAAAAATGGTTGAGACTAAAACAACACAGCATTCCTCAGCCTATTCTTTGAAAACTTTCTGTATTGAGAACCTGTCAAAATAAAAAGGGATTTTCCTGCTGATGGAAAGACAACCAGGCAGGCATTCTGGCCTCCGTGGGAAAGGAGTGGTGGAGTCTAAGGGCAGATACAGAGAAGGCCCTCTCTCTCATCTCCACCAACCATGCCCACAATGTTCAGACAAAAACCAGGAGCGGGCTTACACAAACACACACACACATCTCATCATCAGTCCAAATGTTCTCACCTGGCGGCCGCTGCGGAAAGAATACACATGATACAGGACCGGGATAAGCTTCTGTTCCAGCCCTGGGGTCAAGAGGTTGCTCTCCATCTTCAGAACCTGGACCAGAAGTTCCACCAGGTGGAGGCCAAGTTGCACCAGCAGTGAGTGGGGCCAGGCGCACTCCTTGCTCACCAGGGAAGGGGCCCATCCAGCCTCGGATGTCAACTTCTCCCAATATTCTCGTGGCAGAAGATGATCCGGCTGGGAAGAGCAAAGCAAAGGTTAAAAATGTTGGTCCTCAGCAGTTCTTGGAAATAATTCATCTTTTTAAAGCATTACAATTTCACTTTCTTCATGTTTTTAGCAACCATTTTAAACATCATTAATTCCATCATTAGATGCCAATGACATTAATGGGTTGAACGACAATTAATGTTCCCCATTATTTCAATTCGTTATGGGAGGGTAATTTTAGAGCGGCCCCTGCTATTCTGGGCCTGTTTTAATCATCTTAATTGATGCTCTGATTTTAAAGCTAATGCTTTAGAGGAAAAGGAAAAGAGGAAGACATTGCAGGTGGATTGCATTAATCAAGGAAGCAGCGGCTGCCCGTGAGTATGAAAGACTTGAGATCGTTAATAACAAGGGCTGGAATCATGTATGATTTGTTCATATACGTAAGTACTGTAGTTATGGTGCTAACATCCAAAATCCCTATTTACAAGGTAGCAGCTGCTGCAATCAATGGGAGTCCACCCCTCTGTTGCTGGCTGCTACGTCCACTTACTCCTGTGAGCAATCTCTGGTGCAACAGGTAGAAATAGGACCCCGTTACAACTCCCCATCACATTAGAGATGGTTCATGCTGGTGTGGGGTGAGAATGGTAGCCAGCTGCTTCCCAACCAACAGGAGAACAAACCCCCGTTGCTGGCAGTCGTTCCTTCCCAGTAAGTGGAACATAAGGCCAATACTGTCAACATCAACTGTTGGGAGGCAGGCTCCTGTCATAGTATGCTGGCGGTGAAATAGTATCTATCATAATATAGGTTAATAGATGAAAGGGAGACTTGGAAAATCTAGATTCAAGGGCCCAACCAGGCCAAGAAACTCAACAGGTAACCTTAGCCCAGACACACATTCTCTCTCTCTCTCTCTCTCTCTCTCTCTCTCTCTCTCTCTCTCTCTCTCAGACTAGCCTATGTACCAGCAACTCTGTTATAATGACAAAACTGTGGAGAAACAGAACTAAGTCACACCTATCACGGGGTTTTCTGGGGCTGGGTGTGTATGATGTACCCAAGGTCATCCAGTGGGTTTCCACAGCTGAGCGAGGAATCAAACTCCAGGGTTGTAGTCCAAGGTGCAAACTACACCACATTGGCTCTTGAGTGGTCTCTACGAAGGTTCAAATATTTTTGTTCGCTTATGCAAGGCTTACCTGATCTAGTTGTTTCATTTCACATGTCCATGTTGTTAGTTTTGAACAAAAAGTTTGCTGAAACTTGTTGCTCTTCTTTTTGGTGACATAGGAACTTAACCTTACCCTTCCCTCGTTATTTCTGGCTCTGGTACTAACATTTCTCTTAAAGAGAGCCTTCCCAGGAACACATCCAGCTTCCTTAATTGAGATCTACCTGTAATTACCTGAGTGTCCTTAGCAAGGAGTTGGACGTAACTCTCATAGATGCTCTTGATCTTCTCCACCAAACGACTCCTGGATTTCTTCCGGATGATGTACTTGTTGTAAACCTTGGCGCCTAGTTCACGCGCCAAGAACAGCAGGGACTCCCCTTGAGGAGGCAGAGTGGAGAGGCTCTGGGGAAAAAAAATTAACGGAGAAATGTAAAAGGATCTTTAGAAAGCAAGATACTAATGGTTGAGACTTTTAAATTTTACATTACACAAAGACAAAATTAAGAAACCAGCTGCCACTGTCTCCAGAAACCCAGAAGATTATTTGGAGGGTAGATCAACACCTTTCCACGATTTCATTTAAGACTGAAAAGCAAGAACACCAAAAAGACTGGATGCACCTCTCCTACAGTTCAGTGTGTGAAATTACAGGTTATTAATTTTCATAGAATCACCAAATCTTAGAGCCGGATGGGACCGCAAGAGCCATCGAGTCCATTCTGCCATGTAGGAATACACCATCAAAGCATTCCCAACAGATGGCCATGCAGCTATTTAATATTCTGTATTCTAAGAACCTTTCCGCACTACTCTTTTATAGTGCTATTATTCCACTTTCAATATCCTGTGGAATTCTGGGGTTTGCAGTTACACTGAGGCCAAAGAGGTTTCTGGCTGAGAATTCTACATGCCCCTCCCTAAACTGCAAATCCCAGGATGCCACAGAATGTTGAAAGTGGAATAATAGCACTATAACAGTACAGTGCGGAAAGGCCATTTAAGATACCTTTTTCTTGTCTGTGGGGGCTCATGGGCTTGTGGTTTTTCCTACTCCTGTTTACTCTGTTACATGGAAGGGCAACGAGCATGCCTTACCTGCATCAGGATGTCCACATACTCCTCATCTTTCAGCACACAAAGAAAGGGGTAGAGGTTCAGCTGCCCCATTTTCTTCAGGTCCAAGTGGAGTTTGGACTCTTGCAGGCTCTGAAGGAGAGATGCCCTCCAACGTGAACGAAGCGTGGTCAGTAGGGCCCGCTGTGAGAGGGTAAAAAAAGGATTAGTCACCCATCGGTACCAAATTAGCAACTGCATATTATCCACACTGCAGAGCAGTGAAAGAACCGGTTGCTCATCTATAACTGAGGTTCTTCAGATGGTCATCTGTGAACTCACACAAATAGGGTTTACTGTGCCTGCATGGTGCATTTAATTTCAGAGAAGTTTTTAAGGCAGGGATTATTCAAGCAGCAAAAGACAGTGTGGTGTAGATCATACAAGACCAGAGTTTGATTCCCCACCAAAACTCGGTATTTAGCTTAAACCCCAGGTGGAAAAGAGCCAACGTGGTGTAATGGTTTGACCACTGAACTATGACTCTGGAGACCAGGGTTTGAATCCCTACTCAGTCATCGAAAGCCTCTGGGTGAGTCATACTCTCTCAGCCTCAGACGAAGGCAAAGGCCAACACTCTCTGAACAAAGCTTGCCAAAAAAACTCAATGATAGGTTTGCCTTAGGGTCACCATAAGTTGGAAACTATTTGAAAATATAAAACAACCAACTTCTGCCCCTCCAGGTCTCACTGGAGTGCAGCATTTCTTTGGCTATGCTGGCAACAGACTGCTGGGACCTGCAGTACAACAGCATCCAGTGGCTGCATGATTCCCACTCTTGGCTTAACATCTTTCTTGTTAGTAATGAAGGTTTAGGAGAGGGTTCTCTGACCTTTTAAATTGGGGAAAAGCCCTACAGAACAGCTGAAAAACAACATAGAGAGGTGCTGGGGGAAAGAATGTGAGTATCTGCGGCAGCCTCGATGGCCTGACTGGGATTCCACAAGAGCCAGTTTGGGGGGGAAAAAACAGATCTGATTCCCCTCCGCCACATTTTACCGCTTGGACAGTTCGTTCCGTCAGGGGCTTGTCTGCTTCCACAGAGTCAATGGTGATTGTGTCAGATGTCTCCATCTCCAGCTGCTTCTGGAACTGTTTACGCAGGTATTGTGCTGTAAAATCCAGCTTGGGGTAAGAGACATGCTTCTCCTAGGGTGGAACCAAAGTTGGGGAGAAGTGAGCCAGAGCAGCAGCAAAGCCCAAAGCAGGTCGGGTAAATGGATGGAGTTAGAGGTATGTGCCACACTACCTCGGGTACTGGTACAGAGCAAGACGGTGCCCAGAACACCAGAATAACCTGGGATGTATCCACACTACATAATTATAACACTTTGGTCCCACTTTAATGGTGGCGGCTCCATTCTACCGAATCCTGGAATCTTTTGTTCAGCATGGTATTTAATGTGCTCTGCTAGAGAGTTCTAATGCTGTGTCTCAGGGAGGTGGACAACAGCTCCCCAGAAAGTCCAACACACCAAACTACAAATTCCAAGATTCCACAGAATGGTGCCACGATAGTTAAAGCGGTATTAAGCTGTTGTAATTGTGGAAGGTGGACTGTTTGTTTTTAGGTACTTAATGGAATAGATGCATTTTTTAAAAATGCTGGGCACCCATCCGAGGGGGAGGTTCGACAGTACCATTCAGGGCAAAGAAATACCATTCTTCAGTACAGTATCTTTCTACTCATGGTTTCTCACCTCCATAACTTCTTTTATTTATATATATGTATATAAATTTTATTATATTTTCTAAATAGATTTGACAAGTGTAACTATTTTAAAAGAAAAAAAACAGATACAGTAAGGGAAAAAAAAAGAAAAATAGACAGATAAAACTGCTTGGCTCTGGAAACCCAAAGGGGCAAGTCACACTCTCTCAGCCTCAGAGGAAAGCAACAGTAAACCCCCTTTGAAGAAATTTTGCCAAGAAAATCCAGTGATAGATTCACCTTAGGGTCACTAAAAAGTCAGAAACAACTTGACGGCCCATAACAACAATAAATGTCAACATTTAGATGAAGTAATCAATCAGACCCAAAGGTCTTGATGAACAACCAAGTGTTCACTTCTATATGAATATATATTTTAGCTTATAGCTCTGATAGCCAGTAAAGTAACCCTCAGGGAAAGCATTTCAACCTTTTACAAAGGGGAAAAATTCCATACAAAACCCAGGAAAACAGCCAACAACGGAAACATGAGAAACGGAGGATGGCCATCTCAGCAGACGTAGAGGACTAGATTCAATGGATCACATTTGTCCCCAGGGAATAAAGTTCACCACTACCTAGTAAGGGAACTTTTCGTCATCATAGATCTGCTCTAGTCACTTAAATCATGTTGGTCGTCCTCCTCTGCATTTTTCCAGTTCTGTAATATCCCTTCAGTAGCTGCAAGAACCAGAACTGGACACCGATCATTTTTTAAACACACATTTCTACAAATGCACAGATGTTTCATTCTGTGACAGGCTTCAGCCCAGCACCAAACATGCCCTCTAGCAGTCTTGCTCACCTTCCTGTAGAAGTCCTGTAGCAGCGGGAGAGTACAGATTTCAGCTTCTTGAAGAGGTGGAGGCAGCCAGAAGTCTGGAATGACTTTCCGGATGGCCCGCAAAGCCATCTCCACTTCATCTTCCTCATACATGGAGTCTCGGAAGAGCTCCTCCAGGCGGAAGCCATCTTCTTTGAGCTGCTGGAGACACCTACACAGGTAGAAGGAGAAACAAATTAGGGAGACAGAGCTATCAACATGGGGGAAGGGAGAGTGCTGATTGCCCCTAAAATATCACCCCAATATCTTTCCCTACAATGCCCTAGGAGAAACCCATCTGCAGGATAAAAGCTCAACTGCATCCTCCATTTTTGTGTTCCCCAAGAATTCATACATAAAGTTGTACTGCCTCTGATAGTGGAGGTGATACAGAGCCACGAGGAAGCTCCAAGGGGCTGCTGGTGGCCCAGGGACCACTGTTTGCCCATCCCTTTTATAATGTAACCCCTATACCATGCTGACTCTCTTGGTCTCCTTCTTTCAACTAAAACAGCTTGTTACCTGCTGATGATGTAGTGATGTACAATGGATCGTCCCATGCAGCCCAGGGCAGCGATGTAAGAATCCTGGTTTGGTTTCAGTCCTGCCTCTTCCAGCAAACGGAAAAGAGAACCTACTTGAGTCAAGGCACCCTATCGAAAGGGAGAAAAATAGCTCAGTGAAGAGATCTTTGGGTGGAGAGCCTGGTTTACCATTCAATATCTGGAAATGTGCAACCCAAAAAAAACCTGTTACACAGATTGATCGAGATTATATGCAGAATGCAGTGAAAAAAGTTCTACAGGTGGAACTACAATGTCTCTCAACCTTCAACACCTTGATATTTAGCTGCTGAAGTCTCTCCCCTCCAACTGCCCCCATGGTTGTTCACTGGTGGCTGGAAAGCAGGAAAGACTGAGAAAGTATCTGGCTATGATCTATAGCCAGAGGCAAACTGATAACATCATTCACCAATATACACTGTTTTTCTTTTTTTTTCAGCTCTGCAAAGGGTAACAATGGATTACCCTTTTTGCTGGCAAATAAGACTCACTTTTTTCCTGAAAAATACTGTTTGAAAATGGAGTGCATCTTATACACTGATGTGTCTTATACGCCGGTAAATAGTATATAGTAATTTGCAAATAGTAATTTGCAAACATATAGGTAAAAAGTAGCAGAAGCAGTTAGTTTTTGAAAGTAACTTTCCAGGCTCTGGCTCCAAGGCTGAGTGATGAAATTCTGGTTACAGTCTAATGTCCTAACCAGTTCACACTACTATCCCTCGAAAAAACCCTCCTCAATTACTTCTGTTGCAGTTGTTAATGACAGCCTTCCCTAACCTTTTCCCCTCCACAGCTCCCGTCTCACTAAGGATGGTGGGAGCTGTAGTCAAACACAACCTACTGAGGGCAGTAGTTTGGAAAAGGTGGGTTCTGATTTTGGTCAGGGGAGACCTAAGTTCAAAATTCCTTTCTCATCAATGAGTGTGCTACTCTCCAAAAAGCCAGCATTTCTCAGTCTGGCCTACCTCACAAAACAATTGAAAGGCCCAATGGCTATCCGGTGGGAGGACACAAAAGCAAATACCTTCTTGGCATATCCATGCATGACAAGATTGTACATCCGGATGTCCAGCAACTTCCTCCGAGCGTGGGAGCGGTGATAGAACATCAGACATTTCTGAGCTCTCTCAGGTTGGTGGAGGAAGAGGCAAGTATCCAGATAGGACAAAATGTTGAGTTGAATGTTCCTATGTTGCTTCCTATCATCCATGTCAGGAGGTAGGTTCTCTTTAGCATCCTCCCAGATTGGAACGCCCTTTTCTATGTCTTTGCTACTGCTGGAAGAGACAAGAGTCTCTACAGCGGCAGGTCCTTCAATCACGGCTGCCTTCTTGTCACCAGGACGGCTTTTAGTGCTCTCAAGAGGTTGTGGTTTCAATTTTCTTCCTGTGCA